>OX596031.1:46854595-47234561 GCA_951394125.1 Epistrophe eligans
TAAAAATACAAAGTTACAATAGTAAGAAGAAAAAAGCAAACAATAAGATAATATAGTTTTGGTTTTTGTGCACTGTTGGTATTAAAATGTTCCACTAAAAACTGCATTGTTGGACCTACTTAAGGTAATAAAAACTTTAAATACAAAAGTTATTTATTATTTCTTGGGAAAAAAGTGGCCGGTAGATTTAAACTTTTTACTGAAAATGAAAGCAAAACCTTAATTCTACCATTTTAATCCAAAAAAGTTAGCACTTTAAATTTGACCAAAAATGAAAGCAATCTTTCACAGCACTAAATTAAAACAACTTTTAATTGAATAAACAAAATAAAATATTAATGCAATTATGTTAAGGTTTATAAGTTATTTTTTTTTTAAACATATTTCATATTATATAGGTTCCTCTATTAAATTGGTCTACGCATTCTATTAAAGTTTAACAACTTTATAGTAGCTTAATATTGGTTATAATTTAGTGAAGGTAATAACGATATCCGAACTTAATCAGATTTTCATTTTTATTTCATTTTTTTTCAAGTAGTTGAAGCAATATATAATATTTTGGTTTTGTAATGATTTTGTTTTCATGTTTTTTACTGTGGTATACATACATAAGTTGTATATTTTTATTTTAAATATTTTGTTGGCTTAAGGATACGCATTTGAGTAAATTTTAAAAACATACGAGTAGAAAGAAGACGATATTAAGTTGCGCTTTTATTATACTAATCTTCATCATTATTAATCTTTTTTTTAATTTTATTTCGCTGGCCTTTTTCGCTTAGGTATTTTTTGTTTTAATTATATTTACGTACACAGTGTTTTATCATTTTTGTTTTGTAAAATAATAAAAAAATATTTTAAATAAAGTCAAAAACACTTTTTGTTTGCAATTATTATGTTCATTTTTCATTTTTTTTTTGTTCATTTAAAAGCGCGGAACTTGATTTTTATAAGTGTTTGTTTTTGTATTCATTTATTTTGTTTTTAAATTTATTTAGCTTAAATTATTGCATTTTTTATAGTATAATTTTTTTTGATAACTATTTATAGCTCTGAAATGTTGTTCATTTAAAGTTTTTTATACCAATAAAGGTAGTGTTCCCCATCTTCTACCATAAGTTCGTCAACTCCTAAAAGAAACAAAATATACAATTATTTAATTTTATGAAATATGTAAATAAAAAAATAGTTTTATTAAATACAAAGCATAAATTTAGAGTAATAATTTATTTATATCTAGGTGTAGATATTTTAAAAGCTTATTTTTTAAGAACATTTTTAGATTTAGATTTGTTTATTGAATATAATAAATATTACAATAAGTATGACGTGGCTAAATATGCCGTCTGCCAGAGTGATCATACAACAGTTTAATAGCACAAAGGAAAATATTGACATTATACGAAAGAAATGAAAGATACATTGTTGCTTCTCACAAAATATCATCATTGGCTGTTTATTGCAAAACAACCAAACATCACCCTACAAATTCACTTGAATTTCTTAGCACCACCAAATTGCACAATAACAACGGCAATATTATCACACTAGGCCATGGCCAAGGCCATCCAATACACTTTGCATTAGGCGTGTTTTTTTGCAAGCCCGGTGGGAATTGCAGGAAAAAAACGTCCACAGGGATTAGTGACAGCAACACAGAAACAAAATGGAGTTTTCATACAAACTATCGATAACAAGTATATAATTTATGCCGGTAACACAGTTTTTCTGTGTGCTTAAGTTAAGCCCGGAGAATTATCTGGGTTTAGCTTAGCCCGTAGGGGATTAGTTGTTGTTGTATTTAACATGGTGATTGTTTAGCACCGACGTTGTTTTTTTCGACCAATTCCCTCTGGGCTTACAAAAAAACACGCCTATTAACATCATCGACAATGCAAACATCATTCAACATCATCAACATCGGCCGCTCCCAAATAGCGATAGTTGCGACCGAAAAATAGAACTTCACCTAATATTGCCCTTGCATGGTGATATACATGTACGGACATACGTATTATCATCATCATCGATCGTCGTCGCTACCAAATAGCGGTAGTTGCGACCGAGGAAGACAAAACCACCAAGTAGATCATCACGTAAGAAGGTACAAAATTTGAAACGAAATGACACAGTCCATTAAAATTCGTCATTGAATAAAGACGTTGTTGCAATAAAGTTAATTTAAGATTGAATTTAGCATTTTCATTTTTCTTTGTCTTTTTTGTTACTAGCAAAATATTCGGCTAAAAAGCTAACCGCATCATAAGGTCCTTCGAGCCGGATCGTTTAATCAGTATTTTTGAATTAAATCGCTCTTTTTGCAATTAAATTTTGAATTTTGAACAATCGCAACCATGTCACTCAGTGAAAAAAAGTCAGAAGAATCGTGCGAAATCGAATTGAAAGCGCTACGATCTCAACGTTCTGTCATTCTCGGACAGCAAACCAAAGCCAAAAATTATCTTTCAACTAATGTTAGCGCCATCTTCCCGCAAGAATTTACATCAACTACTCTGCATCAACCCTGCACTAATAATTGCATTCAATTGCCTCATGGGTAAAAAGACAAATTTAAATAACCTAACCTCATTTCATTCTCATTCTTTTGTCTTGCTGCACGCAAAGTGCAAAATATTTTTTTTGTATTTCGAGTGAAAGTGAAATGTAGAACCTGGCTGATATACTTTAATGGTCTTATTTATAAACGTTTTCTAACTTTAGACAACTGTCCAACTTTGGAAAATGTGTTCTAATACCTTGTTTATTGTTGTCTTATAGCTGCCTAACTTAGACACAAGAGTAGATTGTCTTAACCTTGAATATTGTTATATTTATTTTTATTAAATAAAGAATATTTCAAACAATTTGAAAATAGTTAGACAGTGTCTAAGTAGAAAAAAATCTAATAAATACGACTATAAGAATATATGAATTATAAACCAAGGTAATGTAAAACATATCTATTAATATTATAAAATGAAATAATAAAATTATTTGTTCTTAGAATTTTTAAGCAGCAAAAAAAAAACAACATTTTTTTAAGCTTTAAAAACTTGAGGAATAATTCTTAAAAATTCTTGTGGCATTATGTCTCACGAGCATACACCAAATGCGACGTCTTCGCCAGTGGAAAAGCATAGCTGCAAGCTTTGTCCCCAGCCCGACATACCCGAAATGGTAGCATGTGACAAGTGCGATGCCTGGTTCCACTTTCAATGCGTCAACGTCGACTCTACAGTGAATGACAGGAGTTGGATTTGCGAAACCTGTCGACACTCTGCCAACCAACGATCACCTCCACGTTCCAGCTGCTCCACCGAACATGCCAAGTCCAAAGCATCTAAGTCCCGAAGGCGGAGAGATCTCCTTATAAAACGATTGGAAGAAGAGAAACTACTTCGTGAAGCGAATAATCAACGATACTTATTAGATTATTAACCCTTATTGTAGTAGGCGTTTTACTTGAATGACAATTGTCACACAAACAAATTGGTATTGCGAAAGTCGTTATGGTAGCGTTTTACTTAGCGTTACGCGTCTTGACATTTGGCGTTAAGTGGAATCTAAATTTTTGATCGACAAATGTCACCCTCATCGCTATTGTAGCTGTCGTTTTAGTTATCTTTTACGACGAGTAAAACGCCACATTCTAGCGACGGTAATTTTTCAAACGCCTTGCGAAAAATTAAATAAAAATTCAAGTTTTTCTAATGTTTTACTCTTGTTTTAGTGTTAATTATTTTATTTTTACTAAAGGGTGAAAATAACGAATCAGGAACAAATGAAAAGGCTCACAGAACTGATGGAACTAAATCCTTCTTTGGCGACAAATTTTAGGAGAGGCGCCCCCCAAACAGAAAACAAAAAAAGCAAATGGGAATGGGTTGCAAATACCCTCAATTCCTTGGGGCCACCGGTTAGAACGGAAAAGGAGTGGCAAAAGGTGAAAACAAAAAAAGAAAGCAATCTATTTCATATTCCATGGATCTATTTACAGGTATGGTTCGACGCCAAATTTAAAGTTAAGCAAAAACTTCTGTACAATAAAAAAAACATGGAGGCAACTGGAGGAGGTTCGTTCAAGCCAAAATATTTAAACGAAACGGATAACGTTATTGCCGGTCTACTTCAGTTGAACGACATTGTTGACCCGGAGGGTAACGTATTTGGGGGTTCTAGACCAAATCCATCTTTGGTGACGATGTGCACACCCACCAACATCGAAACTCCCCCAACACCTGTCACATCAACTGAGGAATTGATAATTACATCTGAGACTGTCACTACTGTTCCAATAGAAGCCACAACGGAAGAACAAAATTTCAACAGTGAAGGATCACAAGGCAACACAGCTGCACTAAGTTTCACCCAAATGTTGGAAAAGCAAACCAAGGGACGAACTTACTGACGCAGAACGAAAAAGACTGCTCAACGCTCATGCATTTCTGCAGAGGGAGCTTCCAATGAAGAATGGGTCACCTACCCATACATCGGAGGAATCTCCCCCTGGGAAGCGCACCAGCGTTGGAGGTTTGATGGGACCGCCGGCTTCGCGTGTTGGTAATACCGACACAAAGAAGGGGACGGTCTCCTCAAATACTCTAGCAAGGTCAACGACGGACACTATACCCAAACCAGCTGCCTGGCGGTCGAACTCACCTGTCAGACGTTGCATGGAGCACCCCGCTCCTACGGGTCTGGCGGGTGGGAAGACACCACCGGGAGAGGCAAGTGCTGAGGTGAAGCGCACAGGGAACATCCAGGGCCACAGCCCCATATGCAACCTGGGTGCTTCTACTTCTTCACAGCCAGGTTTACACGAACACGACAAGAACGCAACACTTGACAGTGACTTAACGGACACGACAGTCGTGGAGAATCCAACTAAGCAATGCAAAGCAGTGCCTGCTACGCAACGCAAGGTGAAGAGACTCCTCGGTGACAGACAGGTTCAACGCCGACAAAGACGCAACGATGAGAGGACTGTCCGGTTCCTAGCCAGAAAAAACCCCGAAACCTTAACGGCTAAGGAAAAGCTAGCTCTGGACAGATCCAATCAAAGACTTGCTACACCACTTACGACTGACAAGACAACAACAACACCGGCTCCTAGGAATACCACATCGGGAGTGTCTAAGGAGAGGCCAATGCCCCCCACTGACTCACCAGCTGATGCAGGTACATCCAAGCGAGCAAGGAACGACATGGACTCACCGACCAACAGCTCACCAACAAATAAAAAGAAAAAAGCCAGACTCTCCAGAGCGCCTGTAGGGCAACAATTCGCCATAGTAGACTATGGGAATCCTACACGGAAACTGACGGAGGATCAATGGCAATTGATGGAACTTCGGATCCTTGAGGAGGTAAACGAGGCTATCGTTAAGAGTAGGCCACCGCCACTCTTCGGTAACCTCTGCACCTTTCAAGGATTCAAAATGCTAACATGTGAAGATGAACACACCCTCACATGGCTTCAAGAATTCATTCGGAAAGCTGAAGCTCCCTGGCCAAACGCTGACCTTCGCCTCTTGGGGAGAAAGGAAATCAGCGACTTTTCCAGGCCAAGAGCCAAGCTTATAATGAAAGGGCCGCTCATTCCGAGGGATCGTATTGAAAGATACCTCAGGTCACTCAACACCGACCAACTAAGTCAAAACTGGGAAGTGGCTGAGATGGGCGAACAGACAAAAGATGGCACTGAAGTGGTCGTGATCCTAAGTCACAAATCAATACCACTTCTTAGAAAAATCGATTTCAAGGTACGTGTCGGTACAAACCGATGCAAACTGCGGCTGATAACCACCAAGAAAAAGGTAATTAAGGGGGAGGGGGTTTCTTCAATATGAAAGTAATTCAAATAAATCTCCATCACAGTAAAGCCGCCAGTGCCAATTTAGTCTACCTCATGGAGAATAGACAGATAGACATTGCCCTTGTTCAAGAACCCTGGATTGCAGGTGGCAGGATTAAGGGCTTACACTCCAAAGAACTCACGCTGTATAAGACCACAAATGTAGGCATTAACAGTAGTTGTAGAGCCTGTATTATAGCTAGAAAACAGATTAATCTCTTTCTTCTATCCAGATACAGCTGTTTAGACCAAACGACGGTAAAGCTCGAACGAGCCGGGCTCCCACCACTCGTCATAACATCTTGTTATATGCCAGGTGACGGTATGGAAGGACCACCGGCTGAGATGACCAAACAGCTCATCCAACGTGCCGCATTGGAGAAATGGGACGCTGTTGTGGGATGTGATGCCAATGCACACCATTTACAATGGGGCAGCACTGACATCAATGACAGGGGTGAGTTACTTTTTGAATTCATTATAGAAAATAACATTTTGGTAGCAAATAGGGGAAACGAACCCACTTTTATTACTAAGAATCGTAGAGAAGTACTCGATGTAACGCTTTTAAGCAACTCGGATACAGTTTCCATAGACCAGTGGAGGGTATTAAAAGATGAGTCATTTTCTGACCATAAACTCATACGGTCGTATTTATTAGATTTTTGTCTACTTAGACACTGTCTAACTATTTTCAAATTGATGGAAAAATGCTTTATTTAATAAAAATAAATATCACATTATTCACGGTTAAGACAATCTACTCTTGTGTCTAAGTTTGGCAGCTATAAGACAACAATAAACAAGGTTTTTGAACAAATTTTCAAAAGTTGGACAGTTGTCTAAAGTTAGACAACGTTTATAAATAAGGCCAATAGAATTCTTAATACCCGACACCCCAGACTCTCGTAAACCTTTTAGAAACATAAGAAAAACAAACTGGGATATTTTTAATAGGGAAGTAGAGTTGAATATACAAAAACTGAACACTAACTCGACGCTAAAACCCGAGATTATAGACATAGCAAATGATAACTTCACTGAAATTCTCGGTAAAGCATTAGAAAAAGGCTGTCCACTAAAATCTTGTGGTCAAGGTAAAAAGAAACCACCCTGGTGGACAAGTGAACTTGGTACCATTAGGAAAGAAACCAGGAGACTTTTCAACGTTGCCAAGCGCACAAGAGCAGACACTGACTGGGAAATTTACAAATCCAGTCAAAAGAAATTTAAGATAGAAACACAAAGAGCTAAACGCAGCTCGTGGAGAAACTTCTGTAGTCAAGTTGAGAGTACTAATGAATCAGCAAGACTCAGAAAAATACTAGCAAAGGAACCAATTGTTCTAGGATCTCTTAAAGAACCTAATGGACATTGGATGGAATCGTGTAGCGAAACACTAGGACTCCTAGTAAACGCACACTTTCCAGGTTGCACCTCGAATGATAAAAAGAATTCACAATTGGGGCTCTGCATCGAGAACGCAATACCTGAAGAGTTGACCACGGAAGAAAAGGTTAAATGGGCTATTAGCTCCTTTTCACCGTACAAATCACCAGGGTTGGACGGTGTCTTTCCCATGATGTTACAAAAATGTGTTGACCATGTAATCCCGCATTTAAAAAACATATTCCTAAGTAGCCTGAAATGGGGATATGTGCCTAAGGCGTGGAGGGAAGTCAAAGTGGTTTTTATTCCGAAAGCTGGAAAACCAAGCCACACAGGCCCTAAAGACTTCAGACCCATCAGTCTCACGTCTTTTCTTCTAAAAACTTTTGAAAGACTAATAGACCTTTATATACGCAATACATTGAGCTCGGAAAACATATCTCCAGCCCAACATGCGTATACAAAAGGGAAAAGTGAAGAGACAGCACTACACAGTGTCGTCAGCCCTATTGAAAAAACACTTAAGAACAAAGAATACACTCTGGCCGCCTTTCTAGACATTGAAGGAGCCTTCAATAATGTTCGGAACGAAGCGGTGGAAGGAGCGCTTGTAAACCTTAATGTGAACAACGCCGTCATTAGGTGGATAATGAACATGTTAAAAAATAGACAGATCTACTCAGAGTTAGGGGGAGTACAGATCAAAGTATCTACTTCCAGAGGAACTCCACAAGGTGGGGTTCTTTCTCCACTTCTCTGGATACTCGTGATGAACACAGTCCTCATGAGACTTAAATATAGTGGAGTTCAAGTAATTGCCTACGCTGATGATTTAGCATTGCTAGCGACAGGTAAATTCCCCACTACAATTAGCGAGCAAATAGAAAATGCCTTATCAATAGTGCATACATGGACTAAGAACTGCGGCCTAGCGGTTAACCCACATAAAACCGAACTGGTCCTTTTCACGAACAGAAGGAAAGTTCCACCCTTCAAAATTCCCCTTATTGAAGGGACCCAACTCAAACTCTCCGACCACGCTAAGTATCTTGGTGTGATCCTGGATAAGAAACTGAATTGGAGTCTCAACATTAAGGAAAGAACTAACAAAGCCATGTTTGCTTTCTACTCCTGCAATAGAATTTTTGGTAAAACCTGGGGGCCGAGTCCAAAAATTATTAAGTGGTTGTTCACAGCCATAATTAGACCTGTGCTTACATATGGTAATCTAGTCTGGTGGAATGCATTGGACAAAGTTACCAACCTTAGAACCATGACCAAGGTACAAAGAATGGCATGTATTGGAATCACCGGGGTTATGAGGACCACACCCACTGCGGGTCTGGAAGCGATTCTCAATTTAAAACCCCTGGATCTGTTTGTACAAGAATCGGCAGCCAAAAGCGCACTGCGGCTCAGCCAAACTGATAGCTGGAAATCCAGCGCCATCGGTCACGCACTGATTCTACAGAAATACACGGGAAATAAAGTATGCACTGACTACATAACACCCCGTTTAGACTTCTATAGACCTTTTACAACTATCTTTCCTAGTAGAGAAGACTGGCAAATCAACGAACCATTAACCTACGAACCGACGGTAGCTGTTTACACCGACGGCTCCAAGATGGACACTGGTGTTGGTGCAGGCTTCTTCTCAAAAAACCTTAGACTAGCCAGTTCATTCAGACTTCCTAATTACAGCAGTGTTTTCCAAGCTGAGGTCTTGGCAGTGACCAAAGCAGCTAGACAAATCTCAATGATGGCAATACCGCAAACTGATATTACCATTTTCATTGACAGCCAAGCTGCATTAAAAGCCATTTCTGCCGTCGAAATCAAATCGAAGCTTGTGACCAGCTGTCGCGAAGAGCTAAAGGTTCTTGGTACACAGCACAACATAAGGCTCTGTTGGGTTCCTGGTCATAATGGTATCCCAGGAAATGAAAGTGCTGACGAACTGGCAAGATTAGGTTCGACACTTGATATTAATCAGGCGGACCCAACTGTTCAGATCCCACCCTGTAATCTAAAACAGGCAATCGAGAACAAAGTCCTAGCCTTAACGAACAGAAGGTGGTACTCGCTTGACACCTGTGCTACTACTAGGCAACTATGGCCAAGCTTTAACAAACAAAAGACCGAAAAAATCATCCAACTGAATAAGAAATCTCTCTCTCTTCTCGTTAGCATCACCACTGGTCACAACCAATTAGGCTACCATAAGAAGAAGTTGAAACTCAGTATGGATGACTTATGCAGAGGCTGTGGTGACGAGGATACACATGAGAACACTACTCATTACCTGTGCCACTGCCCTGCGCTATGCCATATAAGAAACAAGTTCCTCGGCAGGCATTTCTTCAGTGACTTAGAGGACCTCTCCGATATTCCGAGCAAATGCTTGTTAAATTTTACTAAAGCTACAAAATGGCTTGCAGATTCGTAATCTCTATCAACCTAGCCGACAAACAGGCAGGTATCTCCTCCTCCAAACATAGTCCAAAAGACAAAATGACGCAGGATGACACTGATAGAACGATTAAGTACGACGTAAAAACGCAAGTGTACATTGCGGTGGCGACAAATAACGGAGAATGGGCACCTTGCCCTACACCAACTGTTGCCGCTTCTGCTTTGTACGCCAGCGTTGACAAGCTAACCTAAGTACGACGTAAAAACGCAAGTGTGCATTGCGGTGGCGACAAATAACGGAGAATGGGCACCTCGCCCTACACCAACTGTTGCCGCTTCTGCTTTGTACGCCAGCGTTGACAAGCCAACCTAAGTACGACGTAAAAACGTAAGGGTGCATTGCGGTGGCGACAAATAACGGAGAATGGGCACCTCGCCCTACACCAACTGTTGCCGCTTCTGCTTTGTACGCCAACGTTGACAAGCTAACCCGACAAAACAACACGGTCACATACACCAACCACCGTCCTATCTAATCCACCCACCAGACGTTGCATGGAGCCACTGCTCCTACGGGCCTGGGGAGGGATGATTTACTCCGTGGGGGCTAAGGAGAGAGCTCGCCCAAGCACGACAATGGTGCGTTAACCCCTTCTCACCCAGGTGACTATGTGCCGACAGACACTCCCAAACTCAACTAATTTGAGGGCACCCTCCGACCTTACGGGCTACACCCCGCTGAAACTAAAACTACACCCTTAACGGGCCTTTTTTGTCATAGAATTTTTTATCATAGGTTCTCTTTATATAGGGAGCATATCCCTAGGGTACCACAATGGATCTACATTGATCTAAGTGTGACGGTAACAAGATCAACTGTCAGCCCACTAACCTAACCTAACCTAAACCAAGGTGCAAGAGGCTTTGTATCTTGAGGTCAAGCTGTCCTTAAACAAAATTGAAGACCATCTAAAAGAAAGTGCAAGGTATGAAAGGAAAAGATTTTATTTGGAAGAAGAAAAATTGAAATTGTACAAGCTAAAGATGGAACGGGAAGAACATCAACAAATGAAGGAAAATGCAATGAGGTTAACTGAAATAGAATTGAAAAAAAACAAAGTTGTATCTCCAGGAGAAGAAGTTGAAACTATCTGAGTCCTAAATTTATATAAAAATCACCTTACTCAAGTTACCTTACTTTACTCAACTTAACTTATTATATTTTTTAAGGATCTTATTTATGTCTATGAATTAAAAAGTTATATGAAAACTTTCCTCGCCTTACTCAAGTTATCTTTTAAGGATCTTATTCATGTACCTATATATGTCAATGAATTAAAATAACAGAATTTGAATTGAAACAATTATTTATTTTATCAAAATGTTTTTATGGTTGTTTTTATGATTGTTTTTGAGGAGAATATTTTTAGGGTTTCTATCATAATCCGGTCGTTCCAAAACAAGTTGCTTCATTTAGGTTATTGAAACTGTTCTGAAATCCAATTTAAGTCCCCTAACATAAATTGAAATCCATTCCAAAATCGACCAACTATTTCAAAAAATTTCAATATAAGTGTAATTTTGTATGTTTTTGAAAATTTTAAAATGCAAAATTACTTTCAGATGGAAATTTTTTGAAATAGTTGGTCGATTTTGGAATGGATTTCAATTTATGTTAGGGGACTTAAATTGAAATTCAGAACAGTTTCAATAACCTAAATTAAGCCACTTGTTCTGGAATGACGGCAAAAAACAAATATGTATAAAATAAGAGAATTTGAATTAAAACATTTAATTATTTTATTAAAATGTTTTTATTGTTGCAATAACTGGTTCCTTATATTAACAGCTATTTGATTGTTTTCGAGGAGAATATTTTCAGGGTTTCTATCAGAATCCGATGATAAATGCTCAAAGATGATGGGATTTTGGTCTATTTGTGGCTCTGATGTTTTGTAATGAATACAAATATTAATAATATGGTGTAATTAGAAAGGGTTCCAGGGGATAGCCAGCATCACCTTTAAATTTGATTTTCAAATTATTTAAGGTTTTGAATGAAACAACAACAACCTGTGTGTTTTACCACCAAGTTCTAACTAACCTAGTAACCAAGTATTTCTATCTCCATTGTCGAAATTCCTTTGAAGAATCCCCCGAAGCTCACTCGAATTCCAAATAAATGAATCGTGACTAGCTCCAGCATGTCTGGCATCTACATACCTGATCCGCATTTTGTGATCACAAACCTTAAATTTGGATTTATGTAGACAGAATTAAACCAACAAAAGCAATAATACTAGTAACATACAAACATAGTATTCAAGCTGAAAAAGCCTTTCCTGTTATAGTAACGATGTTGTTCATCTTTTTTTGGTGCTTGAATTTTTATGTGGCTGCCATCTACACATCCAATTATTCCCGGAATCCCAGCCTTTTCATAAAAAAACGCTTTAGCATGTCTTTTTTCTTCGTCCGAATAGTGAGAAATTATCCAACGAGGGCAAAGGTGTACTTCCATTATTTCAAGCATTTCTTTAAGAATGAGGCTCATCGTTGGTTGTGCAATTCCCAAGTTAAAATCATTTCCTACACCCTTTTGGTAGCTGCCTTCAGCAAAAAACCTCAAGGTAGCTGCAAGCTTTAAAATTAGTGGCACCGATAACATGCTTTGTCTTTTCGGTACCTTTTCTTCCAGTTCATTCAATAGGTAAATAAAGGCGTCTTTATTCAACCTAAAGTACATTACAAATCTGGAAATATAACAAATTAGAATGATATGTCCAAGAAATCATGTACTTTTACTTACTTCGAATCTGGTAAATCCAAAGGATTTGATGTAGATCTTATTCTTCTTCTTTCTCTCACTAGGTTAAGTTTTTTATTCTCGTCTACCCTATTTTCTTCATCATTCACGTTAGCATTGTTATTTAACAAAATAAACAGTCCAATGCTATTCATTTCTGCTTTTTTTTATAATCTCACTAAAACGAATTTGTATTTGAATTTAAAAATAACAATCGAATAACAATCTGTCATAATTATCTGTTTATGTGGAATGTGTGTGGATTGCAAATAATAGCGTTTTCGCAACACAATACCGACTCTAAAACGCCAGGAAAGTGACTCGACACAAAAAGTGACAATTGTCGTTTAAGAAAAACGCCTATTACAATAAGGGTGATTATTTACATTTCAGTTTTAGTCAAGCTAACATAAGAAGACAAATACCTTTATGTCCATCATTCAGTAGAGTAAATTATGGATTAAATAGTCCTTTAAATCAATTGATTTCAGTATTATATAAGTATTACTTCATGATCTCCTCAGTAAATGACAACTTTAAAAGTATTAAATTTAAACAAACCTTTTTTAATACATTATTGTAATGAAAATTTTGTATGTACTAGTTTTAAGTGATATTATAATAAGTGTTTAACGTTAGTCCTTAACGCATTAAATAAATAAAAAAAAAAAAAGTATAAAATTCTTGAGGAGTTCAGCAGTTCAGATGAGGAACAAGACAAAATTGAAGGTAAGTCGGTAGATCGTAGCCAATTAACTCAAATGTGGGTAGAGCAATCAAATAAAACTGCTCCAGTATCTGGTGCAGTAAAATTGCACGAACTGCAACCACCACAAAAATCTGTTCTTGTGCCTCAGAGGCAACCTGTCCCTTGCAACGTCGAAAGTCAACCAACTACAAGTCAACCAACACAAACTGTACCCCCGACTGAAACCGCGACTTCTAACGCTCGACCCAACATTCCATCTACAAGGCAAGTCAATTTACTTTCATCATCTCAGCTAGCAGCTCGCCAAGCGATATCGAAGGATTTACCCTTGTTCAATGGACATCCAGAAGAGTGGCCGATTTTCATAAGCTCCTTTGAGCAAAGCACTAGTATCGCTGGATACACGGATGCTGAAAATGTGCTGCGCCTACAGAAATGTCTTCGTGGTAGTGCCCTCGAAACGGTGAAGAACCGACTCTTGTTACCAACGATGGTACCCGATATTATAAAAACACTCCGTATGCGGTTCGGTAGACCAGAGCACATACTTCACGCAATGATTGCTAAAGGTAAAAACCAAGCACCTCCAAAAGCCGATAGGTTGGAAACGCTTATAGAATATGCGCTTGCAATTCAAAATGTGTGTGCCACAATGGAAGCTTCGCAGATGACAGCTCATTTGAACAACCCAACGCTTCTTAAAGAATGTGTTGACAAACTCACACCGCACCTTCTGTTGAACTGGGCTTTGTTTTCCAAGGAGTTGCAACAACCAACGTTGCCGGTATTCTCCAATTGGTTAAGTGAAATTGCCGAAGCTGCTTGTTCTGTCACAACGCCAACCTTGCGACAAATAGTTGAAAAACGAGACAAACGTAATAATCATTTGTATTCTCATGACGTAGCGGAAGTTGCAGAAAGTAATTGTCGCATTAATAGTGGGCCCAGGAAATGTTATGTGTGTAACAATAATCACACGTTAGACTCTTGCAACGAATTTAAAATGGCTGGACGTTCCGATAGGTGGAATATTGTTAGAAAAAATAATTTGTGTCATACGTGCTTGACCAAGCATCCTCATTCTCGATGCAAGATAACAGCATTATGTGGTAAAGATGGATGTGCACTAAGCCATCATAAGCTTTTGCATAAAAACGGAGGTACCTCTGATGTGACAGGAAGTTCAACCAGGCAGCAATCTGGAAATTCAACTTTGGGATGCCATTCCGAACGAAATGACAATAAGTATATGACGAATGTATTATTCAGTATTATACCGGTGAAATTGTACGGGAGCAATAAATCTCTTAAAACGTTCGCTTTTCTAGATGGAGGTTCATCTTTTACATTGGTAGATGAAGAACTTGCGGATGAACTAAATCTTCCCGGTAGGTCCGAGGAACTTTGTTTAAGGTGGACATCTGAAACTACTCGCGTTGAAAAGAACTCAAGAGTAGTCACTTTAGGCATATCAGGATGCCATGAAGGATGCCAGAGGTACTCTCTTCGGAATGCTCGCACAGTTAGAAGTTTGGGTTTACCAATGCAATCAGTTTCAAGTCAAATTCTCAAAAATCGATACCCATATATGAAAGGATTGCCTATTCCATCGTACCAGTGGGCACAACCGAGAATTCTTATTGGCATGGACAACTGGAAGCTAGGGGTTCCAATACGAGTGTTTGAAGGTAATTGGTCCAAGCCAATGGCAACAAAAACACGCTTAGGATGGTGTGTACATGGGCCTGAAAGAGAAAACAATAATGCGGACAGAAATTTAAAATTTGCTTTAAATATTTATCAAACCCAAAGTGATACCGAGTTACACCAACTTGTTGAAAAATTCTTTTCAATATAAAACATTGGTGTTCGTATTCCAACCCACCAAATGATATCAGCAGAAGAAAAAGGGGCTATCAAAATTCTCGATGATAATTGTATTCGAGTCGGCAGACAATTTGAAGCTAGCCTCCTGTGGAAATTTGATAAGTTTTCTATGCCTGACAATTATTACATGGCATTTCATCGCTTTCAACTACTTGATCGAAAAATTCAAAGGGATGTTCAGCTGAGTAGAAATTTAAATGAACAAATTTCTAATTTAGTGGTGAAAGGGTATGCCAAAAAGTTGTCTTCAGAGGAATTAAATGCCGGTGGTCGCGTCTGGTATTTGCCAATTTTTATAGTGAGGAATCCAAATAAGCCTGCAAAGGTTAGACTCGTATTAGACGCAGCTGCGAAATGTGATGGTGTGTGCCTCAACGACTTTCTTTTGAAAGGGCCAGACCAGTTAGTCCCAATCACATCCGTACTATATGGTTTTCGTTGCGGAAGATTCGCCATTTGCGGCGATATAGCTGAAATGTTTCATCAGGTGCGGGTATGTAAACCAGACAGGTCAGTGCAGCGTTTTCTGTGGAGAGATGACGAGAATATTGGCAAACCTAGTGTTTATGAGATGCAAGTTTTGACATTTGGTGCATCGTGCTCTCCGTGTATTGCTCACTTTGTAAAGAACCAAAATGCTATGAGTTTCGCGAGTAGTAAGCCAAGAGCAGTTGAGGCAATATTGCAGCACCATTATGTGGATGATTTTATAGATAGCACGGATACCATAGATGAAGCTATTCAACTTGCGAAAGACGTGAAGTATATCCACGCAAATGCAGGGTTTCACATAAGAAATTGGATGTCTAATTCATCAACTGTTCTTAACGCTCTGCAAGAAGATGGCGAGAGTTCTAAAACTAGCAAAGCTTTTGGGATGAATGACACAGACATGGCGGTAACGGAAAAGGTTTTGGGCATGCATTGGAACACTTCAGCTGACACCTTTACATACTTTTAAACTTTTGAATTCCGCTTCTTTCAAAATCTTCTACACAACTGCTTCGAACCAGTTGTTTGATTTTGACGTTTATTACAACCGAAATACAACTCAACTTACTTACATAATACTGTAATATTTTCTTAGGGTTCGATGGATAAAACTTATTTACTTTGTTTTAAAACTTACACTTATTTATTTTGTAAATAAAACACTTCACTTTCTTAAAACCAATCAATTTATTATTCAACACTCAAATATACCGAAAATAATTTCCTTAAACAATTTACTTATCTCTTATTACAACCAACTTTATTCTGTCACTATTAAAAACAAACTGTGCTCAGGGTGGCAGCCAAGCTCTCTTTTATACCCAATATTTAGTTCCTAGTATTTTCGTGAAGGTTCTCGTATTTGCTTCTCGATCTTTCTATGACAGGTAGGTGGGGTTATAATTTCCCCTTCCAATCTCGAACATTCTTTCGATGTTCGAAAAAGCTCACTCAAAGTTACCAGTGGTAGCGTTCAATATCGGTTTGTGACTTAGCTATATTCCAAAAGATCAAAAGATGGCGCTCCATAAAAGACGTTACATTATAATTCAAAGGAAGTTGAGTAATTTAGTCGTTACATTGCCCCCTTCTTAGGATTGATCGTCCCGAGCAATTTCATTACTTCTTTCACCATTATATCGATGTAAACGGTCACAATGAACTACTTTTAATTTGCCTCTTACCCCTCTCTGTATACGGTAGACCACATCATTGATTCTTTTCACAACAGTATATGGGCCTTCCCAGTTTTGTTGGAGTTTTGGTGATAGTCCTTTTCGTCGATGAGGATTGTAAAACCACACAAGGTCTCCTTCTTGAAATCCTGATGCTGTCGCTCTTACGTCATATCTTGTTTTCATTCGATCACTGGATAATTTTATGTTTTTCCTTGTTCGTTGATGAATGTCAATAAGCTTGTCTTTGAGGTCATCCACATAGTCTTCTGTTCCCTGTGACTCATTTGGACGACACCCAAATTTTACTTCACTTGGCAGGCGTATTGTTGATCCGAACAGGATTTCCGATGGTGTTTTTCCCGTCGAGCTATGGGTTGCACTTCGATATGCCATAAGGAACAATGGGATATGTCGGTCCCAGTCTCGTTGGTAGTCGCCGACAACCTTTGATAGATGTTCTTTAAGCGTCCGGTTGAATCGTTCAACCATCCCATCAGATTGTGGATGGAGCGGTGTGGTTCTCGTCTTCTTAATGCCAAGAAGCGTGCAAACCTCCTGAAAGACTTTAGATTCGAAATTCCTTCCTTGGTCAGAATGCAGTTCCATGGGAACGCCAAACCTGCTCACCCAATTAAAGACAATCTGATCCACAACTGTTTTGGTTTCTTGGTTTGGGATGGCAAATGCTTCAGGCCACTTGCTGAAATAATCCATGACTACAAGGATGTATCGGTTTCCACTGTTAGTTTCAGGAAAAGGGCCTGCGACGTCTATAGCAATTCTCTCGAAAGGTGTGCCCACATTATACTGCTGCATTTTACCCTGAATTTTTCTACCCGGTCCTCTGGTAGCAGCACAAGTATCACATTTTCGGCACCACCTTTCGACGTCATCTCTTGCGTTCAGCCAGTAGAACCGTTGTCGTATCTTTTCCAACGTCTTATTCACTCCCAAATGACCTCCAGAAGTTCCGTCGTGCATTTCTTGAAGAACGTCATTAACTTTTGACCGAGGTACGACTAGCTGCATTACAAAGGATTTACCGTCTGCAGATTCCCACTTACGCCTTAGTACCCCTTCTTGCACATGAAGCGAGTCCCATTGTGCCCAATATGCTTTAAGAGCCGGACTTCGGTCAGAGATATCACACCATTCTGGTTTCTCTTGGTGTTCCTTCCATGCAAGAATGGGTTCGATATCCGAATCTTCTTGTTGGGCCATTCTGAGTTCTTCGTTGTTCCAGCCGTAAATGGGATCAGCTCTTGTTCGTTGGACGATGACCATTTCCTTTTCTTCTTGGCGTGTGCAATGCTTACAGTCTGGTTTGCACGGTCGCCGCGATAGTGCGTCTGCGTTTGAATGCAGCTTTCCTCTTCGATGTTGAATCTCATAGTCATACGTCTGCAACCTTTCGATCCATCTTGCTACTTGACCTTCTGGATTTTTGAAGTTTAAAAGCCAATTGAGCGCACCATGGTCTGTTCGAAGAAGGAACTTCTGTCCATAGATGTACTTATGGAAGTGTTTTGTTGCCAATATCAGAGCTAGAAGTTCCCTCCTTGTCACGCAATAATTGCTTTCTGGCTTCAAGAGTACTTTGCTGTAATAGGCGACAACTTTTTCCTCTCCGCCATGTACTTGAGATAGTACAGCTCCGATTCCAACGTTACTTGCATCAGCGTCGATGATGAAAGGTTTTCCCGGAGTTGGGTAGGCCAGGACAGGTGCATTACATAAACGCAGCTTCAGTTCTTGAAAGCTTTTCTCGCACTCACCTGACCATTTGAACGGCTTCCCTTTTTCAGTAAGCTAATGCAAGCTTTTGGCAATCCTAGCAAAATCCTTCACGAAACGCCGATAATATGTGGCCAGACCAAGAAAGCTCCGGAGTTGATGTTTGTCCTGAGGCGTTGGCCAATTCTTCACAGTGTCAACTTTCTCAGGATCAGTTTTCACTCCTTGGGATGAGATGATATGCCCCAAATATTTAACTTCGGTCTTGAAAAGCGCACATTTCTTTGGATTTAACTTTAGGTGTGCTTCTCGAAGCCTCTGGAATACAGCTTTAAGGTTTTCACAATGTTCTTCAAATGTTTTTCCGTACACGATGACATCGTCCAAGTAGACCAGACAAGATTTCCAAGTTAGTCCATGTAGAACGCACTCCATCAAACGCTCAAAAGTTGCTGGAGCGTTGCATAGCCCAAATGGCATCACATTAAACTGCCACAGACCATTTCCTGTGGAGAAGGCCGTCTTTTCCCGATCTTCTGGGTGGATTTCTACTTGCCAATAACCGCTCTTCAAATCCAAAGTTGAAAACCATTGGGCTCCTTCCATCGCGTCTAATGTATCGCTGATTCTGGGTAGAGGGTAGCTATCTTTCTTTGTCACATCGTTCAGTCTTCGATAATCCACACAAAATCGAGTGCTTCCATCCTTCTTTTTGACAAGAACGACTGGTGATGCCCAAGGGCTTTTGGAATTTTCGATTACCCCATCTTCCTTCATGGTCAATATCATTTCTTCAACTTCAGCTTGTTTTGCCAAAGGGAGACGTCTTGCTGGTTGTCGAATCGGCCTTGCATCTCCGGTATCGATTCGATGCTGCACTAGTTGTGTTCGACCATACTGCCCGCTGGGTGAAGAGAATATATCAGCATACTCATGAAGGAGATCCCCAGCAACATTAAGCTGATGTTGACTGAGATTAGATGACTTCAGAATTTGGACTATTAAATTTTCGGAGTCGATAGGTTTCTTTGTTTCCGCTTCGGTGATTTTAGTAATTGCGGATACAGATTCACATTGCTCAATTATTTCTCCCTTCTTGAGTTTAATTTCGTACGGTTTTATATTCAGTATCCGTACAGGCACCATGTTGTTCTTTGGTGCCACAAGAGTCTTCCCTACCATGATGTTTTGGGAACTTTGTTCCGTATCTGGTTCCACCATGAGGTATCGATGGCTTCCACAGTCACCCTTTAGTTTCGTCCACACGAATACTTCCGAAGAAGCGGGCAAGCAAATGTTTTCTTTGATGACGGTCCTAATAGTTGTTGAGTTTTCGTTTCCATAGACCATCGGAATCTCCACATTTTGAAACTTTAGAACTTGCTTACCGATATCCAAAATTATTCCATGCTCCTTCATGAAGTCGATTCCAACGATGCACTCGTCACATATATCCGCTACCAGAAATAGATGCGAAAACTCTAGTTCTGCCAAACGAATCGTTAGACGAACCTCACCATACACTTTTGCTGCCTCTCCTGTGGCGGTCTTTAGACGGTAGCTGTTGGTGTTATGTAGCCAATTCGTCTTGACCAAGTCTCTTCGTACAATAGAGGCGGTGGCACCGGTGTCGATTGTAGCCACGTGGTTATTGTTGTTTATTATTGCCTCTACTGTCAGACTTTTGTTGTCTCGTTTAGTCTGTGAGACTTGGATAGTGTTTCTGGGGCCATCGATACCAGAAACCAGCTTCTGCCCCTCGAAGTTGGTTCTTACTCGTTTCCCGCTTGGGAAACAAGTTGAGCAGGAGTGTTGGTGTTATTGCTATGTTGTTCTCGAGCGTTGGTTCTGCTTCCACAATGTTGACATGCAGCTCTTCTCGGTGGTAATCTGCACTGCCGCTGGAGATGTCCGGTTTTGTTACAATTCCAGCATCGAGTAGGTCCTTCACGCTGGCTTCTTTGGAATGCGATTTTCTGACATGAGCATTCCTCAACTTCTACTTCTCTGACTCGATGAACTCCTTGGGAAGCTTGTTCTGCTGCTTCCATTGTTAGAGCGAACGCTAAAGCTTCAGGAAGCGTGCGTTTTCCAGCAGTTCGGATTGCTCGCTGTAAGTTGATATCAGATACAGCACGGATGAAGGCTTCTGTTGCGAATTGGCTGATGATTTCATCCCCTGCAGCTGGATATGCCAGATGCGCCAACCGTTCGATGTCTGCTTGGAGCTGTTGCAAACTTTCTCCTCTTTTCTGGACTCTGGTGTTGAGCTGGACGCGGAAGACTTCTTGCATATGGCCATCTCCAAAGCGTTTGTCAATGGCCTGAACAAGAGCACTGAAGCTGCCATTCTTATCTGCTGGTATGGTTTGCAGTAGTTCAGCAGCAGGTCCTCTTAGAGCAAATGTCAGAGCTATAAATTTGTCTTCGTCATCCCAGCCGTTCGTTGCTGCGGCTGCCTCAAACTGCTTCTTGTAGATCGACCAAGAAGTTTGCCCATCAAAAGTCGGTGGATGCATTTCCTTCTTCTTTGGGTAATCGCCAACACTTTCTCGAATCTTAATTCTTCGAACTTTGTCTAATTCATTGGCAATGCTTTGAATTTGACCTTCGAATTTTTCTTGAACTCTCTCGAGCTTTGCGTCTACATCATCCATACGTCCACCAAGAGCAATGAACTTGTTCTCGAATGTATCGAGCTTACCTTCGATTAGATTCTTCTGTTCTTCTAGAAGGTCCCTTTGCTCTTTACGTTGGTCTTCGATTTGCTCGAGAACATTCTTCTGCTTGACTTCGGTTTGCTCGAGAAGATTCTTCTGCTTGTCTTCCATTTGCTCGAGAAGATTCTTTTGTTCAATCTTTTGTTCAACACGTTGTTCTTCGAGAAGATTCTTTTGTTCAACACGTTGTTCTTTGATTTGTTCGAGGAGAAGAGTCATCATTGACGACAAGTCGGCACCAGTACTTACCGTTACCGGCATTTCAATTTCGAATACAAATATGTCAGGATTTTCATTGTGTTGTCTTAAATCTTCTTGCAGACGGATAATGAGGTCATTTTTCGCTCCAGCAGTAGGAAGACCTCGTTTACTCAATTCTGCTTTAAGTTCAACACAATTTAATTCATTCAATGTCTTACCCATTTTTATTTTTATTTTTTTTTTTTTTATTTTTTTTTTACCACTTTCACTTTTTGTCTTTGTTTTATTAATTTATCACCATAAATTTTCCGAACTCACAGATAATAAGTATTATCTTCACTTCTAACACCAGTGTAATATTTTCTTAGAGTTCGATGGATAAAACTTATTTATTTTGTTTTAAAACTTCCACTTATTTATTTTGTAAATAAAACACTTCACTTTCTTAAAACCAATCAATTTATTATTTAACACTCAGATATACCGAAAATAATTTCCTTAAACAATTTACTTATCTCTTATTACAACCAACTTTATTCTGTCACTATTAAAAAACAAACTGTGCTCAGGGTGGCAGCCAAGCTCTCTTTTATACCCAATATTTAGTTCCTAGTATTTTCGTGAAGGTTCTCGTATTTGCTTCTCGATCTTTCTATGACAGGTAGGTGGGGTTATAATTTCCCCTTCCAATCTCGAACATTCTTTCGATGTTCGAAAAAGCTCACTCAAAGTTACCAGTGGTAGCGTTCAATATCGGTTTGTGACTTAGCTATATTCCAAAAGATCAAAAGATGGCGCTCCATAAAAGACGTTACATTATAATTCAAAAGAAGTTGAGTAATTTAGTCGTTACAATAAATTGATTGGTTGTAAGAAAGTAAAGTGTTTTATTTACGAAATAAATAAGTGGAAGTTTTAAAACAAAGTAAATAAGTTTTATCCACCGAACCCTAAGAAAATATTACAATATCTTGTCTGCCACTGTTCGAATTAGATCTGAAGTTTCGACTTGACTTCTAAAATAGTCTCTTAAGTTGTTAATTTACGAAAAATGCAGATTTGGTATGTCCAGGAAATCTCTTCCACAATCTTCATAAGATAGGGTGACTCTATCGATTGAACTTCTCGGGTGGTGGCACTGGAATTTAATTAGGGTGGTTCTTAATAATGTTGATATCTCATCAAGGTTTGTATTCGACCAATTAACTATGCCAAAGGAATACGTAAATACTGGAATAGCCCAGGTGTTGATGACTTTTCGCTTATTACCAGCATTTGAGTGAGACTTTCGTGATTCTCTTATGAAACTTGTCTCGGAGTATCTTCTTCACTTCCGACTCTTGAATTCCTTTCAGTCGTTCAGAAACCAAAGGGTTGGAGGAGTTTTGGTCCCGTATACGTATACCCATTAGAAAGGGGAGTCGGACACACGGGGATGGTTAACGCCAAAAAGACCTCCTTACGGTGCATAAAGCATTTCTCCTCCCCTCAACAAGAAAAAAAAAATATTTTTATTATATTATTATTATTATTATTTATTATTATTTATTTTTATTTATTATTATTGAAGAGAATGATGTGCTCCTTATGTGTTTTTCAAGTTTTCTGGAGACCCTTCTCTCCAAACTCCGATTAAAGATAGTCGTAAAAGAAGAAGTGTTAAAGCTCTAAATCACACGGTTTCGGTAACCAGTTCACGTTACCGCGGCGCGAATGTCAAAATGTCTTAAATAAATAGTCATTTTGCAATTTTTGTACTCATCCGTATTTTCTCCAAGCCCGAAGGGAATATGGATGGAAATAAAATATTCGGGGCTTCAAAAATTACTTGGTTAATGCAACAACAACAAATCCAACAGCAACACCAGCCTTAGCTAAGCGCAGAAAAAACTGTCTTTCGGACATGAATTACCTACTTTTTATCGATAGTTGAAATTTCATCAAAATTTAAATTTATATAAAAATAACAGTAGGTTCTAGATATTTCTTTCTGCACTAACATTTATTGAATCTAGATAGTCTTGTCTACCTACAAACTTAAAAACAAAAAATGCTTCAGCGACATATTGATCAAACACTTTGACCTCAACCCATTCGCTCGATATGAACATCATCTTCATCGGTCCCGCTATCAAATTCAAAAGACTGAAATGGGGAACCCAGGTTCAATTGAATCCTTTCCAGAAGATCAGTTGCTACCAATGCAAATTGTTCCCACATCGAATCTGGACTCACACCCTTAAAAAACCGAGGTTCATCCAAATATTCTGCTAGTATATCGGACAGCTCATCAGTTTGTTCTTCACCCAATACATTCATCAAATTATTTGTATCTATAAGAAGATTCCAAAATGCTTGACATATAATTCCAGCTACCAACCAGTCCTCTTCATTAAGGAAATTCTTAAGCAATTCCATTAATATTAGTTGCCCTTTCAGCTCCACAAATGGTGTACGATTCTCCCAATCTCCCAAAAGATTAACCAAAACTCCAACAGCACTTGTTCTAAGATTATATTCTGGAGAACTTAAACAATGGACAGTTGTTTTTAGGCCACCAGCTTTACAAAATGCTATTCGAGCTATTTGATTGCGACTTAGATTTCCTAATACACGGATTGCTTCAATTCGAACTGGATCCGGACCATTTCGTAGGTTCTGGCATAATAGAGGCCCCAATTCGGCAAGAACATTGTGGATACTTCCTTCGGAATTTTTGTCGGTTAAAGGAAAAGAATAAGATGATTGGTCTTGATAGAAGCAAAGGTTGTGAAGAGCTCCAAGAGTGGCGTTTAAAAGCTCTTGAATCTCAGAATTCTAAAATAGGTACGAAAAATATTAAAAATACAGAAAATTTCATATTTCTTTTTGATTATATGCATACCATATTTATGCCTTTTATTTCATTCACTCTTTTCAGAACATGGAGCAAGATATCACCCAGTCCAGTCTTCTGCCCTAGTCCACAACCAACTTCGCAATTGACGCCCATATTTGCAATAACACGTATTAATTTTATTAAAACATCCACAACAGTATCGCTCATGTGATTTTGCAAAGTAAATTTTTGTTTGGAGTAAAACTCCAATGCATCGAATAGATATTCCATAGCCACATCGTTGAGGTAGAACTATAAAAAGCTTATAGGATGAGATTCTTTAAAATCGAATACGTTAGCCAAATACCCTACTTGCATTCTTGCACTATTAAAACGAGCCAAAATATTTCCCAAAATATATCCCAATCTACTCAGAATAGACAAAAGTTTTTCTGGCGAGTCGCTTAATAAATGCTGACTTGGTCCCAAAAGCATTCCAATTTTTCCGGTAAAGTCTGAAAGAGCCTCACAGCATCTGATATCTTCTGAAAGAACACTATAAAAAAAACGTAACATCGGAGTTAGAAGGAATAGCAAATATTTTGTTCAAAGCTTACCTAAGTGTTCTTATAATATTAGCCTGAATTTCTAATTCCCCTATTGAAATTTCAGCAGCTTTTATAAGATGGGGACACGCTAGTTCCAGGTGAATGAAATCAACTTCAGGGGTTGTTTCTCCAAAGTATTTCGTCATTTTGTCTACTGACGCTCGATCATGAGCTGACTGAGCCCGTATGTTGTCAAATTCCAAGTTTGTAGCTTGTTGAGCTCCAGCTAAGGCTCTCAGTGCTGCAGATAATTGATATAGTGCATGTAGGGGTGGTCCAGTAAGTTTTTCAATTGCTCCAGCCTCATTTATCATCTGAAGGTGCAAAACCATTAATTGTACCGCTCCATGCTTTGAAAGACGCTGAGCAATCGAAATTTGCTTAAGGGAACTTTGACGTTTATTTCGAAACTTTTGAGCAGTTGTTCTGGTGTCTCTTTCCGGTGCCGTCGATGGCTTTGGTGGCAATTCACCGGTTAACTCCCAAAATTTGTCATTTCTGTTGTAATCTATAGCGTCTGTGTCCCCATGTCGTTCACTTTCACTTGTAAGAAATCGTACTGCCCCATATCCATAAATGCAAGCTTCCGGTTCGTCTAATGGACTAGCCCGACCAAGTCCATCGATAAGAAGCTCCGACACATCGGTTTCGTGAAATAAATAATCATTGGCTTCGTTGCGAGCTACCTTAAAGACTAACTTACAAGCTCCAGTAAGATTGCTTCCCGTTACACGAAGCTAGATTTAAATTTATAATAATTACATATATATATAATTAGGTACTAATTTTTGTTTTGGAAATACACACCCCAAGGACAATTCTCGCAACTGCGAGTAAAATTTTAGGCGATGTACATTCAACAAGACCATATAAACCTCCAAGAACTGCACTGCGCCAACTACCGTGAGTACTTCGAATGCGATTATAGAGCTCCAACAAAATCTGAATATATCATAAACATTTATATAGGTACACAGATATTTTCCATTTAAACGATAAGTTAAAATACTTACGGCATTGATGTGCTGAACAGTTTCATCTGTACACTCCTTTATTCCAGAATGCTGCTTCAGCATATCCGTAAGAGTTTCCGTCGATGTCTGGGCCAGCAAATCATAGTTCTTTGTTAAAAGCTTTCTCGAGGATAAAATATTTATTCCAATATTTGTTAAATTGTTTTCATTTTCATCTTGACTGAACAATGGAGATAACGATGATTGATCATCAGTATCCTTTGAGCTAGTTGTTGTCGAGTCGGAACGATTTCGAGAATTTTTGTTGATGGATTTTTTCGTCGATGTGTTGCGTGTTTGACCTCAATAAAAATTGAAAAATACAATGGTAGGTATGGTAGGGTATAATTAGACCGTTATCTTTCATTAAACATTCTATTTTAAAATAGAAATGGTCACTATCGGCAGAATTTGCATGCCACATAAAAATTTAGTTATTTTTTTATATTTATGAAAGTTTTAATTTTTGAAATTCGGAGGGGTAGGGATAGGTGGATAAATATAGACCAACCTAGTATAGTTATCATTACTTTGATGCTTGGACGTTTTGAATAAAAACTTCTTTAGAGGTAGGGAATTTTTGTTTAAAAATTGAACATTTGTATTTGGGTAAAATTATAATAGAAAGAAAGGATATACATATTTTATATATGGGAATTAAGTTAAATAATTTTGTAGTTTTATGTTTTTTCCATATTTAACTCATACAATTTACCACACATTTACAAGTAAATTGTATGTACACTTTGGCCAAAACTAAAGCACGAAACGACCTCAAATTAGAAAAGAATTAAAAAAAAACTTGTGATCATTTAATTTTTGATTTTTTTAAATCACAACGTAATAGTCTTTAAATCGCGATTGTTAATTTTAATTTATTTCTTAACTTATTTGTAAAACAAACAAATTATTTAAAAATTTAATAAATATTTAGTGGCGTAACCTTTACTTTTTATTACGGAAGCACAACGATGAAGAATAGAGGCAATTTGTTTCTATAAATTGGTCTGCTTCCTTGACTGGAAAAACATCCCAAGAACAATAATCATGCATCCACCATGCTCAACTATGGGCTTGGTGAATCGAGTATTTACTGCCTGCTGAACACAATAGAATGCTGGAACTGGAAATGCAAAAGCTGTGTAAAAGTGTCGTATGTTCTATTTTTAATGCGCTCACAATGCAGCTGTACAGCTTTTGCCTTTTTGTATTAAAAATAAAAAAAAAAAACAAAGACTTTTGAAAAACCTCAACTCACACTGACAATCAAATTCTGTGTTTTTTAGACCTAAGGTCGCCCTAAACCCTAAACTTAGGTTTTTTGTTGTGGCGAGTTGAGGTAAGACTGCTTTTAAACGCTGCAATTACCCCCTGAGATTTTTAAAAAAGTTGCAGAGGTTGAAATAATTGCAGAGTTATCGCTCTCTCTTCTTTGTGCTTTTTCCTTTTGTTTGAGACATAAGAGGAGTAAAGAGTGTGAGAGATATTTCCTTCTTATTTAAGAAAAATTGCAGCTATTAAAATTTGTAGCGTTTAAATGGATGTTGCATTGCAATCCGAAAGAATTTAAAAAGAGAAACGCCGCCGTTAAAAATTGCAGTCGTCTAAAAGCAGTCAAATTGACAAGTTGTGAGGCAGGGTATGTACATACGTGCAAGAGACACAACTGCATTCGTTGAACGCAAAGACTGCTTTTAAACGCTGCACTTACCCCCTGCGATTTTTAAGCACGCTGGCGGGGGCGTATGCGGTGGCCGGGGTAGAAGCTGCAGAGGTTGAAATAATTGCAAAGATTATTTCAAGAGGTAGACAAAGTTGCAGAAGAGATGTTTGCTTCTCATTTAACAAAAAATTGCAGCTATTCAAATTTGCAGCGTTTAAATGCCTACGTGCTTAAAAATCGCAGGGGTAATTGCAGCGTTTAAAAGCAATTATAATAGAAATTTCGATTATTTACACCTTGAATTTTGTATTGTTATGAATGCATAACTTGCATTACAGTATCTACAGTGGTAAAAATGAACACAAAAATTTTAAATTTAAATAAAAGAATGAATCATACACGTACCCTATCCAGATTCTCGAGGGAAATGTGTTTTCCTCAGTAATATTCTGTTTTCAACGAAAATTCTTCTGCTACCGGGAATCTTACCCGGAATTGATTTCGCTCGAACAAAAATCCAAATAGCAACCGAAAATTTATTTCCGTTTCCAATTTATTCAAGTTTCCAATTTTCTAAAAGAAGAGAGACATTTCTATCCCCATTATGATTTAGGAAAAAAGTTATAATTTTTTCTCTAAGGGCCAGTTTGTTTACACCTGATCATCTTTTATCAAAGATTATTGCAACTGGTAAATCACGGAAATTTTTATTTTGGTTACAATGGCGCTAATCAACCAAAATCAGCTAATAAGTGATTTCCATGATTAAGAACGCCAAGAGTATGATAACTGTGGCGCCAAGAAATGATATCTAACAGTTTTTTATAGAACACTTTAATACAAGCATTTTTTACTATGGGGGGGGGGTCTATCTCCCTCCTTCGTTTGGGCGATAAAAAAAAATTGCTAATCTACAATTTTCACGAAAACTAGAAGACATAAAATCATCTAGCTTTCAGTTTTTGATTAAGAATTAATGGAGCAACGAATTTTAGTAGTATTACGAATTAAAGTATTGAAAAATTTTACTTTAAACATTTTTTTAAGTTTTTTCCCAAATTTTGAAGTTGGAAACTCTTTTTTTTTTCAAAAACATTGCATAGATTCCACTTGATTTAAAAACTGGCTAATAGGACAGAGTATTGGCTTTAAAAAAGGTATAATGCTTAATTGTAGGTATTACCGTTATTTTTCTAATAATTTTTTTTCCATTTTTAGTACTTTTTTCATGAAATTGCCCCTCCCGCCCAAACGGGGGGAAATAGACTCCCCCTCCCATAGTAAAAAATGCTTGTATCAAAGTGTTCTACAAAAAACCGTTATCATTTCTTGGCGCCACAGTTATCATACTCTCCCCTTAAGAACTCAAATTATGGCTTTGTAAATAAACTTTATATAGTAATCTCATGGAGTCGTTTTTTTTTACGCGAAATTTGGACGATGGCGGTCGTCATGCTCGCTGATGTTAAAATTTAAAAATAAAATTTGCAACATTTTGGCAGGAAAATGGGCAACATTTTCTTATTTGAGAGTTATCCCTATAATAATATCATAAATAAGTTTATATACAAAGACAATAGTTAAAAAAGGTTGCTTTAAAAATCATCAAAAATTGAAAAAAATGAGGAATTTTCATCGGCAAACAGCGAGCTTCCGTGGAGGAGAAATTGTCCATTTTTTGCCTATTTTTAGAAAGTCTGAAAAACAACCGATTTGCGTTTACTTAAATGCTTATATCTTTCTATCCAGCTGTCCGAATTTCAATATGAAGGTATATAATTAAAGGAAAAATGACAGGCGTGTTAGAGCAAAAATAAAATTTTCAAATTCATCAATCAAATTTCATACTAAAAACATGAAAATAAATATGGGACAAATAATTTCATTCAACGAGGAAGTTGATAAAAACAAAAAAAAACATTAAAGTACTTACAAACACCAATTGGCGAGAGGGAGATAGTATTCTAAAGCCGGCGGCCGGTGGCGGCGGCGGCGGAGTTTGTGTAATAAAAAACCACAATCGTGGGCCGTGGCAAATTTGCTTCGCGTCGGAAAAAATGCTGTTTTTACATTTGTAGAGGTACACTGTGGTTGATTTGGTTTGCTTATAACTTCGGTTCTAATAATACCATCGGTAACATTAAGGTCTTAAAATGTACATAGGTAGAATATCGGACTACATTTTTTTATAAAATCATTGCGCAGTCACCTAAAACTATACATGAAAAACCTCATAAAATTGAATAAATATTCTAAAATTTAATAAAAAAAATTTTTAAACCACATGTACTTTAAGTTATGGTGTTGGTATGTAATGTATGTTGTATGTACATTTGTTGGTTGGTTTAGTGGGTAAAAACAGAAAAGGATCGATTTGCTTAGCTTATAGCTCCTGTTCTAATATTCCGATCATTAAGATTTAGGTGTTAAAATAAAGGTATATAAATATTTGCGATCACATATACATAAGTGTATGTGAAAAACGTAGTGATTTGATTGTTTTTTTCAATATAAACTAAGAATTTAATGGAAATGATAATAATAAACATACCTATGTAGTATGTAGGTATAGCTACATATAGTTTGTACATTTATGGAAAAGTTTTTATATTGTTGGTTTTGTTGGCTAATAATGCCTGTTCTAATACTCGGATCTTTAAGATTAAGGTCTTAAAATGAAGGTTAAATGTCAGGCTAAATTATTAAGTTGAAAAATCATTGCGATCACATAAAGTTGTATGTGAAAAACTTCATAATTTTGATTGTTTTTCAATTTAAACTGAAAATTTAATGAAAATGATATGTACATAGGTACATAATATGTTTGTACATATGTACATACATACCCATGTACATTTATAGAAAAGGGTCGATTGTTTGGTTTGATTGACTTTCCTATAACTTCGGTTCTAATAATCAGATCTTTAAGATTAAGGTCTCAAAATGAAGGTACTTATAATGTCAAGTTTATTAATTAAATTAAAAATTCATTAGATTACATACAAGTGTAGGCAAAAAACGTGATTTTTTATTTATTTATCATTATAATAATTTAATTAAAATAAAATTTTAATAAAAAATTTAATACAAAATAAATAAGTATGTATACTTAGGTTAGGTAGGTACATTATGCATCAGATCCTCAAGTTTAAGGTTAAGTTTAGGTAAATTATCAGACTAGAAGTGATTAATTTCGGCATACAGGGCACGAGTACGATAACTTGGGCGCCGAAAATTGGACGGATTTTTGTAGAGGTGTCCAATACAAAAATTTTTTACTATTAGTACCATAGGACGACCTACCCCCACCGAGTTACCGGATAAGTGGTATGCAGTTTTTTAGATAGTGTTTTAACTAACATTTTGCGCAAGGGTTGCCTGGCGAAATATGGCCAAGGCCACACTTTAAAGGTCGATTTTTGGGTTTTTTCAATTATGTGACCCAGTCCATATGGTAGGTTTTAGTGCTAAAAAAAAATATCATGAAAGGAGATTTTATTTAAAAATTTTAAAACACGTTTTTTTTTTAATCGGAATTTCAATATGGTAAATTAGGGCAAAAAATCACATACAAAATTCATATTTTTTTAATCAATTTTTCTTGGTTTTTGATTTTTTTTCTTTTTTACCCTAATTAGTATTTTTATTTAAAAAACAGTAACATAAAGAGAATTTTATTATCATTACGATGGTACTATGTTATTTTTAAAACTGTTGGCTACTTTTTTTAGAGTTGCCGAAATTTTAATAATCGACGTTTTTGAATTTCTCATAGCTTTAAAGAATACAATTTTAATAGTCTCAGAGAGGTGTCAACAAATTCTGGGACAGAAACTATGTATAACCAAAATGTGAGTAGTAAAATAAAGTTTCCTTTCATATTATATTTTTTTTTAGCACTGAACACAACCACATAATTGAAAAAAAAAACCAAAAATCGACCTTTAAAGCGTGGCAACCCTATGCATTGACCATATTTCGCCAGGCAACACTTGAGCAAAATGTTAGTTAAAACACTATCTACAAAACTGCATACCACTTAACTCGATGAATATAGGTCGTCCTATGGTGGGATCTTAGACTATATGGAAGGGGGAGTCTATCTCGCCCGGAAATTTAGTTTTACATTTCACAATTTTGAGAAAAATTAATCCAAATATTTTTTTTGCGTTTTTTTTAGCAAATTTTTGAAAACTATTGACACAAATACTTTAATTTAAATGTAGGATTAAAGAACAGACTTCTGGCTTTTAAAACCGTTATTGTTTTGCATTTTAAGTATTGTCGTTGTTTGTTAATATTTGTTTTTTCATTTAAGTCGTTTTTTTTCGAAAATCGCCTTTACCTCCTAAACGGGGCCAGATAGAGCCCCCCCTCCCATAGTAAAAAATGCTTGTATTTGAACCCTTCTATAAAAATCCGTTATCAATTTTTGGCGCCCAAGTTATCATACTCTCCCCGCATACAGATTTAAGACTTATAACTTGAGTTCTAATGGCTAGATTTTCAAGGTTAAGATCTTACTAAGATCTTAAATAACTGTTGACATTAGCGCCTGCCTCGCGACTGAACATACCCTAAGTGGAGCAACGGAGTTGCGTGAGCGGGACAGGACCCGCAATCGATTTTTGTCTAATAAGCAAATATTTGGTTTAGTTTTTTAATTATTTTTAGTTAGATTTATAAATAACTTGAGTTCTAATGATCAGATTTTAATGATTAATGTCTTAAAATAAAGACAAATTATTACGTTATACTATAGCCGTGTTTTGGTGAAAGTGTATAGCAACTCAGCAAAATTTTTGCACGCAAACAAAAAAATTTTAAACGGTAAAAATAACAAAATATTTATAAAATTATAATCAATTTTTGTTGTTATTGTTACGTGTAAAAATTTTACTGAGCTGACTATTCACTTGCAAACAACAGGGCTTATATAATATATACAAATAAACATACTTATATATACCATACTTTGCCTCTCCTGACATTTTTGATAGCAACACTTCTGAGGGATATTTAATCAAAAATGTATCACTTTTGAAATAGGTAGTTGAAAAAAAACATCGAAAAGTTTTTTTTTTTAATAATATCTTCTATATAAAATTACAAAGCACAAAACATACAGATTGCCATATTTCACTTAAAATTATCAGTCATGTTTATAAATACTATTCTGTTCTATTTTTTTTCTCCTCGAACTCCCATATATTTCGTATATAAACCTACATGTATACTGTATAGTGTATAGTCTTCTTATTCTCGCCATTTTGCCTTTTATCTCAACTCTATCAATATTCGAAAAAAGTTGCTCAGCATTCAATGTTGAGATAATAGAAATATCTATATACAGTGCTCTTCACTTGATTAGACGCACACATTTTTTTTTACGTAAATCAAATTTTTTTGTTCGTGTTTGTAACAATTATCAAAAAATTGCATTTATTAGAAAGGTTATTAAGTTCTAAACAAAAAAACACAAACAAATGGTGGGTGAGTGGAAGTTAACGGATATTTTTTCTCTTTCTTGCCTATGCTGTAAGAAAAAGTGCAGTTTTTTTTTTGTTCACATGATTAGACGCACCTGTAAAAAAATCGTAAAAATGAAACATAGACTTTTTAATTTACTTTTTTCTCTTTTATTTTTATTTTTGTTTTTTGTTTTTAATATTTTCAGTACTTTGTACAACCACCATGTTTTAAAACCACATCAAAAATTCTATTTTTAAGTGAATCATACAATTTTTCTAAATAATTTAAGGGAATAGTCTTCTAGGCTTCTTTTATTGCGACAATTAGCTCTTCACGGATCTCATACTGCCTATCTCCTTCGTAAGCTTTACGCGTGAGCCATCCCCAAACATTTTCAATTATATTGAGGTCAGGTGAATAAGGTGGCCACGGCAACAATTCCACATTTTCTTCGGCAAAAAAGCTTTTGACTACACGAGCGTTGTGGATTGGCGCATTGTCTTGTTGAAATAACCACTGTAGAGGTTCGAACAGTTCTTTCATGGCGGGGAAGGCTGATTGCAAAAGGGCTTTGTAGGAAACTTCCGTCATTTTGTTGGAAACGAAAACCAAATCGAACGCCCCATAGTACGAAATGGCTCCCCAAACCATTACTCCTCCTTGCCTCGAATGGTGACGTGTCAAAAACTTTTCCTCTTTTCTAAGATCATGGAACTAGTAGTTGTAACCATCAGAGCCATCCAAATTGAATTTTTTTTTCATCTGAAAAAACCACATTTCGCCAATTTACCGCACTTCCAAGGTTGGTATAATGGTATCTCATGTCATGTGAAGGCGTACGAATTCCAACCGCTGTTCTTTTCTTACGGCGTTTAGTGGGGGCTTTTTTTTAGTTTTTTTAATTTTAGATGTTCTGCACTCAAAATAGCTCGCCGAGAGTTGATGTGCTGGCAGTTATCCCCGCTTTTTCTTTTATTTTGCTTGTGGAGACAGCTGAGTTTGACGCTATTCTTATAATTTTTCTTTTGTCCTGAGGTGTTAAAGCGGTTTTTGTTCTTCCCTTGTAATTTTTACCGCATGAAGCACTGTTTTTAATGTAATTTCTCACTACATGGTCACTTCGCCCTATTTTTTTGGCAATGCTTCTCATTGAAAACCCTTCGGAATGCAACGCGTCAATTTTACCTTTGTCTTCCGCGGTTAAAACTTTTTTTTCCCCATTTTGAATGAAAATTAATAGAAAACACTCCATACTTCTTAAACTTTGTAACTAACTAAAATTTACGCAATAGATCGCAACCAACCAACTAATTTAACGGGTGCGTCTAATCATGCGAACAAAAAAAAAAACTGCACTTTTTCTTACAGCATAGGCAAGAAAGAGAAAAAATATCCGTTAACTTCCACTCACCCACCATTTGTTTGTGTTTTTTTGTTGAGAACTTAAGAACCTTTCTAATAGTGTCCGACCGAAGCTTCGGCTTCGGCTGAATTCGGCCAAACCTTCGGCTTCGGCATTTTAGGCCGAAGTTTTGGCCGAAGCCGAAGAATCTGTTTATTATATCGAGCATCGTACTAGGCACCGGAAAAAATTTCAATTTTTGAATAACGAAGAAAAGATTGCAATCTTTTCTTCGGTAGGTATTCAAAAATTTCAAAACACATGTGTGCCATCATAAAAATTATTACTAAAAATGAATTATTTATTTCTTTTTTCTTTATAATTACTAATTAGTTATTAGTTATTTTTATTTTATTTGTCTTATGTTTTTTAAGCAATAAATTTTAATAAAAATAATATTTTTATCCAATTGGAAAGGAGAATTCTTGACTTTTTTCAACCTTAGGCTTCGGCTTCGGCCGAAGATTTTCTTTCAGCCTAATAATTCGGCTTCGGCTTCGGCTGAAAATCAACCTTCGGTCGGACACTACTTTCTAATAAATGCAATTTTTTAATAATTGTTACACACACGAACAAAAAAATTAGATTTATGTAAAAGAAAATGTGTGCGTCTAATCAAGTAAGAGCACTTTATATACATACATATCTTCTATATATATATAAATTAAAGTTTGGTTGTGTGTACGTTCGCTAACCAGTTGACCGATATTCTTAATTTTTTTTTTAATTAAAGAGGAATAAGGGTAGAAGGTTTAGAACAAAAAAAAAAATTATAAAAAATAAAGAAAATCTGTTAAAAAAAGAAATAAAATTTCAATTGGCCACATGTGTCACTGATTTGAACAATATTAAGTTATTTGCGCAATTTAAAAATAATAGAGTTCATGGTGCAGTGAAAAGATCTCCGTTTTAGACGTGAGGGGTCTCAGGTCCTGTCACCGGCAACATTTTTTTTTTAATTTTTAGTAATTTTCTCTTTTTTTTCAACACATTCGCCGCAAAACAAATAAAAAAAAACTATTTTTGTCTTGCTAGTGTATGTATAACGTAGGTTTACTCGTATAACTTTTTCACTTTCACAATTAGTATCAAGGATTTGTGTAAGAGAAAAGCGTTACTTACCTTCTTCTTTGGGAGGGGTTCTGACTTTTTGTGTAAGCGCAGGAAGCTTCCGTTGTTGTTTTGCATCAAATGAGTCAAATCGTGTACCCATTGATTGTGAACGATTTGATTTATTTGAATCCTTGTCAATTGTTGGTATCGGAATTGGTTCCAAGGCCGGTAGGTTACGAACCTCCGATTGAAGATATCGAAGACTGAAATAAAATTATGTTTAGTAATGAATTTAAGTCGACATATGGCCAAAGTCCGAACCAAAATGCACTTGGTGGGCGTCCGGGTGGAGCAGCTTTTCCATATAATTGTCGACGTGGATCCCTGGGCGTTATGGGTCGACGAGTACTGACCAAGCGAACACCTTAAATCATAAAATTGTTTAAATTTTCTCCAACAAAAAATTAACAATTAAACATTTAATTTCATTTTCTTATTAAAAATATCATCATAGGTAAAATTTCATCATCACAAATGAACATACCGCTATTGCTAGTTTCATGTAACATTGTTCGAGCCTCACTTATTATTTCTGCTGTTGTTTTTCGAAAACTTAAACAACTTTGGTCAAAATCGTTTGGAGACTGAAGCTGGCGGCTAGAACTTCTAAGACCGCTTGCCATAACTTCTGCTAAATTATTGAAATCAAATGAACTCCTTCCACTGTCCGCTGCTTTGCACGATGGTGTCATACTACGTGACCTACGACGTATCTTTTGATGTTCTAATTTTGAAGTACTTATACTGTCCTCCGACGCGTTTGTCGACGATTCCATGTTGTGTGTAGTTCTTTTTTGAATGTGCTATGGATTCCTTACATTTTATTCCTATTTTAAAATATTAGAAATTAATTCTCTATAAACCTTATTAAAAATGTGAATCCAACTAACTAAAAGAAACAAGTGTAGGTATTGAAATGTCGTCGCTCGGATTGGGAAATTGTAATTTTATTTTTCGTTTGGACGGTGTTGCGTGCCATGCCAACGAATAATACTTTTGCAGTAAATAAAATCAATACCTACTAATACAGAGTGGGCATATCGTGGTGTTATGTTTTTTATTGTTATTGGTATTTTTATTCTCTATAGGCACTAGGTTAAGGGTGAATTTTAATCTGCATGTAAACAATTTTTTAGCCATCCCCTGAGAGTATTCAAATTCGTAATTGTAAATTGGAAGTCAATTAGAAGTGGAAATTGCAACTCTAATGTGAGCGTGCATAATTTGAGCAGGTAAAGAAGGTTCTCATTCAAAATTTAGCAAGGACATGTGGGTACCTGTAATGTTGACAAATCATATACTTTTTTCTAAATGTTTTCCTTGTAAAAAATGGGGTCTGTCAATTATAGATTTGTTGATAGTTAAATATATTCATCCTCGCTTAGTTCTGTTGGAAGGTGGAGGGGGGCTAATAAAAACTCCCATCTGTAAAAAAAACTTCTACCTGAGCGTTGAACTTGTCGAGTTGTAGAAGCTGAGTAAGGTCAAAGATTCTTGAGATAATTTCTCTCCTCCTCCGACGGTACGGTGATAATTCTGTCCGACGGTTCCCTTTCTGGGCAGTACGGCGGAAAAGCTGTCTGGCATATCCTCCTCCTTACCTCGACGGTACGGCGATGAAGCTGCCCGACGATTCTAATCTTTCCTTTACGCAGAACGGTGATGATGCTGTCTGACTCTCCCTTCCCCTTCATTAAGTTTTGCAAAGATATGCAATGGAAAATTGACAGGTTCTATCGTGAATATAGGCACCGTTGTAAGGGACCATATTTTTAACATACATGTTTTTATACATACTACATGATATGTACATTAGGGTGGTGGTTATTGTATGGGTAGAAAAAAGTTCATCTGGATGGGTCTAAATCAGCTCCAAATGAAGAAAAACTAATCCCTATTTTTTCAGATTTTTATTTGAAGTCCTACGGTGGCTGTAAGCTATCAAGAAACTAAGCTATGTATATTAAATTAAATACAGGGTAGGTTGAAACCAGACAAGAAAAAAATAGTGTGGGAGGGTGTAGTATTTCCCCACGTTTACAAGGGAGGGGCAGTTTCTAAAAATATTACTTTAAAGGTATACAAATTTATTAAAAATCAACGAAAAAACTAACATTAAGTTGTAGATTTAAAAGTCAAAAATCCATTCTAATATTTTTTTTTTTAAATTAACTTGTTACGATAAATAGTTTTTGCAAAAATTATTTTCAACCTCCTGGATAATTGTGTTTGAAAAATAGACTTGCTCACAATAACACGTTGTTAAACAAACCACTTCATCTTGGCGACTGAAACTATGTGCTATGTGGGAATATTATGGGGAACGAAAACTATCTTTGAAAGGTCGATAATTCATTTTGTTTTATAAATTTTGATGTCTTTTAATTATTATATACAAAGGGTAATTTATTATATTAATACTCGGTAGATTTTGATACAAAGTTTTTGAAAGTTTCTGTATATGTAATGTATATGTAATCTTTGTGAGGTCCAATAGTTGGGTTTCATACCTTCATACCACCCAACGACAAAAAAAAAACCCAAATATTTGTAGTTTCTTTGTTTTAAGTTTTGTTTATTTATATTTAATTGCCTTTGACAAAATCAAAACAAAATAAAATAGAAAAAAAACAATATTGATTTGAATCTTATAAAGTATAAGTAAATATTATTCCTTTTTAGTTCTATGCTCAAAATACGTCAGAAAAATTGAATAACGCAAATATTTCTTTTTTTTTTAGGTTTTTTACTTGTTTTTTTTTTTTTATATAAAAATCAAAGTAAGTAAAATCAACACCAACACAGATTGAAAAACGAACAATTATTATTCAATAGCTTTAATTTTGTTTGATGATTTGCTTTAAATGAACTAAAAAAAATATAAAAGAAAATGCTCTGCATTTAAGAAATATTTCTATATACATTAAAACAAGTATATACTTTTCAATATATAATTGTTTGTAACAGATGTTTGTTTCTATAGCCGTGCGTGTGTGTTGTTTACGGATAGACTCTATTTTCGTTTTTATAGCTATTTATGTAAAAAATATGCTTATTTTTCATATTATTTATAAAATCAATAATTGGGGGAAGGGAAACTTTATTGAGGAGATAGTAAAGTGGCGATGATTATGACGAGAACTCGTCGTCTTTTTTATCATTTTTAACACTGTGACCCGTCAGTTGTATGTGAACCTTTAAACAAAATATAATTATATGTTTATATATTAAATGCAAATTTTTTTTAACAAAACTTGCCTTTAGATCATCTATTCCTGAAAACAACTCGTAGCACTCGGCACATTTATATTGGTTAGGCTTATTAGGATGCTTCTTTGTCATATGAGAATTTAGAGTAAGCGGCGATGAGAAAGCTTTAGTGCAATTCCCACAAGCATATGATTTCTTAAAAATAGTAACAATTATTTTCTATTTACATTTTAAATAGCAGTTATGTAATTTACCAATTGATGCGTTTGTCTATGTCGATACAAAATAGTTTTTGATTTAAACTCTTTGTTGCAGATGCTGCATGTCGGCACTTTTTCCGCAGTCTGAAATAATAAATATTTCTAAATTAAAAATCTGAATATAAATGATAACATAAATAATTCTATGACTTGAACATTTCATTTTGTTTGCAACAGAAATACCTACCGTTGAGTTTTACTATAAACCACTCAATTATTAAAGATTGAAGATAATTTAACCTCTTTAACTAGAACAAATTGGTTGAAACAATAAGGCAAACAGAAAGACTTTACAGAGGGTGATGAAAAGAAGTGGATAGTCTTCACAAATCTATCTTGATAAGATTACTCCAAACAAATCCCTCATCATTTACGGATTGGAACGAGTTAGCTCAATCTCATGAAACCCATCTATCGCTAACGGAATCAAACGTCGATGAATGGTGTGATATTATGTTTGCTGATGTTACTGCAAAAATAGACGAGAAGATTTACTGTCAACATCTATCATCTAATCTAAACAGAGCAGCTTCTACAACATTCAGAAACACATACAGGCACCTTGAACATCATTTGCCCTCGGAAACAAACTATTTTAGTAACAAATTTTCGGCCGAAGTTATAATCTATATTTTTAGAGCACGTCTTAAGCTCTATAACTTCATACCTCAACGAGCTGACCTGCCACAAATTTGTAGTTTATGCAATAGAAGAGAAAACTAAGATATTTACCACTTCGTTGCAATCGGCCCAATATTGCAGGAAATCCGTCGTTTGTATTTAGAAGAAAGTTATCTCTCTCAATGTAGGCTATATGAATTATTAAACGGAGCTCTAGGATGGTCTACCTTATATAAGTACTGCAAACATGCCTTACCTTTTCGCAACAGTTTTTAAATTAAAATCTTTAATTCAACAAGTTTTTACAGTTTAAAACACCCCAACTATTTATTTTGTGTTTCAAACCGCTATAAAACTGAAAACTTCTTTGTGTTTGAAATTACTTCAAAATTTGTATCTTTTGGGTTTCAAATCATATTAAAATTGGTTTAACTTATCAGTTATTTATTTAAACAACATTATGTTAATCTTTCATGATTTATAAAACTAGCGTTTTTTTTATTGTAATCTTATAATATTATTTAATTATGTACTTTTCTTTTCTTTTTTTTTTGAATATATATTTTTTTGTAAACACTAAAATGAAATGTCATATCAAGCAGACGGCAAGACGCCAAGAAATAAATCCATTTTTAACAAAATAAAGAATATACATATGTATGTACATGCATACATGCAAACATACACAAAGTTTTAATGTTGAAATTACATACAAGTGATTTTTGTTACCTGTAAGAGGTGCAGTTGAATAATAAATAAACAATCGATTTGACAAGCCAAAATAAAAGAACACTCGCATAACCGAAAGTAAATCAAGTTCCTTAAGAATATTATTGTATGTTAAAGATTAAATCCTAACGATCTAAGCTTTGTAATAGTTGCGACATTTAAGGCTTCGCTTAGCCTCCGACAGATACCAAAAATGTCATTTCTTTCACTTAGCTAACCACTTAAAAAGTATTTCAGCCGGTTTGCATTGACCGAAGTGGAATTTCATTCCAATGTTTTTTCTAAGTTAATCAGTGGCCCGTGGGGTTATGGTTAGTGCGTAGAAATGTCACGCCGAAGGTCTTGTGTTTGTTTCCCAGTCTATACCACCATAAAAACGGAAATGTTTTTCACTGGTAATGCCTCTTGCAAGGAATTGACAAATTCTCCGAGAATATCTCTTGCCTTAAAAGAGTACCTCTCACCTAAGTCTTTCGGATTCGGTTGCAGGAATGAGAAATCAAAGTCACCAAATTAATGTTTGTGGTTTCAACAAGAAGAATCAACATCGCACACCTCGAGTGTTAAAAATCAATTTATTGAAGCAAATATTCCATGAGCGCATAAGTTCACGAAATAGACCTCTGTTAGATTAAAGGTTAGGTTTCCAAGATCGTGTGATTCAACATCTTTGAATTTTTTGTGGGGATATGCAAACCTACCCCAATGAACTTTGCTACTCAATGCTTCTTAGCTCTAAAAGCAGCGATTTGCAAGTTTTTTTTTATCTATCGTTGTCTAAGTTGATAACGGAGCCTAAGTAAAGAAATTTCCTAACTGCCTCGAAACTATAACTATTAAGGATAACGTTCTGTCATTGTCGTCTTGCCCTCGTTGACCCTTAAAACCATCTTCTTCACTTCCATCTCAATACTCAAAACCGTTTTTGTTCTCAGCGGTGATATCTGCTTTACAGCGGTCTAGGGCCTACGATAATTATGGCTCTTTAATTTATCTATATATATATAAATTAAAGTTTGGTTTTGTGTACGTTCGCTAACCAGCCAAATCGGTTGACCGATTTTCTTAATTTTTGTTTTTAATTAAAGAGGAATAAGGGTAGAAGGTTTAGGACAAAAAAAAATTATAAAAAATTTCAACACATTCGCTGCGAAACAAATAAAAAAAAAAACTATTTTTTTAAACGCCCTGCGAAGCGGGCGGGGGTTTTGCTAGTTTTATATAAAGAAAAATTTTTTACTAATTCACTGTGACAAAATTTTAATTTTATATAAGTTGTAGCAGAGTATGGGCTTAGTTCGAATCTGACTTTATAATTCTCTATAACGTCAGATTTTTGAAATATATTTTAATCTAAAGCTAATAAAAAGTTCTGTATGGTATAGTTGAGGTTATGTAATGTTACGTCAGAGGTAATTTTTTACATTAAACTTGTAAACTTGCATCTGAAAGTGCTTATTTGCCTTTATAAAATACAGATAGAATTAATTCTTATAATAATATTTAAATGTTGCCACACATTGTATTAGGGAGTTTTTATCAATAACTATTACAATATGTATTTACTCGTATATGCAAATTTAATAATCTAGTCTTTTCAAGTATTATCAGGCATAATAATCTTGATAAAAGAGCGTTAAGTTTTCTACGAAAAAAAGTTAAACTTAAAAAATTCCAAATTCGAAGAAGTGTTTTTTGTCGTTACTCCGTACATTTATGGTACTCGTTTGGCACGCCCTGCATATTCGCATTCTAATTGCAGATATCGTGACTGAAACAAATTTTAACAATGATTGAAAATATTAGATTGCCATGAAAAAAGAAAATATGTTCTAACGTCGATTTTCAACGTAATGCCCTCGGTATTTGATATAAAAAACAAGATATAAAATACAAACAAATGTTAATGCGGCTTGATGTTGTTTTATAGCCAATGGGTGAAAATATATTCTAAAATGTTAAATCTACTTTCGGAAAGTAGTTGTTGCCTAATATTTCTAAATATCTTTAAAAACTATTTTCGATAGTTTTTGTACTTTTCTCTCTATAACGGACATTTGACAAATCGGAACAAAGCCATTATTATATGTGTCCGGATTACCAAAGTTATACTTTTGCTTCAAACTCAGTTGCCCTATCAAAATTTATAAATACACTACAATGAACTTAAGAAATCTAAGTTAAAAACAAAACAAAACAAAACCTATATATGTACATGTGAAAATTTTGTTCATAATAAAATTTAATTCTTGTTGTAACATGTCGAATCTTTTCTTTACTTATGTTTTTAGTTTTTACTAATTAAGTATATTACCTCATGCGTCTTCATATGCATACGAAGCATTCCGGGGCCCTTAAAGCTACGATGGCAAATCTCACATTGAGGTTGCTTTTTACAATTAGCCTGAAAAATAAGCTCCAGTTAAGTTTTGTTATTAACCAAAAGAAATTTTTATAACCTTTATCCAATTTGAATGAGACTTCATATGACTCTGGAGCCATTTGATTTGTCGGAACTCCTTCCGACAAAGATTACATATGTATCTCCCCGGAGAAGGACAACTAGTTTGTGAACTTATGAACTCTGCTGCATTTAAATGCAAATAAATACCAAAAATACAATTGCAGAAGGAATCAACAGATTAACGTAACCTTACCTAGATAGATCTTTTCGTCGCTATCCGAATCTTCAGACATTTCCACCGCGTAAGCAATATTCGCATCTGGTATCATACAATCTTCTGCCTCCTCTTCAATCATCTCCTCCTCGTCTTGTATTTCGATTATGTCCTCAGTTGTTTCAATGTCGTCGTGTGTTGTAACCTCAGTAATGTCTTCAAAGTACTCGGCATCTTCCGACATTTCATCTCGCACGATGATCTCGCATTGGCCATCAACGTCATCCGAGTCCGCTTGTTGAAACTGTACCACTTGCGCTGGTTGACCGTTCTGTTGAATCATCTGAACTGTATTGCCAGTTTGTATCAACTGGCCAAACGGACCTGTGTTCAGAATCTGGGCCATTTGAGTGCCTGGATGTGCGACTATCTGTGCTGTGCTAATTACCTGTCCATTCGAAAGGACAATTTGTTGGGGCAAGGCAGCCGTTTGCACTTGACGTTGTTGTATGGCCTGACCTTGATTGGACATACCGGTTGTAGTAGACGTTTTCGTGGATTCTTTTTGCGTCTGTTGCTGTTGCTTTCGAGGTTGGAGAATAGCTGGAGCAGGTGAAGCTGGCTGAGTTTTTATCTCAACAACTGGCTCCTCAAATATTACGGTAAGCCCTTTGATGTACTCGCGCAGTTCTCGATCGGACCTTTCGACAAGCGTCTTAAATGCATGGCACCGGGAAACAGAGTGCACGCACTGGACACATATTTTATCGGGCCATCCGTCAGTATTTTCAATCTTAAAATTAATTTGTTTTCGTTACTTTGGAGGAATTTATTTTCGCAACTTACTTTGACGCGGGCACACTCCATCAGCATATCAGCAATCATTTCGCCAAATATAGGACGCATATCTTTTTTTTGGCTCAAACAAACTCGACAAATTTTGTCCAGTTCCAGATTGCGCCTCTTTTCTTCCATTTCTTCAAACAAAAAATCTATATCGGTACCAATTTTGAAGCAAGGTGCTGTCCTCCCGTGTTGAAAAAAAGTTGCAGTTGGCAGATTCTTCGCTTGTATTTGTGGCGAAGCTTGCTTGGTTCTTGGCTTTCTTCTCCTTTAGAGATAAAAACAAGAATCAGTAATTTATATTATTCAAATATGGATTTTAAGAAATTTGTGATTTTTGAGTCCAAATTCTTGAAACAAATTAATTAAAAAAATATTCGTGTAAACAAGAAGAAAAAAAGGGACGAATAATTTGAGTTTTTGACAACTACAAAAAAATTCAACATCGGGGATGTGTTCGAAGTGTTCGCGCTTGTTTAGCTGTCATTAGGCCTGTTCGAGAACCGTACTAGTTTCATTGTAGATATATAATCCAGAGTTTATACATATATATTTATACTCATGGAACAGAAAAAAATAGTTCTACATCGGCTCTCAAACGGCGCTGCAATCGCCACAATCTGACTTTGGAGAGATAAAAAGGCGGGAGGAAGATAAATAAAAAAGAAATAAAGACAAGTAGTAAGAACGAGAGGATTATATTAATATTATTCTGACAACAATAATGAGACAGGGAGATGGTTGAATCAGATGTTTTTGACGTGGCATAAAGCAAAATAACGATCAAAATTAGTTTTTTGCTATAGCCGCTCGTACGGTATTTTGTTCTTTAGAGATAGGGGTATACATAGATTTAGGTATAGGTATAGTAGGTATTATATGAAGAAAAATAATTTAAATTTTGTAAATTTCATGCAAATTGAATATTTCAAAACAACGTTGTTAAATTTCACAATATGTGAGGTAAATACAACGTTGCTATATTTGGCATTTATGCTTAAGGTATGAATTGTTGTTGGGATCTTTTTATCGTTTTAGGTAGGTATTATAATATAGCAACATATTAAGCCTTGACTACATTGGCCAAAAAAGTGAAAAAGTACAAAAGTGAAAATTTTCAAATTCATTTTAGGATAGTGTTTGTATCGAACTGCATGAGTATTGCAACTCTGCAGTCGATGTATTGAGCAAAGTATATAAAATCTTACATAAAATTCCTTTGTAAAACTTAACGAAGGACCGAGAAGGTTCTGAGAATTGTGAACTAAATTTCAGTCTTTGAACCAACTGAGCAGCGCGAGCAGGTTAAATAAAAGTGGTTTTTTATAACAATTTTTCCACTATAATTTCTTGGTGTTTTATTTTTTGTTCTGACGGTTTTTATTTCTACCTCGGAGTGTGACGGTTTGTATTATTCATCTTTAATAATTTCCCTAAGCTAAGATACACTTGGTCCATGTCGAGCCGGATAGTGTGCCAGTGACGGGATGGTGCAGTTTTGCCTTCTATCTTTAAAAAAAATTAATAAGTACATTGTGAGTGAGCAGCGTTTCGTTTATTACGAATGTAAAATCGTGATGGTAAAATGTGCTACGATGAAAGTCACGTGTCACAAAATAAAGCAAAATGTGCGCAGGAATCATGTCGAGACATGATACGTGCAGAAAATTATATGATCAGCAGGCAGTGCGAAAAATTGCACTACATTCCATACATAACAATTATGTACATACCAGCATGTAAGTAAGGGAATAGACATTGTTTGTTGTTTTCGCTTTTGCGAGCAGAGCGACCAATTCAAATTCTTCAACAAGAATTAAGAGCAGGAGCAGGTAAGAGAACGTCTTTACTCTCTCACGAAGATATACAATTACGCGCAGCGAGTGAGAAGGATATACATACAAGATTGTCTGCCTCGTGCAGCAATTTTGAAAAAGAGAAGGTTTCGCCATTTTTTAAAGCAGAGAGTGTTGAATAAAACTCGGGGTGTAAATTCCAAATAATACTAACTTTATTTCATATAATATCTCCCTTAAATACTAATCCATTATTTACAATCTTATTTCTATTTCTATTTATATACTTATCATAAAAATGCATATACAGTGGATGGCGACGCTGTGTCGCGTTGACCCGTGTCATATAACAATAAATGATCTCGCAGATTGTGTTTTATGACTCACATCTGCTTGCATTATGCTATGAACAAGGGATGCGTCGCACCGCATCGTCGTTATCCACTTTACAACCCGTAGTGTCAGTATGTGTGCTTCGTGACCTGTATTATCTTATTTACCAGCACACATTGGGTTATATCTTAAGATGTTGTTTATTTACATGTTCATGTTTGAACAGAGAGGTTAGTGATCGGTCGCGTTATTTCTTTGAAGCCAATAACACAGTCCACATTTATAGCAGGTCAAGTGAAACATTTTTATTAGAAATATTATTTGCAAGAATGGTGGTTGTTGCTGTTTCATCTAGCAGCGGAGCAAGTTCTTTTTTCCTTCTTTTCAGAGAATGTGCGTTGATGTTTACGGTTTGTGTGCATGTGCAATGTATGTGTTTTATTTACCCTTTTTGAAATATATACATGCATCATACATGTGAATGAACAGCGACAATATGTGTGCAGTGTGCAGGGGCATGGTATTTTTTATTATTTAATTTTCAGCTGGAGAAGGAAATATAGCACACTGACAGTCGTATTTATTAGATTTTTGTCTACTTAGACACTGTCTTACTATTTTCCAATTCGTGGAAATATACTTTATTTAATAAAAATAAATATGACATTATTCACGGTTAAGACAATCTACTCTTGTGTCTAAGTTAGACAGTTATAAGACGACAATAAACAAAGTTTTTGAACACATTTTTCAAAGTTGGACAGTTGTCCACAACGTTTATAAATAAGACCATGAGTGTGCGCATTCCTCTTTTGTGCTTGTGTGATGGAAATAAATAACTCTATATTTACTTACGCTTGTGTGATGGGGGAATAATAATATTTCCATAGTGTGCTTGTTGTGAGAAGAGTAGTAGTAGTGATAATTCTATCTATATTGGATAACTTGATTTAAATATTTTTACAAATAGCTTTTTACGGCCTTTAGTCCACAAAAATTTAGGCGTTTCGTCCCGGCGATCTCACTTGGACTCATCAGTTGACTAGTGAGGACCTTGTAAATACGCAATTTTTGTTAAGTTCAGTCCAGCTAACATAGATTTCATGACGAATATCTAGTGTGAACTATATCCAACAAGACTAGAATTCCTAGTCATTAAATTGGAAGTTTTTGTTTTTGTTTTTTGCCCGTGGCCTGGCATTGTTTATAAGAAGGTTTTTTTTTTAATAATACAAACTCTATATACTACTGAAATACATCAGCCAAGTAGAAGACTTAGCACTATTTATAATTGGACTTGTTGAATTATTGATTCAAAATAGCTTTTTACGGCCTTTAGTCCACAAAAATGTAGGCGTTTCGTCCCGGCGATCTCACTTGGACTCATCAGTTGACTAGTGAGGACCTTGTAAATACGCAATTTTTGTTAAGTTCAGTCCATCTAACATAGATTTCATGACGAATATCTAGTGTGAACTATATCCAACAAGACTAGAATTCCTAGTCATTAAATTGGAAGTTTTTGTTTTTGTTTTTTGCCCGTGGCCTGGCATTGTTTATAAGAAGGTATTATTAAAAAAAAAAACCTTCTTATAAACAATGCCAGGCCACGGACAAAAAACAAAAACAAAAACTTCCAATTTAATGACTAGGAATTCTAGTCTTGTTGGATATAGTTCACACTAGATATTCGTCATGAAATCTATGTTAGATGGACTGAACTTAACAAAAATTGCGTATTTACAAGGTCCTCACTAGTCAACTGATGAGTCCAAGTGAGATCGCCGGGACGAAACGCCTACATTTTTGTGGACTAAAGGCCGTAAAAAGCTATTTTGAATCAATAATTCAACAAGTCCAATTATAAATAGTGCTAAGTCTTCTACTTGGCTGATGTATTTCAGTAGTATATAGAGTTTGTATTATTAAAAAAAAAACCTTCTTATAAACAATGCCAGGCCACGGGCAAAAAACAAAAACAAAAACTTCCAATTTAATGACTAGGAATTCTAGTCTTGTTGGATATAGTTCACACTAGATATTCGTCATGAAATCTATGTTAGATGGACTGAACTTAACAAAAATTGCGTATTTACAAGGTCCTCACTAGTCAACTGATGAGTCCAAGTGAGATCGCCGGGACGAAACGCCTAAATTTTTGTGGACTAAAGGCCGTAAAAAGCTATTTTGAATCAATAATCCAACAAGTCCAATTATAAATAGTGCTAAGTCTTCTACTTGGCTGATGTATTTCAGTAGTATATAGAGTTTGTATTATTAAAAAAAAACCTTCTTAAATATTTTTATTTATTAAACAGTTTAAATAATAAATGGTGATTGTTGTTGCTGCTGTATTGTGAGATAGGGGTTGAAAATTTTATCTTCTAGGTTACTTGAGTTAAGTTTTTTATGTCACCTTTTTCTTGCCAAGATATTTATTTGTCGAGACATAAAAGAGAAGAGGAAGGAGGCACTTGAGTACAAATGTGCCAATTGCCACAAATCATAGAGCAGGAAATATATGTCGAGACAAAATGTGAAAGAGAAGGAAGCAGGAGGAACTCAGAGCACTTAAGTGCGAGTTACCAAAAAACAAAGAGAAGGAGTGAAGGGGGAACTTGTGTGCAAATGCACCAGTTGCCGTATATTGACGTTGGTTTTCTTTTATAAAAAAAAAGTATTATAGTAATATTTTTCTACGATCGAGGGGTATAAATTAGAAAACAGCAGCAAAAGCAGCAACAATTTGCCAACCCATTTAATTATTTTTATTATATTTACTATATTATATTTTTAAAATATGTTTTTATTCTTTTTCGCATACTGGGAAATTTTGCATTGAAGTACCTACTGCGAATTATTATATTTTTTATTTTTCTTTATTTCTATCGCATACTGGGAAATTTTACATTGAAGTACCTACCATAGGTTAGGTTAGGTTAGGTTAGTGGGCTGACAGTTGATCTTGTTACCGTCACACTTAGATCAATGTAGATCCATTGTGGTACCCTAGGGATATGCTCCCTATATAAGGAAAACCTATGATAAAAATTCTATGACAAAAAAGGCCCGTTAAGGGTGTAGTTGTAGTTTCAGCGGGGTGTAGCCCGTAAGGTCGGAGGGTGCCCTCAAATTAGTTGAGTTTGGGAGTGTCTGTCGGCACATAGTCACCTGGGTGAGAAGGGGTTAACGCACCATTGTCGTACTTGGGCGAGCTCCCCTCCTTAGCCCCCACGGAGTAAATCATCCCTCCCCAGGCCCGTAGGAGCAGTGGCTCCATGCAACGTCTGGTGGGTGGATTAGATAGGACGGTGGTTGGTGTATGTGACCGTGTTGTTTTGTCGGGTTAGCTTGTCAACGCTGGCGTACAAAGCAGAAGCGGCAACAGTTGGTGTAGGGCGAGGTGCCCATTCTCCGTTATTTGTCGCCACCGCAATGTACACTTGCATTTTTACGTCGTACTTAGGTTGGCTTGTCAACGCTGGCGTACAAAGCAGAAGCGGCAACAGTTGGTGTAGGGCGAGGTGCCCATTCTCCGTTATTTGTCGCCACCGCAATGCACACTTGCGTTTTTACGTCGTACTTAGGTAAGCTTGTCAACGCTGGCGTACAAAGCAGAAGCGGCAACAGTTGGTGTAGGGCGAGGTGCCCATTCTCCGTTATTTGTCGCCACCGCAATGCACACTTGCGTTTTTACGTCGTACTTAATCGTTCTATCAGTGTCATCCTGCGTCATTTTCTGTCTTTTGGACTATGTTTGGAGGAGGAGATACCTGCCTGTTTGTCGGCTGGGTTGATAGAGATTACGAATCTGCAAGCCATTTTGTAGCCTTAGTAAAATTTAACAAGCTTTTGCTCGGAATATCGGAGAGGTCCTCTAAGTCACTGAAGAAATGCCTGCCGAGGAACTTGTTTCTTATATGGCATAGCGCAGGGCAGTGGCACAGGTAATGAGTAGTGTCCTCATGTGTATCCTCGTCACCACAGCCTCTGCATAAGTCATCCATACATACCTACCATAGAGTACCTATATTATCTAGAGAACCAACTTCAGCGATTTTTCTCTTTCACCCTACAAGCTGCACTGAGAGGATTTCCTCCACAAGGCTGAGTATGTTGGAGTTGCCCAATGAATTTTTAATGGAACCGCACCAACATAGTTATAATTTAATGGATTTTGCTCAGTTGTGCTCAAACCAATTTAAAAGGCTGTTAATATATTCAAAATTTACCCGATTTGCCATTCCAGCATAGTTGAGGAACATTAGAAATGAAAAAAGCTTTATGTATTTATGTATGTACATTGAATGTACATACATTCTGAACATAGGTACCAACATCATAACTTTCCTAAAAAGGGTCAAATACATGTGGTTTAAAAAATTATTGTTTTGTATTAAATTTTTGTTTCTATTAAATACGCAATTTAATAAGGTTTTTCATATATATAGTTTTATGTGACTGTGCAATGATATAATACAAAAAATGTAGTCCGATATATTTTAAGACCTTAATGAACGGATTATTAGAACCGAAGTTATAAGCAACCCAAACCAAACACAATGTATCTTTACAATTATTATACCGACTACAAATTTAGGTAGGTACATATGAACATTTAGCATTTTTTTTCCGACGCGAAGCAAATTTGCCACGATTGTGGTTTTTTATTGCACAAACTCCGCCGCCGCCGCCGGCTTTAGAATACTATATTCCTCTCGCCAATTGGTGGTTGAAAGTATTTTAATGCTTTTTTTTTTAATCAACTTCCTCGTTGAATTAAATTATTTGTCCGATATTTATTTTCATGTATAAAATTTTGAATGATTTTGAAAATTTTTTGCTCTAACACGCCAGTCATTTTTCCTTTAATTATATACCTTAATATTGAAAATCGGATAATTGGATCGAAAGATATAAGCATTTAAGTAAACGCAAATCGGATATTTTTCGGATTTCGCAAAAATCATCATCAAAAACATACCCATTTTTTTCCTACGAACATTTCTCCTTTTTTTCTGTCCGTTTTATCATCTTCTTCGTTTTCTATTTCCTCAAACTAGTAACAACAAAGCATGAACGAAATAATTTTGTTTATTTTGTTTAGTTTGTTTATTTTTTTTATTTTGTTGATTTTGTTTATTTTGTTTATTCCCCTCACGTTTCGCCCCCTAGGCGTTTCATATTTTTTTGATTTTTTTATATTGTATGCCTCCGTTTAAACATTTCTAATGTTAAAAATGAATCCGTTGAATTCAAAAACTAAAAAATAAAAGTAGTTTACAGTAAAATTACTTTTTTTTGAGTCCTTATGAATAAAAATATCTATTAATTAAACAATTCAGTTGCTTTAAGCATATGAATTAAGTAAAATATCTGAATAAATAGACTGAAAACAACAAAAAATTGAATCTAATAGTAGCGCACCCTAAGAATCACCCTTTGAATCTCCCTAGTTTGTAATATGGTCTCTTTGTTATCAAAATAATATGAGTATGATCTCAAAAGATATATTTGATGTTATTTTAGCTACTTCGAAAGATTAAGAAAACCTGTCTATTTTGTTGGGCAAAACGGGTAAAATCAATTAGATTTTATGCAGTACCACAGTCTTCATTTCTGTTTTAATGTTTTTCTTAAGAGATGATGTGCCTATTTTGTGTCCTTTTATTTTTAGTGTTTATTGAAATTCGGAGAAATGTTGAAACACCGAGAACACTTCACTCGATATATAGGACCTAGCTGTAAATAACAATCTTCACAAAAAATGTATAGAAATTAATACAATTAATACAATCGATTTCCATATCCACCAGATGGTACTTAAATTAACTCTGTAATAAATGACAGGAAAACCGTTATTTTCAAAAAGGAAATAATATGTCCGCATTCTATACGCTGTCGTTTATTTCTTTTAGTAAGACTGTTTCAAAATAATTCAGGATTTTATTGCATATTGTAAGAATGCTGAATGAAACTCGAAAAATGTTTTTTTTCTGCACACAATAATGTACTGCAATTATCAATAAATTTCGAATATCGAACAACATACTTAATAACAAAAGTATAAGTTCGATTTTGTAAATTTTTGTATTTGAATATTTTTCTAAACTTAGCTATTTTAAGGGTGTAATTGGACAAAAACAAACAAGCATTCAATAGTGTTTGAAAGGTAATACTCAATGGATTATATTCCAGAATCACTTAACTACATACACATTCAATTAATTGAACACTAGAATGAAATATGTATTTGTTGCTCGAATCTTGAATACGTTGTTATTTTATCGTACCTAATATGTAATAAATTCTTCAAGTTTTTCGTTCATCAAGAATGGAAAACAAAATAAAAAGAATAACTTCTCTTTTGTTCTTAAAAATTAAATTTCTTTATTTTTTCGCTTTGTTTTTGCTTAAAGTTTAATATTATTGTTATTCTTAGTTCTCTCTTGTGTTTTCTTATACATATTTGTTTTTTGTTTCTTACGAAGTAACACTATCTTTTAACAAAAACATTCGTAAATAATAAAATTTTTTTATATATATATAATATCTATTAATTAAAATGCAATGTTAAAAATTCGAAACGGAAATACGAATTACAAAATACATAATTATATTTTTTTTTCATAATAATAATTTCATGAACAAATATTTTCAAATGAAAATATCGATATATTTACAAGAGTTTGGAGACGGAGATAACATAGTTTTACTGAAGCAACTTTAAGATTTTTTTTAATATTATTTGTAAATTTGCTTGCATTATTTTGAAAAATATTTTGTTTCTTCTATTATGATAAATGCAAGCTATGAAATTGTATTTCATGGTTAAAGACTATATTCGATTTTTATAATTATATATTTACAAAAACTTTGGTAAATATATAAAAAAATAATTTTTAAAAACTATGGTTCTTATTTATAAACGTTGTCCAACTTTAGACAACTGTCCAACTTTGAAAAATGTGTTCGAAAACCTTGTTTATTGTTGTCTTATAGCTACCTAACTTAGGCACAAGAGTAGATTGTCTTAACCGTGAATAATGTGACATTTATTTTTATTAAATAAAGCATATTTCCACCAATTTGAAAATAGTTAGACGCTGTCTAAGTAGCCAAAAATCTAATAAATACGACTGTATAAATTTTAGCTGCTTCATTTACAAAATGTTATTTGTATTTAATGAATAAGAGTGCAGAAAATAATAAAACAATTACGATTACATACAAGTTCGATTGGGAATTGTTGTGTCTGCAATGGTGTGAGACCACGAAACGTTGCACTTTCGTTGAATTCGAGGATTTTCTTCAGCCAGCCTTGGAATTCTCCACGATTAGACATTCGAGCCTGAAGAAGATAATAGAATGTAATGCTAAAAAAAAAATAAAAACATGATTAGATATTCCATTAGTTTTTACATGAATTTTGTTGTTTTGGTCAAAATTATTATTCAAGATATCAATAAATGAACTGATTTTCACAAAAATTAATTACACTAGGGAAATAGAAGTTTACAGTTCTAGAATTTCTTTTTAAAAAAATGAGCATAGTAAGAAAATATTCATAAAAATAACCTCCTGTACTTACTCATGCTCGGTTAGGATAATCAGATTCCTTGATGCAGCAAATGTCACAGTTCCATTTACTTCCACGTTTAGTAAATTATTTAAAATTGCTTCTTAATCTTCGGAATGATCTCTTGCTGCCAGAGCTGATGCCAAGATCAATTCCAGTAATGAAGTAAATTACCTTGAAATTAAAGAAATCTCAGTCTAATAAATTTTCAAGAATTCTTTGAACCGCAACTTGGCATTAAGTACTCACTTCAGTAACACCACTTTCAGAGTTTATTAAATTTCCTTGGAAAAGTTTATATATTTTCAGATAAAATGGACAGAGCTGCACTCTTGATGGAAGCATACGATGTTAGTTTAGCAAAGAAATTAAATATCCTCGCAAGACCGGCTTATTTGGTTCTTCCGTGCATAACATCTCGGCCAAGTATTTGGAACCAACAGCGTCATGTTGGGTGCAAGGTCAGCCAATTGTAAACATACTCTCGTCAACAAATCAGAAAACTGAGGAAATGATGTTGGACAAATAGTTTCGATCATCAATGCCAGACGATCACTACCGGCATTTATCGGAGCCGACCAGATTATACGTTCTGAGGATTCTCTGCATTTGTGATTCCTGCAGCTGTCTAGTAATTGGCAATAGCAGAGTCAATGGCAGCAATTCATCCAACACTTAAAGTCCAGGAATACATGTCGATGGTCCAGATAAAAACATCTCGAATCATTTGTGTCCACAAACTCTTGTGCAATAAATCTTCATTCGGGTGTTTGTATGCCAGGAGAATTTTTATAATCTCTGCTTTAATCTTTGAGGCTTTTTTCAAAGACTAATTTGTTGAAAAGAATTCAACAAATTTACAAATTTCAATTTCACACAACACAAATAAAATCACAACCGAGAACTGTCATTTTGACTTTTGATAGTTAAAAAAAAAATCCAAACGTCAACTTTTTGAGCTTCTGACGCCATTTTGTATTTCTATAAACAATTCACACGTATTCACAGACAGGGAATTTAAAAGAGTTTTCTCTCCTTGTGCTCAAATGAAATTTGCGTGTGTTTTAGGCAAGGGGGGTACGAGTCGGTTCTCTAGATAATATAGGTACTCTATGGTACCTACTGCGAATTATCATTTATTTTATTACATTTTTCAATATTTTTTTACTTCGGGTTAAAGCTTTATTGAGATATAATTTCTAATGCAATACGATTTTCTTAATGCCTTTTCAGAGAAAAATAAGAGCAGGCAGGACAGTGATTGAACAGCAGGAACGAAACGATAAATATATACTTGATGCCGGAATATATTCGGTGAGCAGGATGCTGGCCTTCGTGGAGTCTTCAGTTTTTGAAACTTGTACGTTGGCAGCAGCGCAGGTCAGGCTTGAGGCCTTGCAGGATGCTTGGGCGCAGGTGAAGGAATCGGAGAGCAGGATTGCGTTGGACGAGGATTTATTGGTCAACGTGGAATCATAGCAGGCATAGGTTTCGGTAGAGCAACATTTCTGGGTATTGCCCAAAGAAGGTGAATGGCAGCCAATTGTACCTACTCACCATTTTGGATCGCCGAGTATGAAAATTCCTGCAGGATTGCCACTTGCTGATCCAGATTATTGGAAGGCAGGTCCTGTAGATTTATTGCTAGGGTGCAGGTTCATAGCAGAAACATTTATTTCTGTCTTAGGGCATTAGTCAGGTGGAGTGCTTGAGATGGAAACTATTTTTGGAAGGATCATACTCGGAGAGTATGAAAGCGAGAAGGATAGCGTGGGCAATGAGCAGGTGTCACATGTTGTGTACATGCACAACAATCAATGACATTGAATTGTCATCAAGCTGGTCCAAAGAGCAGGAACGGGTGGAATTTCATCAATACGTTTTCACGTGATGATTCTGGCAGGTTTGTTGTGACGATTCCTTTGAAGGAAACAGAAAAGGAGCTTGGGAGCTCAGAGCTTACTGCGAGATGCAGGTTCTTTGCTTTAGAGAGAAGGTTAGCAGGGGATTCTGAGTTGAAACAGAAATATGTAGAGTTCATGCGAGAGTATGAAAGAGCAGGGCACATGACACCAGTAACTGGTACAGCGCATGGTAAAACTATAAACCACATACCACATCATTGCGTCACTAAAAAGTTTAGAGTCGTGTTTGATGCGAGCTGCAGGACAAATAAAGGCATTTCATTAAATGAACTGCAAATGTTGGGTGAAAGGCTACAGAAGGATCTCCACGAAATTTTAATGCGCTTCCGCAGGCATCGAATAGCTATTAGTGCAGACATTAAAATGATGTTCAGAATAGTGAAGGTTGTGAAGGCGCAGTGGGATTTGCTACGTATTTTCTGGAGAGAAAACCAGCAGGATAATTTGAGAGAATATTGATTGACAGTAGTTACTTATGGTATGACCTCATCAGCGTACAATGCTGTACGAGCGTTAATACAATGTGTAAGAGAAGCAGAGCAGGAGTTTTCAAAAGCTGCTAAGGCAATTATGGAAGACTTTTATATGGATGACTGTACCACTGGTGCTGATTGCGAAGAGAAGGCGATCGAATTATCGAAAGATATCGATCATATTTTAAAAAGTGCAGGTTTTGAGCTTAGAAAATGGAAATCTAATTCCAATGCTCTAGTGAAGGATATGAACTGTGAAGGGCAGGAGTCAATCTTGTTCTAAGATGACGAGAAGGCATCAATTTTCGGCCTTAAATGGCTGCTAGAGAAGGACCAATTCACATTTGTGGTAAAAACACCAATGACTGAGCTAGCAATGACGAAGAGAAAGGTAGTGAGCAGTGTTGCGCAGCTTTACGATCCTAATGGGTTCATTGCTTCTATTACGATCGTGGGGAAGACATATGGCGTTTGGACGTCGACTGGGATGAGAGATTACCAAGAGAGTTAGATGAGAGATGGAGAGCTTTTTGGCAGGAAATAACATTCTTAGAGAATGCAAAGACTCAGAAGATGGAATGGTTGATAAAACCTCGGTCGAGCTGGTCATCTGAAAATTTTATCCCAAATATTTCAGATGGGGGGAAGGATGAGATGGAAGGAGGAAGGATGTAAGTACTCACAGAACCTTTATCTATTTATGTGAAGTGCTGGAGAAGGAGTATTCCATTGCTCGAATACACGTCTACACTAGAGGAGGCCATAAATATAACCAGCTATGTACTCTTCGCTTTATTAATACAATCAGAGTGAAGATAAAGCAACGGAAGGATGATGAGAAGAGATATGATAAGAGACGGGGATTTTCTATACGTCAGGTGAGAAGAAGAGCAGGAAATATAGAAGGGTACTTGATCAACCGTTTTCTGAAGAGAAGATGGAATCAATTGGTCACTTACTAAGAAAAGAGCAAGAAAAGTATTTTGCGAAGGAAATTGCTTGTATAGAGAAGCACAGGTGTTTACCTGATAAGAGCAGGATAGAATCCTTAAAACCAATTCTAGATGGTGAAAGGATTTTGAGAGTTGGAGGAAGGTTAGAGAGAGCAGAGATGGAATATGAGAGAAGGCATCCAGCAATCGTGCCAAATGGTTCTCGGTTAGCTTGGTTAATCATGAATAGTGCTCATACAGCAACTAAGCATGGAGCGGTGCAGGTCATGACGCAATACATTCGTCAAAGATTTTGGATTCCAAAGCTTCGAAGTGAGCTGAGAAACTATTTACATAAGTGCTTGGTTTGTGTGCGATATAATCATCGTTTTGAGATGCAATTGATGGCTGATTTGCCATCCGAGAGAGTAACAGCAGGAAAGGCTTTTCTACACACAGGGGTAGATTACGCAGGTCCGTTTGAGATCAAAATGATCGACAGAGCAGGTGAGCAGATAATAAGACAGAAATGTTGGGTTTCCGTCTTTGTTTGTCTTAAAAAAAGAGCAGTGCATATTGATTTGGTATCAAATCTCGAAAGATTCATAGCGAGAAGGGGCAGGTGTGAAAGGTTATATAGCAATGGTACAGCATTTGTCGGTGCAGCGAAGTAATTAGAGAAGGCAAAAGAGTGTTGGCTAGTGCAGGATACTTTCGAACACTTAAGTTTGAAGGGAACAGAATGGAGATTTATGGCTCCTGCAGCACCACACCAAGGTGGTATATACGAAGCAGCGGTAAAGTCAATGAAGTATCATTTGACGAGAATTGTTGGCGTGAAGGTTTTAGCATATGAGCAGTTTTTGACACTACTTACTGGGATAGAAGCTATCTTGAATTCAAGACCGCTACATCCATTGAGCGATGATCCAAATGATCTGCAGGCGTTAATGCCGGCACATTTTTTGGTTGGTGAGCCACTCGTATTACCGCTACCTTTTATAACCAATGAGATGCCAAATACGAAAGGCATAAAATTATGGAAGGAGCGTAAGAATATGCTTGCGCATTTCTGGAGCAGATGGAAGGAAGAGTACTTATCTACTCTGTATGAGAGAAAGAAATGGCGAAAAGAGAAATACGGCTTGAGAGAAGGACAACTGTGCATAATAAAGAGCGAGAATTTCCCACCATCATGGGCGATGGCACGAATACTGAGACTGATACAAAGCAGGGATGGGCTAGTTAGAAGCGTCGTTCTTCAAACAGCAACCAATCAACTCACGAGGCCGGTTCAGAAGATATGTGTCCTACCAATCGAAGAGCTGGAATGATTTATAATTATTATAATATATTTATCTTTAGCAGGAATATGTTTAAATAAAAAGTGAAAGGGTAGAAAACCGTAGGTTTTCGCCGGGATTGTATCGAACTGCATGAGTATTGCAACTCTGCAGTCGATGTATTGAGCAAAGTATATAAAATCTTATATAAAATTCCTTTGTAAAACTTAACGAAGGACCGAGAAGGTTCTGAGAATTGTGAACTAAATTTCAGTCTTTGAGCAGTCCTTGAGCAGGAACCAACTGAGCAGCGCGAGCAGGTTAAATAAAAGTGGTTTTCTATAACAATTTTTCCACTATAATTTCTTGGTGTTTTATTTTTTGTTCTGACGGTTTTTATTTCTACCTCGGAGTGTGACGGTTTGTATTATTCATCTTTAATAATTTCCCTGAGCTAATACAGTGTTTCTGGGACTGGGAAACTTATGAAAATGATGCAGAAAGCTTAAAGTTCGGTTAAAAAAAATTTGTATATTCTTTATATACCTACAATACTCAAAAAAAATATTTTTTCCGAAAAAAATAATTAAATTTTCTTGAAAAGTTGTTTTTACGCGTATTTGAAGCAATTTAGAAAATTACTTTTATTACTTTTTACAAAATTGTCATTAACTAAAAAAATCATTTTTTGGAAGAAAATTATTTATTTTCTTTCAAAAATTGTCCTTATGGGTATTTCGGCTCTACTTTCCAAAACGGTAACCCGAATTATATATAATACGCGGATACATTTATTCGGTAGACAATGTATTTAAACTAATAAATATATCAATTTCAAAGTGAGGAAACACTTATATTTTTAATTTAATTTTAAATATTTTCATATCAAATTACACAGAAAAAGCATTGTGTAATATATATTATATTATATTATAATAAAATATTTTCATATTTTTTTCAAAACAATGACTAAACATTGAAAAAATATTGTTCTTTTTTATATATTTACACTTAAATGTTGTACACAATTGGCCTTATTTATAATCGTTGTCTAACTTTAGACAACTGTCCAACTTTGGAAAATATGTATGTTCAAAAACCTCGTTTATTGTTGTCTTATAGCTGCCTAACTTAGACACAAGAGTAGATTAACCGTAAATAATGTGATATTTATTTTGATTAAATAAAGCATATTTTCACCAATTTGAAAATAGTTAGACAGTGTTTAAGTAGAAAAAAATCTAATAAATACGACTGAATATGTATTACTATTTATTTGATTTTACACTAAAAAATAAAATTTTATCAGCAAAAATGAGGTTGAAAACGAAAACATCCAACATTTTTAATTCAATTTTTAATATTTGAAATTTTTTCTATTGAGATCACCCCCAACCTTTAAAATAAAATCAAGTTTCAACGCGGGTTACCGTATTGGAAAGTCGTCCCAAAAATACTGTGCGTTTTCGTAAAAGAATGAGGCATTTAATACAAAACAAGTTGTTAATATATTTGAATATACTTATGTACCTATTTATTTGGAATATATTTTCCATACTTCAATTATGACCAAAAATTGAAAATTTAAAAACTCCTTATTTTCTTCGAATGCCAATAGTGGCGATTTGTTACTTAGTTATTTTTGTCCTACTAAATATACGCTATGACGTATATTTAGTAGGACAAAAATAACTAAGTAAAGTAAAAAAATAACTAACAAACTAAATTAAGGTGTGCAATTGTGGAGAATGTTTTATTCCCACACTTAATTTCGCTGACGCGGCATCCGACAACAAACCAACAGCTACATTCCAGCACGTAGCATAAAAGTAATACAACACCACCTGTGGGAACATCCGCCAGCAGCATAGAGGCATTAGGTTAGATAATTTTAAGAAAATCTTTTGTAGTTTAGTTTTAAGAAAGCAGCAAAATAAAGAGGTTCATCCTCCAAAAAAAAAAATTTTTTAATTAACAAGTATAAATTAGTTTAATTGGCGCCCGAGCAGGAACCGGTTTAGTGCGTTGTTGTTGGAAATAAAGTTATTACCAGTCGCCTCAAGAAGCCGCCGTGTTAACTTAAAGTCAAAAAAGTGCTAAGTTCGTCTTTTTATAAACTGTAACCAGTCGCCTCAAGTAGCCGCGGTGTTAACAAAAATCAGACGTCAATAAGTGCTACGTTCTCAAAGAAAAATTATAACCAGTCGCCTTAAGTAGCCGCAGTGTTTAATTAAGAGGATATAAAAAACGTACTAACCGGTGCCAAATAAGTGTAACGTTCTCGTGAAATTACAACCAGTCGCGTTAAGCAGCCGCCGTGTTTAACTAGAAGAACATGGACAATAAGTGCAAGTGTAGAGAACGAGGCCCCTTAGTATCCAGATCTCCAAAGGAAAAAAGGACGATATAAGAACTATCACGCCGCTCTACCAAGATGATGAATGTTATGTATTTTATGTAAGTTAGAATTAAGAATTATAAAATAAACATAATTTTTTTTTATTCATTAAAAATATGGCACAAATAGTAATAGAATTAGTGAAACCAGATCCAAAAATCCCAAAATTTACATTAGCTAAAAAAATGATTCTAATTAAACAAATTTTTAACAAAGAAGGCAAGAAACAATTATAATAAACAAAAAAGAAAAGTAATAAATAAGAGTAGAAATTAAGGAAAAATTAATATAACAGTAATCGTTATAATTATTACAGTTAAATTAAAGAAAAAAAAAATAAATAAATTACAGTAACTACGGTTAAACTTATTAAAAGATTAGAATAATCAAAACTAAATTTATTATCAAAATGGTTGTAACAAGAACAGATGCTGGTGATCCCCAAGATCCTAATCAAAACCAAGGACAATCCCAAGCCCTTCCAGTTCCTATTACCATTAATCCATTACTCAATCCTACTACTTCCCAGATAATATTTCCTTCCCAAAACCCTCCCACATACACGGGAGCAAATCGGGCTTCGGGCTCGAGCTTTACTCAGAGCATTCATACAACACATGCTCTCCCCAGTAGTGGTCAAGACCACAATTGTTCCTTTCATTCAAGTGCATCTAATACTGACCCCCCGCTGGTGACAGAAGTAAGATCCACTCCCGAATTAGATACGCTCGTTTCTTCCATTGTAAGCCGAGTACTCGAGCAGCAAGGGAAGCAACTATTAGAAAGCATAATAAATCCTACTGCACCACGATTCTCTGCCGTGGATCAAATAATCCTTCCTCAATACCAAAATGATACGCATGATCTGGAAAAAATTCCCGACATCGTAAGGAAAAACTCTACGAAAACATTAAAGGAACCACAAAATATTACGGGATACTAAACGTTATCCGTAATAAGATTACCGGTCAGGCAGATGCGGCCTTAGAGGTCAACAATACACCTCTTGACTGGAAAAGTATAGTTGATTGCTTAGCTATGAGCTATGCTGATAAACGAGACATCTCGACACTCGAATACAAAATATCGGGCTTAGTTCAAGGGAATCTATCCATTCAGCAATTTTATCAAACTGTAACGTCACATCTAACTCTGATAATTAATAATATATCATGTATGGACATTTGTCCGGAGTCAATGAGATTATTGACTAAAACTTATCGTGACAAATCCTTAGATATATTTATTAGGGGATTGAAGGGTAACTTGTCAGATCTCCTAGCCATGAAAGAACCCGCGGACTTGCCCACGGCTCTATATTTGTGTCAGAAATACGAAAACCAACATTTTAGGTCCCAATATGTTCAAAATAACCATGGGGCAATAAAGAAAAATTTCGCTCCACAAGCCGCACATACGCGACCACAGGTACCCTCCTAAACAAGTGCACCACTATTATCGCACTTACTACACACCACCCGGACAACAAATACAACAACCATATCAATCATTTCAACCTTATCGGGAATTCCAATCTAACCGTCCCTTAGGAAACTACCCACAAGGTCAACCTAAACCTTCCAAATCAAGTCCACCTATTAAAAGGGAACCTTTAACTCAGAGAACCAGCGCGTTCGCTAGGGATGTTCATAACCAGAACCGACAAAGGTTTAATGGCAATTCTTGGAGAGCAAATGCACCCACACCTCAAAATATCCAAACGACAAGATACCAACCTAACTACCATATTGATCCATCTGAGGATGAGCTCAACCAATACTACCAAAATCTAAGTTTAAGCGATGAACAAGAAGATCAAACGTTCAAAGATTATGTTGAAAACATTACCGAAAACCCAGGAAACCCTGAAGAACTAGAACATGTCGACATAAATTTTTTAGGCTAAACGACTCTTCCTTGCCTTATTTCGAGTGCAAGTCGAAGAGTGGTGATATATACAAATTTCTGATAGACACTGGATCGTGTAATGTAAAAAGTAAAGAAAAATAAATTTTCTAATTGCCAAACAAAAAAAATAACACCCTATTAAATTTCAACCATACGCAAATGAACATTTTTTTTTTCTTCGTTGCTGATGCCTAACTGTAGGTTGCCGTATATCCTCCACGCCATTCACCATGGTATTCGATGATATAGAAACGCCGTACGATCTTCGTAACCAACGGCATAACATTTCTGTGTTAGTAGTAAAATTTCGGTTAATTTTTGATGCAGTACTCCAATTATGAGGAGAATGATTGAAAATTTAAAAGTCGACCTCGACAGTCGATGACCAGAGTTCATGGGGGAAAGTCCTCCCGACTCATATATTCTTTTTCTTTAAAAAAATCAAAAAGTACACAAAAATTGTATCACGTGAATCTATATTTATATATATTATATATAAAAGATTTTTAACTTGTTATTCGTGTGATCACGTAAATCTAATAGTGAAATGTCTTTCATCACCTATATACAAAAAAAAAATTAATTACCTTGTGAAACCAATATATACCTATATAAAAAGATTACTTACCTTTTGAAAACAATATATATAAGAAAATTACTTACCTTGTGAAAACAATATATATGCAAAAATACTTACCTTGTGAAACCCATATATATATAAAAAATTACTTACCTTGAGAAACCTATATAAAAAAATACTTACCTTGTGAAACCTATATATATTATATATATACATATAAAAAGAAATTACTTACCTTGTGAAACCATTATATATAAAAAAAAAATACTTACCTTGTGAAACCTATATATATATACTTATATAAAAAAATATTACCTTGTGAAACCATTATATATATAAAAAATTACTTACCTTGTGAAACCACTATAAAAAAAATATGTGCATATGATGAAAATTATAATCCCATGTGTAAATCCTTTACGCTAGCCAACGCTACGAAAGCCAAATACTTACCTGGATGTTGAAACCTATTATAAAAAAAAATATACCTACGATAGTGAATTCTGAAAAATTATAAAAATACTTATTTATAAAAAAAAAAATTTAATTAATTTATCTACGAGATCTCGTATAAAAAAAAAAATAAAAATAAAAGATGAATGATAAGTAAGTTGATTTAATTTTATAATTTAAATATTTATTCTGTAATTTAGTATTAATTATTAAATGTATTAATTATGAGATAATGAAATAAAAATGTACCTAAGAGATAAGATATTTTGTAAAATAGTTTAAGTTATTTTTTTTATTAATCAAAAATAAAAAGGAAGTATGATATATGTACATACAAATGAATTCGAAGTATATATTTTTTTATTTAAAAAAAAAAAAAGAAAACAAAAAAATGAAAGATAATTAAAAATTTAATAGATCCCGTGTGAGGTGAAGGAGGATGAAGGAGGGGGTTTTAATGTGGGGTCGTAAAAATAGTTTTATTACGGCCAAGGTTGGGTAGGGTTCAGTATAAAAAAAAAAGATTTTTTGAATAACATCTCAAAAAAATATTTTTTTTTTACATATTAGCTGTTCTAAAAAAAAAAAAAAAAAGTGATTCACTGATTTTTATAATATATCTTTCACACCAGTATAATGATGCACTCATTTAATTATTTTAATGGTTATTTTTTTTTACCGCTTAATGCAAGAATCCCCCCTCATATCCGACGAGCTAGGCCTAATCAATCCAGGTAGTGCATCGATGCACTAAGCGATATTCTTATAAACAAGCAGCTGTTTGGTTATACTTTTAAATTAACATAATTTTAAAACCATTACAATCGTTGAAGAATTACATACAAACATCTCTTGTTTAAAACCCTATGCAAAACACAAAAATCTTTTTTCGCCAAATCAATAGCAGGAAATATTGAAATAACACAATATACATTGATTAATTTATTTAATATCAAAAACATAAGCCTCAAATTTTTCCTTTTTCCCACTCTACAAACATTTCATGGCATTCTTGGCAATGATAGTCTTAAGGAACTATCTGCCATCATTGACACAAAAAATAATTTCATGACAATTTTAAACTCTGTTAAAGTTAAAATTAAACAATTACGTTCCCCAATGGTAAAAAACATTGGCATCAAAACCGCTCACATGACGAAAACACAACAAAATCTTCTGAATTCAGCCGTTCAAGATTTGTCTAACCTATTTTGTGAACGTAATGAGAAACTAACCTACACCACAAAGGTTATGGGAGAAATCCGCACATCAACTGACTCACCCATTTACAGCAAATATTATCCCTTCCCCATGGCATTGAAATCTGAAGTCGAAAACCAGATTCAACAACTTTTGAAAGATGGAATTATCAGACGCTCAAGGTCTCCATACAATTCTCCTGTATGGATCGTACCGAAAAAACCGGACTCTACAGGAAAAAAGCAATACAGAATGGTGATCGATTATAGGAAGCTTAACAGTGTAACTATATCTGATCGTTATCCCATTCCTAATATAAACGAAGTCCTTTCACAACTAGGTGAAAACAAATTCTTTAGCGTCCTGGATCTCAAAAGTGGCTTTCACCAAATTCCTTTAAAGGAATCTGACGTAGAAAAGACTGCTTTTTCCATTAATAACGGCAAATTTGAGTTCACTAGACTCCCATTCGGGTTAAAGAATGCGCCGTCCATCTTCCAAAGGGCTCTCGACGACATCTTGAGGGAATACATAGGCAAAACTTGCTATGTCTATATCGACGATATAGTAATATTTAGCAAGACAGAGAGGGAACACGCGCGAGACATAACAGACATTTTTAGAACACTCTTCCAGGCCAATATGAAGGTGCAATTGGATAAATGCCAATTTTACAAAACTCATGTTGAGTTTTTGGGATTTATTGTCTCACCTGAGGGCATAAAGACTAATCCCGCAAAAGTAGAAGCAGTAAGTAACTTCCCATTACCACAGACTCTAAAGGACCTTCGCTCATTCCTTGGGCTGTCAGGCTATTATCGCCGCTTCATCAAGGATTACGCTAAGCTTGCGAAACCCCTAACCGCCCTTCTTAGAGGGGAGGAAGGACGTATGTCAAAGACACAGTCCGCTAAAAATCAAATTTCTCTCGACCCTGTCGCCATTGACGCATATGAAAAAATTAAAAGAGTACTCACTTCCGAAGACATAGTTCTTTCTTACCCAAATTTTAACAAAGCCTTCGAACTTACTACGGATGCTTCTAACTTTGCCCTTGGTGCTGTTTTGTCCCAAGAAGACAGACTAATTACGTTTATCTCACGTACACTAGGTCAAACAGAGGAAAAATACGCAGCCAATGAAAAAGAGATGCTAGCTATTATATAGGCTCTGAACTCCTTGCGCAACTACCTATACGGGTCTGCGCACATAAAGAATTTCACCGACCATCAACCCCTTACGTATGCTCTTAGCAGCAAAAATAACAACAGTAAGATGAAGCGATGGAAGGCAATCCTCGAGGAGTATAGCTATGAACTACATTACAAACCAGGGAAGACAAACATTGTGGCAGATGCATTGTCACGTTCACCTCAAATAAACTCCCAAGTAAACTCCCTCACAACAACGGTACATAGCGATGAAAGCTCATCACATAATCTCATACCAAGTGTGGAAATACCAATAAACGTTTTCAAAAACCAAATCCTCTTGCAAGTTGGTCAAACTTCTTCTAAGAACTTTCAAATAATTTTTCCCACATATCACAGGCATACCATAACGGAGCCAGAATTCACCGAAGAAAACCTAAAACAACTCCTAAAAAAAATATTAAACCCTTCAATAATAAATTGTATTAAAACTTCCGAACCCATAATGGGTATGATACAAATCATATATCCCTCACATTTTAGTAACTTCAGAATTAGATTCACTCAAATGCAAGTCGATGATATTATCAACGAGTCAGATCAGGAAAACATCATAGTTGAAACACATCATCGCGCGCATAGAGACGCAAAGGAAAACAGAATCCAAATCCTCAAGAAATATAATTTCCCAGGCATGATAGGCAAAATCAGAAGAATTACTAAAAGTTGTACTGTTTGTATTGAAAATAAATACGACTGTCATCCTTCTAAGCCTGAAATTCAACCAACGCCTATACCCAAATTCCCAGGTCAAATTTTACACATAGATCTATACTTCACCGACGGAAAAATAATTCTAACTGCAATAGACAAATTTTCAAAATATGCCCTAACAAAAATTTTAAAGTCTAGGGCTAGCGAAGACGTCAAGCAGCCTCTAAGAGAACTTACACTAGCATTTGGTGTTCCCGAAATCATTGTAGTAGACAATGAAAAATCTTTAAGTTCTAGCTCTGTCTCTTTTATGCTGGAAAACCTTTTTAAAATTAAAATATTCAAGGTTCCCCCTTATACCAGCTCAGCGAACGGACAAGTGGAAAGATTCCATTCCACGTTATCCGAACTAATGCGCTGCCTCAAGTCAAAAAAGCTACACAATACATTCTCTGAATTATAAGACATGACAGTGTATGAATACAAAAGGTCCATACACTCAACAATTAAAAAGAAACCAACAGACGTTTTCTTTGGTAAAGAATCATTGAATAGTCCAGAACAGCTCGAAATACTTAGAAGAGAGAACGCTGAAAAAATTAAAAATAAACAGTTCGCAGATTTAAACTACCATAACAAAAACAGAACTCCTCCAAAAACCTATTCCGCAGGAGATGTTATCTACGTTAAAATAAATAAGCGAATATGCAATAAACTTTCCCCGAAATATAAGAAAGAAGTAGTTTCGGAAAATAGATCTACAACTATTTTAACAAACTCTGGTGAGTGGTTCATAAATCACTTATAAAAAATTAAAACCATTACTCTTTTTAGATTTGCGATTGCAACATGCACTGCAGAGGTACAAATTCTGGACTATTCCAGCGCGCAATCCATAGCCATAGACACGGGGACGGCAAAAGTCCAAACTGGAACTTTTAAAATCATCCACGTAATCGACCTCAACCAGTATAAAAATATATTAGATGAATTGGAGACGATACTAGAAGGAAACATAAGGAAAAATAATACTATCCTTCCCTTCCTAAAAAACCAAATTTCCCTAATAAAAACCCACCTAAACCGATTAATGCCCTCAACCAAACCGAAACGTTCAATAGATTTTTTGGGCAGTGCCTGGAAATTTATTGCAGGAAGTCCCGACGCCCATGATTTTGATGTAGCTCACTAATTCTCTACATAATAAGTTTGCCGACTACAGCTGTAGAATCGTGCAGAACAACCTTAATTAAAGCCGTAAAAAGGGGCAAAATTATTAAAAAAATTCCATATGAAAATATCTTACAATGTAAAAATAAACTTTATGGAGTCTTGACCTCCTATCTAAGCTTTCATAAGTTGGCCATATGTCCTAGGAACAATATAATAGATATTACTAACTCTACCTGTATTCCACATCTACTGAATAGTCGAGCCTCAAATTGCACTGAAGTCAACAACCAGCATATTCCGTCGTTTGCAGAAATCACTCCTGGTATTCTATTCCTAAATCAATACACCGGATGTATCGAAGTTAATGAAGAACAAATATCCCTAGACGGAACCTACATTATCCATTTTCACAATACATCAATAAGAATTGAAAATGACATTTTTAAGTCTACTGAGATGTCCTCTTTTAAACCATTACCCGCTGTCCTACAACCCGCTTCAATAAAAAAGCAAACAGAAGAGCTTCTACCATTACACTGTATACACTGTTCTCGTTCTCATTTTCTTTATTTAACCTTATTTTGTATTCTTCTATCTTTGATTATCGGCGCTTTCTCTCCACTCTGAATTTTCACTTTTGTATCGGCTCACCTAGGCGGCGCACAGTGGGCCCAAATGGGCTTACTCGTCTCAAAAATCTGTAACTTTTTTGTTTCTTGGAATAATTAAGTCAAATTTGGAATATATCATCTTTGATATCTACGCTATCATTTGAATAACTTTTTTTTTAAACCAGGTTTTTTTTTAGTACTAAAATTTGCACATTTAAAACTTCTGTAACTTTTTCGTTTCTTTGAATAATTAAGTGAAATTTGGAATATATCATCTCTGATATTCATTTAATCATTTAAATAATAAGTTTTTAATACTACCTTAGTTAAGAATTTCGAGATTTTTGCATTAATTAAATGTTCAAAAATTCTGTAAATATCTTGTTCTATTTTTTTTTTTATTTTTCAACTTATATCTGTAATTTCAAGTTTGGACCCTGTTGAAAAACATATTTTTTTGTTATTTTTCATAATTTCTTTTTCTCTATCATTTCTTTCACTGCAAATCTTATTTCCCAGGTTACCTATGCAATTAGATATCATACCTGTTAACTGGAAGTTGTTTTCTAAATAGCTGATAAGTTCTGACCTACCGGTCCCATTGCTTATAAAAAAATCACTCAGCATTAATTTTGAAATTTTAAATTCGCTCATATTTTAATTTTGTTTGCACTTTTCACAGAATTAAGAACTTGACTTAAAAAAAACACTTTTTTTTTGTTATTAAACAAAGGTAAACAAAAATAAAATTTCAAAATTAAAAAAAAAAAATGAGAAATAGAATAATACAATGCAAGCCAGATCTACAGAAAAATTAAATAAATTTATGTAGTGTGAAATTTACAATAAAAAACCCAAAAAACACATCATTACATACGATGTGGTAGAAAGGGAAGCAAGGCCCCCTTTCCATCACCTACGCCACTGGCTTCTTCTTAACAAATATTTATTGAGAAACATGCGTATTATAACGGCAATATCAATTGCGGCTGTATAAGCTTATAAGAAAAAAAAAAACAATGTAAAGCTATTTGAATTTTTTTTACCATGCACCTACGCTATGAAAATTGACATTTCTCAAAAAGGGGCAAGATTTTTTTTCTGCTGCCAAGTACCAATATGCAAAGGAACAAAATGCAATATGAAAGAAAACAGCGCAAGACAGCGCAACTATTTAAAACCTTATTCGAATATAGGAAACAGGTAAACAAAATATGTTGACAAAAATTATTAAATTTAGTAAATAAAACAATTTTTTTAACATTTAATTTTTATTTTTTTAGAAGCCTTACAACATTACCTTTCCAACGATATATATAATACTTAGAGGTCTAATTCAAGAAGAAGTTAAAAAAAAAAAAAAACAATTATAATCGGCCTCAATTTCGCAATTTTTTTAAGATTAAGCCTTGCGTGCACTTTAGGTGGCCATATAACAAATCGTGCCAATGTTTTTTATAAAATTTTTGATGTTTAACAAAATTTGACATATTCTTAAAAATATTTCATAGAAATACAGGCTGGAAAAGTACTTTCGGAAAAACCATTTATGAGACGCAATAGGCATTTTGGGCCCACTGTGCGGCGGCGCGTCGGACGTTCCTCTTCATGAGAGTACTATAGACATAGACATACTAGATATGGACTGCTAGGAGCCATCTTCACGTTGGTATTAATAACAAGACGAATTTTTATACTGAAAGCGGTGGAATTTTTGAATTTACAAATTGATGCAACCCATAGAAACATGACCATGAAAAATCAATCTGCCACTCATACACTGAATCATTGTTTGTTGCAAGTTCTGGTCAAGGATACCGATCAAAAGGGTTCTTTTGTTGTACCAGATCCATGACATCGAACAGGTTGCCAAAAGATTAAGCAGTTGACGTGTGCCTATCTATGCTAAGGAATATAGAGTGTATCTATGTCTATTCGTGGACTTCGTTCTGTATTCGACGAAGTCTATCCGGATCCAGTGAGAGTTATTTCCTTCGGAGTTCCTGTTGAGGATCTGGAAGCCAAATCCTGAAAGTGATGCCGGAGAAAAAACATCTGTGGAATTCTGCGGTGGCACCCATTTGCGTAGATCCGATCACATTGTCGACTTTGTTATCAGCAGTGAAAAAGCCATCGCCAAGAGTATTAGGAGCATTGTAGCCCTAACTGGCCCCGAAGCCTCCTCCTTCGAATGCTCAGGATAATATTTTTTATATCTAGTTTTTTTTTATTTTTCTCAAAGATTTTATATTGTGAATAGGTTAAGATATGGCTTTGGATTCGTCAAGTGTCTTAGTGTTTTCGTATTCGTTAGTGAAAAGTTGTTTTTTAAATATATAGATTCGGTTGGTCTTTGATAATTCGCTTTATTAATCTCAAAATTGTGAGACTCGCGACCCCATTTTTCTTAACGTAGTTTTCTGGTCCGTTTCTTTCGGGACCTAGTGATAGCGGTCCAATCTTGCGGTCCAGATTTTTCTTTGTTCCTTTGTTTCATTGTTTTTAACATTTGCCTTTGCTTTATCATTTTAAACCCATATTTGTATTTCATTTTAAATCGGGTTTTAATCCAGGCGCAAGCCAAGAGGTTTCCAAGATATATTAAATAAAATTTGATTAACTTCCCTTTGGGAATATAAATCATTGTGTTTTCCTTCATTTTTGAAAAAGAATTTCAGCTACCCGGTCAAGGCAAACGACCCTCAATAGTTCCCTGGCGCCCACCCTACAGCGTAATAAAAAGATGGAAATAAACTAAGTGAACCAGAAACGAATTTGGTTAATTAAAAAAAGAATTGAATAAGTAAAAGGTAAGCACAGGGGCGAATTTGGTTAATTAAAAAAGAATTAATAAGTAAAAGGCACAGGGGCTTTTTTTAATTAACCAAATTCACCCCTGTTCTTACCTTTTACTTATTTAATTCTTTTTTTAATTAACCAAATTCGTTTCTGGTTCACTTAGTTTATTTCCATCTTTTTATTCGTCTTATTAATTCGACCAACCCACCCCCAGCTTACTAGCCGGTTGGCTAGTTGCAGTGTTGTTGCAATATTTGGTCTCTCCAATTTATCTCTCGTTTTTCGTCGAACGATTTGACAGTTCGTCATATCGATCGTATCTTCCGCGTGTGCCGGTTGCACAGTTTAATTTCCTAATTCGTTTAAGTTTTATAAAATTATTTTTGTTGGATTCGCATAATCCAAAGTCGTGGTTTTTCAGTAATCCGTGATCGTAATCATTCTAATATTCATCCTAAAATTCGCGTAATAAATATTGCAACAAATTGGCGCCCAACGTGGGGCTCTTATTCTCCACGTTAAAAAAGACGAGATGAGAAATGTATATTGAAGAATTTAAAGAAGACCCTCGACGATAAAGAATGTACCGTAAAAGCTGCTGTTACCGTCTCTTGCAGTCATAGTTTGAATCCTGCAAGATGAATTAACGAACATGCTGATGCTGTATATACAAAAGGTTTAAAACCTCTCACATCACCAATCATGACACATTTAACGGCTTTGACACCGTCTGGTATATTTCGAAAAAGTATCGATTTGGTTTGCCAATGAGAATTGCTTTGGCGGAAGCTGCATATTCCAGACCTTTGACATTTAAATCTTCTCCTGATAGACTACGCAGCAGAGGAAGACTCCCACCTTATGTGGCGGGACCAAATGGTGAAATTCCTGAACCAATTTGGTGTGTGTTACTAGAAGCAGCTATGTTATAGGCTATAGGCTGACAATTCAAAAATTATCCAATTGCTTCAGAAGTTGGAGATTATCGTTATAGAATTGCCTTTGCTCGGCCGTGTATGTAACAATGTTGAAAACATAAACGACTGCAAGGTTTATAGAGACTTCCTTGCACACATGCTCACAGCTTCTTTTTGTTGTATTCCTGAATGAAATTCACATCACTTGGGTCCAGATTGTCAATTATAATCAAATTCATTCCGCAATCTGACAGATGCTTCGTAAATGTTTGAACTTGTTGTTTGTGGTCTTCATTGTTGTATGTAGACCAGGAGTGTGCTTGGACGTTCTCTGGCCAGGGAAAGTTGGCCTTCAGTTCTTGGCCGAAGAGACTATTTCTGATTCCCAAAGCACCAGCAACTTCGATGGCTTTCATTTGGAAGCTGCAGTTCTATGCCGGACAGAGCAGCTTCCTGATTTATTACTTTTTGTCGAATTGTGGAGAAGAGTTTGACGTCAGAGTTGGGCAGGCAATAGTATTAAGTAAGAGACAGCCTGTTAAGATTGATACTTTTAATGAGTTTTTGGCGTCTGGTTCAGCAGCTTTTTGTGCAATAAGAGATCGAAGTTTTCTTCGACGTTAAGCCATTTTCTAAAAAACAGTTGCATTATTGTTAAAATGGACAGTGTCTTATTTGTGAGCTATCTTTGAATAAAACTTTGGGATTTGATACATGACAGGACAGGTAAATGGAGAACTAGCTGGTTCTTCACAATCCGAATCAAACAACTGAAAGGATATTACTTTCAAGAAATGTCCTTAGTGAGTAACAAATCGACAAAGCGTAGCATCTCCCGAATAACACATTTTATCTTTGGTATGTTGACTGAGATTTCAAGCTCTTGTTCCCGGAAGAAAACATGGTTTGTTGAGAAGTAGAATGATCTTCACCTCAAGAAGCAGAAGGAAATTCTGTATTGCTTCGTTTTTCCTAAAGAATTAAGCGATAAGATAAAATAAAATATTTAACTAAACAAAATAATTACCACGTACGACCAAATGAAAACTACAAAACAAAAAAATAAAAAAATAGCACACAAATGGCAAGCGTCAAAGTTTATGTTTGAATTGAAACAGATAGCTTTGTTTTTTTATAAGAAATAATAACATAATGTCAGTGGCTTCTATGGCAAAAACAGCTTGTCCAAGTGCCAAGAGATGGCATTAAAAATATTTATTTGTTTTGCCACTTTTACACCAAAAGCGTTTATGTAGCTAATTAAATAGGGAACTACTTCCATTGATACTTTTGTATGGAAATTAGTATCGACTAGTCTATACCTAGTATGTCTATGACTATAGAGTTTATATACAATGCTTATTTATTTATTATTAGCTTAATACAAGCGAAACTTATATCTAAACATATTATTCTTAAAACTAAACTTAATAGAGAAAACTTAAATCTATGGTGGGTTTTTCGTTGTTTTTTTTTTTTTGGGTTTTTTTGTTTTTATTTATTTTTTGTTTCAATAATTTAATATTGAATTGGGCCCATAGGCCCACCCACCAGTTTTTTACAAAAAAAAGAACTGAAAAATTAATCTTAAAAATAAATAATAAAACAGGGGTGCCTTTGGATTATGAGGGGTGATTGTAGAGGGAGTTTCTGAGAGTGGATATGTTGGTGTGAAAGTCGAGAATTGTCGTTGAGTTATTTGCCAAATGCAACATTCTTGATATCGGCTCAAAGAATCCATAGTTAGTGCGGTGATAAGGGGGGCGGAAGAGTGGAGCAGATCTTAGGTTACGTGGGTTAGTATAGATCGGGATCATTTCTAACAGAATAGGTGAATCAATAGTCCCTGTTAAGAGTTGGTGTACGTTTTTTAAGGGTTTGCAAATTGATCAATTTCAGTCGATCTTCATAGGGGGGCAAGATAAAGTTATCTGACCATGGAAGGCCACGAAGGGCGAACCGAACAAACCTTCGTTGTACAGCTTCAATTCTAAGGGAGTGGGAGTTATGAAATGGTGACCAGACTTGGCTAGCATATTCGAGGAGGGGTCTAACAAAAGTTATGTAAAGGGATTTAGTAACATAAGGGTCAGAGAATTCTTTAGACCACCGTTTTATAAAGCCAAGAGAGGAATTGGCCTTGTTAATTATTTGATCAAAATGAGAGTGGAAGTTAAGCTCGTTATCACATATAACTCCAAGGTCTCGGATGGAGTGAACGATTGGAATGGCTACGTTATGAAAGTAATATGTTCTGGGAGGTGAGGGTAACCGTTTACGGGAGAAGGTTATGGATTGGCATTTAGCAACATTGAGTTCTAAGAAATTTTTGTCGCACCAAGTTTGGAATAAATTAAGGTCGTTTTGGAGAAGGAGACAATCATCGGGGGTAGAAATAACCTTCATGATTTTCATATCATCTGCGTAGATAGACAGAAGTGAGTGATTTATTATATTATCGACATCGTTTATTGTTAAGACAAAAATTAGAGGGCCCAAGTGGCTGCCTTGAGGAACGCCCGAGGTGGCGTTAATTGGATCAGAGATTGAAAACCTGAATATTACCTTGTATTGACGTTCTTCAAGGTATGAATTCAACCATGAAATGAAAAAGGGTGGAAATCCGAAAGCTTTAAGTTTAAGGTATGTATATAGTTTGATGACAGATTTTGTCAAAAGCTTTGCTAAAGTCTGTGGTTATGACGTCTACTTCATTTCCTCTCTCTAATGCATTCAGTGTCCTCGAAACAAATTCAGTTAGGTTGGTTGTAGTCGATCTGCCCTTAAGGAAGCCATGCTGCTTTGAAGAAAAGATAGATTTACAGTGGAAATAAAGGGAGTCGTAAACAATGCTTTCGAAGAGCTTGGGGATAGAAGAAAGTTTAGCGATAGGTCTGTAGTTAGATATATCATTTTTAGCGCCTTTTTTGTGGATCGGGAAAATAAACGAATCCTTCCACAATTTTGGGAAGATGGCTTGAGAAAGTGAAAGACGAAATAAGGCTGTGAGGGGTTTACTTAGAGAGTTTACACATTTTTTGAGAAATATGGCGGGCAAACCATCAGGACCGGGAGAGAAATCATCTTTAAGCATACGCATCTTTTTGCAAACAATATCAATCCTAATGTCAATTGAGACTAGAGAGGTTTGTGGGCAATTCAAGTAACTGAAAAATTCACAGTCGGGTTCGTGAGTATTATCACTATACGATTGGCTGAAGAAAGAGGCTAAAAGATTAGTAATTACTTTAGGGTCTGCGGAAGAAGTATTAAGATATTTGAGCGTAGAGGGGAAGCCATCAGATTTTTTTTTAACATTAATGAATTGGTAAAAACGTTTGGGATCCGAGATCAGACAAATCTGCATTCTGTCTAAATATTCGTGGTAGAGTGACTCACAGAGAATGGAGAACTTAGAAGAAGCTTGCTGGTAGAAGGAAAAATCTGTAGCAGACCTAGATTTAAGGTAATTTTTCCAAAGTCTGTTTCTGACGTTACGCAGTGTTCTTAATTCCTTATTATACCAGGGAGGTGAATATGAAGAGTTTTTGCGAGGTGCATATGGCACACACTGAATAAGACAATTAAATATGGCTGAGTAGAAGAAAGGGAGAGCGACGTCGATAGGGGTGTTATTGTTTAAAAAAAGGCCAAAATCAGTGTTATTGAGAAGATGGTTTAGATGGATGAAGTCAGCTTTACGAAAATTAAAAGAAAGAGAATTCTCAGAATCAATTGAAATATTTTCGTGACCATATGTGAAGGTCAGAGCGAGGGGGGGATGGTAGGGATCAAGGGTGGAGAGAAGATGGGCGCTTTCCATAACGACAGAGTTTGAGGGGTCAGATGAGAAAATGAGGTCGAGTTGCCTACATAAATTATTGGTGACGCCACTAATTTGGAAAAGACCAGAGTCAGAAAAACGATCAGTTATTAGACATTCTTTTTCTGAGGAAGCATTAGAAGGAACAAAAGATGATTCATCCTCGGAAGGAACCCAACACAGATTGGGAAGGTTAAAGTCTCCAACAATTATGAAATCATCATCAGGCTCTGCAACATCTAACAGACAGTCAATTGCATCGACGACTAGTTGGTATGCATGGACAGATTGAGAAGGTCGAATATAACAGCATAAAATATAAACATTTCGTTTAGATACATTTAATTTTACGCAGACAAATTCACAATAAGGTACGTTTGATTTTTTGACAAAAGTCGCGTCAAGGCGATGGTGTACAGCCAGAAGAACGCCACGGCCAGAGGGGGTATCATCGTGGTTCTGGCCATCAGCACGAAATACAGAAAAATCAGAGGTGAATAATTCATTGTCTAGGAAGCCGGGGCAAAGGTTTGTTTCGCTTAGGGCAAAAATGTCGTAGGGTAGTTTCTGAGAGTTAAGAAACACGTTCGTAGTTTTGGTTCGCAGGCCTCTGACATTCTGGTAATAGAGGGATAAGAATAATGTGGGTTCAATTTTTAAATTAGAGTTAGGAACGATAATAGTTTTTGAAATTTTTGCGTAAGTGTTGAAGGTAAGATGTACGTTTATAGCTGATGTGAGATGCATACGTTTGAAGATCGTTAGTTACCGTGGCGGGTGAAATGTTAAAACTATCGTGATAGCGGATGTAAATGCTTTTTAGGGCTGAAGGGTCTGTCGGGAGACCTTCCTTTTGGATGGAAACAATAACATTGGTTTTCGTTTTACCGTCTATGCAAACGGAGTCCGATTTATCGTGAAGATAAGCAAGGTACAAGCGAACGTTTTCAAAAAGTTTCTGATCGCGAAGTCTTGCCATAATGTAACGTCCATCATGGTCAGTGATCGTAGGCGAGGGGTCAGCTAATCTGGAGGTTAATTTCACAGTAGGAGGAAGCATTGGGTCGAAAATAGGAGGCGTTATAAACGATGAAGAAGTTTTGGATGATGAGGGGGCTGAGGTGCTAGGATCTGAAGTGTTAGGGTCTGTTAAAGGAGAAGGTCCTGAAGGAATATTTTCTGAAGGATTGTTATTAGTAGTAGATGGATTAAGAGTGTGGGAACGGATAAAGTTAGGGTAGTAAGATAAAGGGTTAGAGGAAGATGAATGGAAATAATTTTGAGTTGAGAGTGGGGGATTCTGTGATAGCGTTGGAAAAGTGGTAGATTGTGTGGTTGGGGTAAGATTAAAGGACACTCGCTGGCGTTGTGGTTTTGGCGTTGGAGCTGTGGTAAATTTAGGGGATGAAGGATGCGTAAAATTAGGAAAGATGTGAGTTTTAAAGCTCCAATTATTAGGGGGTGGGTTCAGAGTTTGGTTAAAATTAGACGAATTGCTTCTTGAGAATAGCTGTTGTGTTCGAGATTGACGATTCTGCTGCATCTTGTTGGTTTTAGGATGTGATGACGTTCTAATTTCAGGCTTTTCAATCCATTTAGTTAGATAAATGGAACCCAGTTGCAGTTTATATTTAGAAGATTGGAAGATCCATTCATATCTTGCGGGTATAAGAACTTTGAAACGTCTGGGGGAGATAGCATGGGATTCGACGCCGCGTACTGCAAACCGGCGGTAAAAGTAGGAGGTTATCCAAGTTTCATCAGCCTTAAGTGGAGCATTCCAAAGAAGAAAAGCAGATTTGTTTATGGCATTAAGCTTACTCAGTCGGTTAGTCCATTCTGATGTGGTCCACGTGGTTCCAAATTTATGAACAGTTTCTTCTTCTGTTAGAGGTGTACAGACATTAGCTGGTGTTGATGGAGTTATGTCTGGTGCGTTGTTGTAAGCTGGAGTATGAGATGATGAAGAACAGGGTGATGGAGCAGACTCTGAATTAGCAATCTTGAATTGTGGACTATCGGCAGGATGGTCAGAATTAATGGTGAGGAGTTCATCAAGTAAAGAAACATTAGCTTGCAGGCTCTTCACATTATCCAGCTTTAAGTATAGGTATCGAATTTCTTGCATGATTTCGTCAAGATAAACTGTCAGATCACCTTGTTTTTTCTTTATTGTCCCAACATCAGCTTCAATCGACATAATCTTATTGTCAGAATTACATAGGGAGTTATTAATGGAGGTGATTGCTAATGAACCATTAGACAACGATTCCTTAAGGTTCTCAAGGTCGGATTTAAATGAACTATTAATGTTCTTAAGTTTAGCATCAACCGATAACAGATTGCGTGAGAGATCCAAGGAGATAGAGTCATTTCTTTTAATTGATTCAATTTTATTATTTACTTTGTCTATTGAAGCATTAATCGAGTCCAAATTCTCATCGATAGAACGCGCACAACTTTTATGGCCATGCCGCATTTCAGATTTAAGATCCGTAATCGAGTCATTAATTGAATTAATACGATCGTTGTTGCATTTAATGGCGCGCATAATGTGGGCGGGGGAAATAGATGCACAATCATTACAATAATATTTAAAAATGTTTTGAAATTCACTTAGGAAAGGTTTAGTGCTACAGCCGTATTTACTAGATTTTTGTCTACTAAGACACTGTCTAACTATTTTCAAATTGGTGGAAATATGTATTATTTAATAAAAATAAATATCACATTATTCACGGTTGAGACAATCTACTCTTGTGTCTAAGTTAGGCAGCTATAAAACAACAATAAATAAGGTTTTTGAACAGATTTTCAAAATTCGGACAGTTGTCTAAAGTTAGACAACGTTTATAAATAAGACCATAGTTCTTTAAAGCCATCGGAGCATTGACCTATTTACTATCACCACGTTTTTTCGGGAATTTTTCGCCACTGATGACTGAATTACATTTGAATAAAAAACAAAGAAACAAAACACGAATGAAACAAAATAACAAAACAACACTAAAATGAAGTGTCAAAATTAGAGATGCCGCGAATAGTGACTCGGCCGAATACCGAATGTTCGGCCACACTCGTTGGCCGAATACCGAATATTCGGCAGCCGAACATTCGGCCAACGATATGTATCTAAGTGAGAGACTATTTTCAGAAGCTGGAACTGTTTACGGAGATAGACGTAATCGTTTGCTACCAACGAATGCCGAAAAAGTAGTTTTTATTCACCACAACTTACCATTAGTAGATTTTAAATACTAAAATAGAAATTTTTGAATAAAAGAAAACAATTATTGTAAAATAATAAGCCGACACGCGCATGTGCTACTTTTTTTGACACTCTATTTTGAATGGCAAACATAGAATTTTTGTTTTTGCTGACGTTCCCCATCTCATAAAACTTCTTCGAAACCACTTCATAGACGGTGGCTTTCTGATAAACGGAAATGAGGTCAAAAAGGACACTATCACGAAGCTTTTATCGTGTACTGCAACAGAGCTTACAATAACACACAAGATAAGCGAATACCACATCAATGTCAAGGGTGCAGAAATTCAAAAAGTGAAGCTGGCAACTAAGCTATTTTCGCACACCATTGCCAAAGCAATAGAAAGGGCAGCTTCACTTCTTGGAGATTTGGAGAGAATGTTATCAACTGTTCAAGCTAGTAAGAACCTTTTTAAGTATTTTGTTACACTGATAAACATTTTTTGATTTCTTTTATAAAGGTCGATGAATGGTTTGATGTAATGAATGTACGAGTGCCCAAAGCCGATTTAAGGGAAAGACTTCATGCTTATGGGCTTGCAACTGAAATTCAAAACCATATTCTCGACACCATGTCCGAAACAATGACAAACATGAGGGTAATCGGCAAGAACACTCTACTGCCATTCCAAAAAGGTAAGAACGTACTTATTTTATATAAATTTGTACAAATAATAAGAGGTTCAATTTATTTTTAAGGTATTATTCAATCAAACACCGCGATAAAGCTTTTATACGAAGAACTAAAAGACCGCTTCGGATTTAAGTACATCCTTACGTATCGACTCAACCAAGATGTGTTGGAGAATACGTTTGGTCTACTTAGAGCTAAAGGAGGGCTTCATGATCACCCTGATCGTCAGGAGTTTAAGTATAGACTGCGGTCACACATCTTAGGACATAACGAAGGCGTTATTTCTGATAACGCTAATGTTAGCTCGGATGACACGCCAGAATTGGTGGCACCCTTAACTGGTAAGAAATATTTTCGTTGTTTTTGACCAAAAGCTATGGTGACATGGGATAGAAAAAAAATATGAAAAAAAAAAACGGCTGAAAGAATATATTTAAACCTGTAACCACTATTGCCACTCACTTTTTTAAGTTTCGTTATTACTGAAGTAAAAAGTAAAAGTAAGCAAAAAAAATAAAGGGAAAAAACGTCTCCACAGTTTTTATTAGTAAAATATTTATTAATTTTTGTAATAAAAATAAAAAAAAAGAATATTATTGGCACCTTCCATTGAACATTTTTTTTTTCGATTTTCTCGAAAATGGTTTAACTTATTTGTAGTGTTTTTGATTGAAACACGACAAACGATTATTTTTAATTTACAAAAACTATTTATTTAAACATTAAGATAAATTACAAAAGAATATAATTAACTTGTACTTCCAAGATCAAGTATCAAAATCCGAGTGAGACGACCGGATGGGTGAGTTCAGTCGATTCTTCCAAATTTTAGATTTAGTACTCATTTGCTAACGACGTTGCCAACATCCCCCCTTGTGAAGTTATATATAGTCTTGGGTATAATCAACGTGCCAACCAGGTGGACGTCAAGCTCTTGCAGATCTTCGAGAAGTAATTTCCGTTGAAGTTGCTTGCTGGCTTTCTTCTGGTATGACTGGTTGAGAAGAGTGAATGTTAGTTTCTTCGAGTTCGTTTACTAATTCTGTTGAGTCTTGAATCGATCGAGGTGAAAATAATGATGATGGTGGTGATGGACTTGGATTTGAGTAACTTGGTGCTGGTGATTTAACTCTGGGCTGTGTTATTGGTGAAGGTAGATTTTGGATATTTTGGTGGCTTGTATCCAACGTGGCAGGAGTGTACCTGTCAATGAGATCAAAATAGTTATAAAATGTATTATTATTTTTGTTACCCATTGTGTTTTCGGCATAACGAAAACGAAGTTGATTAGTGTGCTTTCGCCTTAAGCACGTTCGCCCATCTAATGTTACGTTTACGTCGTAAGTGACACTTCCTATTTTGTTGACAACCACGGCAGGAATCCAAATGTTTTTATTTCGTTTAAAAACTTTTGCATAGACGGGATCTCCTGGGCTGAAGCTGCGGTATTTTGTTTTGTTGCTTCGATTGAATTGGTCTTCCATTTGCTTGTTTCGGATAGCTGCATGTTTCTCGGGTTTCTTCAAAAGGTCGATGTTTGTTCTCATCTTTCGTCCGATGAAACATTCGGCTGGCGACTTTCCCTCCGGAGTATTTTGTTTTGGTGTTGATCGGTATGCCAGAAGAAATTCTTGAAGATGTTCACTATCCGTCCCTCCGTCTTTATTTTTGGCTAGTGCTCTTTTCAGGGTGTCCACGAAGCGCTCTGCTTGCCCATTCGATTGAGGATGATGTTTTATGCCTCTGGATTTGCTGAATTGTTCGAATGAAGCACTTACAAATTGGGTACCATTGTCGGATACTATTTCTTGTGGTTGTCCAAAAAGTGAAAAAAATTCAGTGAATTTTTGGATGACGGTTGCTGATGTGATGTTTTCTGTTTGGTAAATCTCTGGATACTTGGAAAAAGCATCTACGATTACCAAATAATATTTTGAGTTTCTCTGGGCCTGCGATGTCAATATGTATGCTTTGCATTGGTGACGTAGGTATTGGCCATGATGACAGGAAGGTTTTTACTGGAGTACGGGCTTCTGATGCACAGCCATGACATTGTCGAACCCAATTTGTGATGTCTGCATCTATTTTTGGCCAATATACGGTCGATCTTGCTATTTCCTTCATTCGGACGATGCCTTGATGTCCTTTGTGAAGTTGACTAAGAATTCGTTTGCAGAAAATGTCTGGAATAACGATGCGCTCGCCATATAATAAACAATTGTCAACGATTGATATTGCGTCTTTTCGGTTGAAAAATGCTGATAGGGTGGACTCATCTGGTTTTTGAGGCCAACCATTGCGGACATAGTTTGTGACCTGTTTTAAAATTTTATCTTTTTGTGTAGCTTTACTTACCTTGTGTTGTCCTGCAAAACTGATTGGACTTCTGATTCTAGTTTAGCGCTGGCTACAACAAAATCTTCTTCGGGTTTCATCTGATTGCTGATTAGGCGGGAAAGAACATCTACATATCCGAAATCGTGTAGCTGTAGCCTTTTTCAGCTTCTGTAAGTGATCGAGAAGCGTGGTAGATAACCTTTTCAGTTCCGTCTGCCATAATGTGAGAAATACGGGCACCAATCCCTACGATTGATGCGTCTGCTGCTACGACTATCTGTAGTACTGGATTGTAGTGGGTTATAACCAAATCTGATGATAGAAGAGATTTAAAATTCTTGAAACTTCGGTCGCATTCCTCTGACCATGACCATTTGGTATTATTTTTGAGAAGATCGTCCAATGGTACTCGTAACGAACGCATTTCTTTGATAAATTTGCCGTAATAGTTTACGGCTCCCAGAAACGATCGAAGCTCGCTTATATTGGTTGGTGGTGGTAAGTGTTTGATGGCGGTAAGCTTGTCTGGATTGGGTCGAAGTCCTTCGTGACTGATGATGTGTCCCAAATACTTGCACTCTTTTGAGAAAAATTTGCATTTGTCCCAATTCACTGTGAGACCGTACTCTGCAAATCTTTTAAGTACTTCTTCTACTACCGAGATGTTTTCGCTTTCCGTATCGGTTGCTACCAAGACGTCATCAATATAAGCTGATGCCTGTCGTATTCCAGTAAGAATTGCATCCATTGCTTTTTGAAAGGCACCGGGAGCTGCTTTGACTCCTGGTGCTAGTCTATTGAATGTATATAGACCGCGATGTGTGTGTATGGTAAGTATTTGCTTGGTGTCGTCGTCCACTTCCATTTGCAGATAGGCATCCGACAAATCTATGCGTGTGAAACATCTGCAAATCGACATTTTTGCAAATATTTCTTCAGGAAGCGGCAGTGGATAACTGTGGGGTTCCACGCAGGCATTCAACCCTTTTGAATAATCTGCGCAGATGCGAATGGCCCCGTTTGCACGTTTCACAACGACTATTGGAGTTTGGAGCTGCCCATGTTGAATAATTGATAGGTGTGATGATGCCAGCATCCTGCAGTCGGTTGAGTTCTTTGTCTACTGGAAGGCAAAGCAGAATACGCTACTTGTCTTTTTGGAATAAAAACAGGTTTTGCGTTTTCTTTTAATGGAATATTTATTTTGAATTTTGAACAATGACCTGGACCATCGCGGAAAACTTCTGGAAATTTGTTCCTGATTGATGTGATAACTAACGCTCTGTCGATTGCGTTGATTGTTTTGCAAAATACGCTGATTGGTTTTTCCCATTTTTTTCCCAGGTGGAATTTTTCCATTAAATCTACTCCGAAGATGTTGAGACTGCTGAGTTCGGAAACATAGACTGTGCTGAGATGATGATTCCCTTCGAATGTGATGTATGCTTCGAATTCGCCTATGATGGGAATTTGATTTGATGAAGCGTCTCTGGCTGTATGGTGAGTTTTGATTATGACCGGGGATCCGATTGATGACCACATTGATTTTGAAATGATCGTGATGTCGGAACCCGTGTCAATTTGAAGCTTCACTTTGTTGCCGTGGATGCTGATGTCGACGTACTTACGTTTTTGTGCCCACAAATGTTGGTTGACAGCAAAAACTCGATTACTTTTAGCGGAGATTGCTCGCCTATACTTTTTCTTGGAAGAATTTGAATTGCTGTTCACTTGCTTTAGTGATTTTCTAGAGCAAGGACAATAACCTTCTTTGTGACCAATTTTGTTGCATTCTCTGCATTTGTGCTTTATAAAAGCACAATCTTTTTTAGAAATGCATTCCGCCACAATTCCAACAAGGTGTTCTAGGTTTTGTGCTACTACCATTGTGGTTGTTTTTGACTTCGTTACCTTGCTTTGATTCTGTATGCTTGGCCACCACGTGCTAAACTTTTGACGTTCCGGCTTCAATCATAACCGTGTCTTTTTGAGGTTTTTGCATCGAAGAATTTCGTTAACCAGATTGTCGACTGTGAGGTCTTTTTCCTTGTCCAAAAGAGGAAGAAGTTTGATGCGAATGTCCGCATCTTTTGGTGATTTGAGACCCATCACATATACTATGCATTTGAGCAGATTCATAGTAAATTTATTTAGTTCGAAATTTTCGCAACATCGATTAACTTTTGCTGCAAAGGTGACATAATCGTCCATATCGCCTTTTGTCATCTGGAGACAATTGAATCTCGCAGCGAAGACTGACTCTGTACGACCAAACAGTTTTGACAATTTGTCTACTGTTTCGGCAAAACTGATATCTTTTGGTAGTTTTGGCAGAATGTAGTCTGCATATTTGTCATGTGCTATGGAATGAATTTCACGAAGTAAAATTGAAACACGACAAACGATTATTTTTAATTTACAAAATCTATTTATTTAAACATTAAGATAAATTACAAAAGAATATAATTAACTTGTACTTCCAAGATCAAGTATCAAAATCCGAGTGAGACGACCGGATGGGTGAGTTCAGTCTTTTAGATTTAGTACTCATTTGCTAACGACGTTGCCAACATTATTTAAATTAATTCTTTATGATTCAAGAATTAACAATAGTAGGGGAGAACGGGTTACAGAGGACCACTCAACGTTTGCCGATTTATTTTGAAATATATTGAACAAACTATCGTTAACAAATATATGTATATAATTCACACCGGTAACATAGTTTTTCTGTATGCTTAAGCACGGAGAATTCCCTGGAATTAGATTAGCCCGTAGGGGATTAGTTGTTGTTGTATTTAACATGGTGATTGTTTAGTACCGACGTCGGTTTTTACGTCCAATTCCCTCCGGGAATTCCACACCTACTGATCCCTGTGTTCCTTTTTTCGTGCAATTCTCACTGGGCTTGCGAAAAAACACGCCTAAAGCCTTCACTACATTGACCAAAAAGTGAAAAGGTACAAAAGTCAAAATTTTCAAACTTATTTTGGGATAGTGTTTCAGACTGGAAAACTTATAAAAATGATGCAGAAAGCTTAAATTTCGATTTTTTTTTTTAATTGTATATTCTTTTTCACAAAATAACTACAAAGTTGCAAAGAAATATCCACCTACCCCAAAAATTATCAGATATGTTGAGTTTTTGTTGCATCAGCTGTTTTGTCACAAGGGATTACAACACAAACCTATCCGGATAGCTTTGGATTGATCCCCGAACGCGACCATTGACGTAGGGTGGAACTTCGGAATAGAAGTTGCACCCTGTAAAAAATTTCTATTTTCAATGGAAATGTCAAAGTGACATTTCATTTTGCACGTGGATTCAGTTTGTTTTTCTTTTCTTTTCTTTATTTTATTTTCCTTGATAAAAGCAAGATTTTATTTATTAAAATCTGATCTTTTATTAGTGTATTTTTTGTAAATATACAATATTTTCATAATGTCCGACCAAGAAAATAAAAATATTAGTGATGCTATAAGTACAGAAACACAGACAAAGGCCGCAACAACAAATACTACTGGAAAACAGAAGGTTAAAAAAATTCAAGAAATTCCTCGAGGACTTCCCAAATCAGGAAGACCATGGAAGACACCAAAACAGAAGTATATTTTAGAAACTAATAACAAATCATCAGAAAATAATTTGGTCATTACAATAACTTGTAGATTTTCATCAATTAAGAAAACCATACACCGAAAATCATTCGAAAAGAAAATGGAATTCCGCAATGAAATTCGCCACATCAAAGAGGTTTCAAAATCGATTAAGGATGCAAAGAAAGAGTCCAATGAAATGAAGAAGCAACGTCGTCTTAAGAATGCCGAACGCAGATTAGAAAATGATCGTCGTTCAGAAGTTGTGCAGGTCATCAAAAATCCAGCGAAACTGCGACGCATGAAGAAGAAGCATATGCGAATGATTGAAAAGCGTGATCTGGACAAAGTAAAGGCTGTTTAAATTAATTTGATTCAACGCGTATTTATTAAGCAATAAAAAATATATGTATTGAATTTAAGTCTTTTTTTATGGCTGCCCACATGCCCATAAAAATCTTATTAATCGCTCTCGGCCACTGGTTTCTTTTAATAATTGGCATGAAGCATGAACATATCGAAGACACACTTACATACATTTTTCCCAAATTAGAGCTTTAAAAAAAGAGTTAAAGAGCATAAAAGGAAGATCCGGGTTTAAAGCCGCTCAAAACCACGACTCAACCAGTCCTGTGTGTAGATGAGAGATAGTCTTGGAGAATTTGTCGCTTCCTCTCAATGGGCATAAATGTATACAAAAGTATAAACATAATTGTAATCATGTGAAGTAAAGAGTATTTGTATTCAGTTGACCTTTTGCATAGTAAGTAGATTTACGAATCTGGGTTATCTTTTAACACGTAATACAAAAACACCATTATGTATAGGTTTCCTTTATGGATCCAGAAATTAGGTTTTACTCTGGCGGGTAGATGGCTTTTTTGCAAATTATTAAAAACAACGGCGGCATAACGGAATTCTCTCCGATTTGTACGAAATATGGTTGCTGAAACGATTGATAAATCGTAAAATTAAAAATATCTTTTAGTGATGTGTTTCCATAATTCTTTCGTATTAAGACTTGATTCATTCACATAATTAGGCACTATCGGGAATCTCGAGAGGAATTTTATTTCCTGTGCAATATATATATGTACATATATATATGAAAATATAAAATTTTATGATAAATGATAGCTACATACGTATATTCTAGATGATTTGGAGGAACACAATATTGTATTTTTCTCATATTTTCAGTATTCGGACAGGGAGAAACCTCTGCCCGGATACGAAAACATAAGTAACGTTCAGTATCCGGACAATAAAGGTCCTTTATACAAATTACGGATTTGAATCTTTTAAACTTTAAATATTTTTTAAGGAAAGGATAATTAAAGGCCCTACATAATTACGTACGTCCTTGAGCATATTAAAATATACGAATAAGGCATAAAGAAAATAGCTGCTAGTCGGTCAACATTCTAAAAATGACAAACGCAACAAATTGGGATTTAAATTCTAACAATATTTTTTCTTTAAGAAGAAAGTTGGAAAGTATGCAAACTTTCAAGGCTTTCTATGAAAATTTGGGGGTTGTGAATCCCTGAAGTTAGGAGAGCAAAAAATAATTTGCTTGATCCGTTAAAACTTAAGTGAACCTAAAAATAAAAATTGAAATACAGTGAATATAAATTGATTTAAACAAACTTAACAAAGTTAAAAATCTGAAATTAAAAATCAAATATTGACTTACTATCGTCGCGTTTGTTTAACATTCAAAATATTAATAACATTTTTCAATTTATACTTTCTACATATGTATATATTTCTATCAATTGATGAGTTTTATAGTATGTCAATCAATTGGCATAAGAAATAACCAAAAAGCGTTTTTGTGATGTAAATAATTATTTTATGTTATAATAATGAAAATGAAATGTGTGCTTTTGCAACCTTCACAATGTGAACCTGCAATTCAAGACCACACGAAACATCGATTGACGAATATTTTTTCATTAATAACAAATAATGTATCCAGGACATATGTTTAGAAGAAGCTGCCGTTAGAACGGACTAACTATACACTATAAAGGCTTCAGTCCCTTCGAGAACCAAAATCTAAGATTTAAAAGCCGGTTTGGGGCTCAGAAATTACTAAACCTACACTGTATGCGTGATTTCATAATAAGTATGCTAAGTTAACAAAAAAAAGTCAATTTGTATTTTATAACAAATAACGAATTTTCTTTTATCCAAGCCAAAAAATGCATTTAAACTACTTACAAAACTAGTACATCCGGATACTAAAATAAATGTGTCCGGGCACTAAATTTTGCTGTCCGGGAACTAGCGCAAATCGAACTTTTTTTGCAAAAAATTATATAAATTATGAAAATATTAAATTATCAGCCCTATCGTCAATTTGATGGGAACTTTTTTCCCCTGGAGAAACAAAAAATACCGGCGAAAGAATGTTTCCCATGGCAAATCTCCCACGAAATAATTTTTCCCCAAAAACTTACTTGAGGAAATGTTTGTATTGATATAAGGATAAAGTTCCCTTGAAAAGTTATTCGCGATAGCTATTTTGTTGAAAAAATATTTTCCCTAATAATTTTGAAGATGATTCCTGATACCAAATTTCCCAAAATGGGAAAAAACTCCGGGGAAATTTCTTTCGCGATAGGGCTAAATATGTTATTTAAATGTAATATTATCAACAAATATCTAAACTTTCAGAAAAAATATATTTTTTTGCTGAAATCTTCATAGTATAAAAATAAATTGAGAAAGGGGAATTATTTCTAGGGGAAATTTTGTTTGCAATAACCCCAATACTTTTTGTTAACGAACGAATAGAATTGTACGCGTCGATATTTCCTTTACGGAACGGATACTATAGTAATATTGTTCCGACCGTAATTGCATTTATTGCTATTACACTGTGCGTTATATTTTAACTTAATGAGTTGGAGCAACTGAAGTCTCACAGAAACACGGCTAGTTGCTGTAATAATTAAGTTAACACCATACATATACATAAGAAAAATAATATAATTTTTTAAAACTGTCTTTATTTGTTAATAATAAAATCAAGCCAAATTTGGTTTTTTGCAAAATAAATGTAATAAACATAATATTGTTTGTTTAATATTATCATTATCTAGGTATGTACTATGTATGTATATCATAATTAAATTATCATTTCGTGAACTTTTTGTTATTTTTTCTTTATCTAACGTATTTAATAAAATTATATGATGTTATATGTATAATATATCCATATATGTATGTTCAATATTATAGATCCTTTTTTTCATAAAACTAATATCTGATATTCTCAAGCAGTGATTTGATTATACATAACTAGTTGATTTTTTTACTTAAATATTGAATATTTTCGATTTTTTAACAATTTTTTTTTATATAAATTAACAAAATGTTTATATAGTGTGCTTAATTTGAATCAGTGTTTTCTTAAAAAAAAAAAGAATCACGTGAGATAATTTTGAAATAATAAAAAGAATAGTAAAAGTGAATAATAAAAACTTACCTTTTAGATTAACTAGAATAATTTAAGAAGACAAATTATTTAAGAAAATATTTATAAATATTGTTGGTGGGGATCTCACATTTCAATTTATTTCAATCAAATAATATTATGTCAACGATGATTTTTTAGTGTACTATTATTTCGTTTTTTTTTAGTGTACTATTATTTCGTTTTATATTATATTTAACTTTTTGTTTCGAAAAAAGTTACTGTTTTTATCACAAAAGTCATATTATGTTAATTTAGAAACTAATTGCGTCTAAAAATCCTTTTGGGTTTTTCTTCTGAAAAAAAAAAGAAATTGCCTAAGCGATTTGAATTTAAAACCCAGAAGTCCTAACAATTCTAACTTAATTCGAAGTTAACAGGTATAACGAGATTAAGAGTTGTGAATACATATATCCAATTTTGAGAGGAGAGTCAGTATCTTTAGCTAGCTTCACAGTATCGCCCAATGGTACAGAATCGTTAGAAATTTGACGTGCTCACCGAAGTCCACACTTTTAACTACACGTGTTAAAGATCACAAAATTCATTTATTTCGACTCCGTGTAAGTAATATCGCCGCACCCGGGTCGATAAGAAATTTCGGCAGTGTTCCAGACCTAATACGAAAGCGCCTTGTTGTCGCCACACAATATTGTTTTTCGCCACTTAATGAAAATAATTATCTTTCAGATTTATCTTAAGACGAATTACTATATTGATATTTTTGATTAGTTGGTCCTTTACTAACGAATTCGTATGTACCCCGTCCAAGGGTGGAACTTAAAAATTATCCTTTTTTACACAGACACATGGAAAATTAAACAAACAAATTGAAAGGAATTTGTAAGAAGAAAGTTACTTTGTTCGAATTCGGCACTGGGATAGGAATCTATTGAAGTATTCTTGAATTGAGTCAGAGATTTTGGAGTGGTGTTCGATAATTCGAACCAATTCATCATTTTACGTAATAATGCCCGTGAATTATACCCGTGTTTAATGCTTCCATCAAAGCTATTCGAAAAAAAAGAAGATACTTTTGGCAACTGAGTTTCAACTGAATGTCCTGGAATTTCACCTTCTTTCTGTGTCAAAAATCTTTCCTATCCTGCTATTTCCTTTAATGAGTGCCTTGCAACATTTTTCATTCAAAAGACAGATATTAAAATGAAAATTATTATTGTTATAAAGTACCTATTCCTTCAAACCTTAAACATATGCATATAAACTTAAAATTGGAAAGGGACAAGGTTGTATTTTAATGCCTCATTTGTACCATACCTTTCATAAAATAAAACAACTTCTACAACAGATAAATAAATATGGGAAATTGCTATTTTTATTGTATGTTTAGACTTTTGTGATAAATATTAGCACTTTTATGTTTAGTACAGTTGAAAAAATAATATTTATGTATGTATGTATGTCGCTACTCAATAAATATATATTAGTTATAGTATATTTAATATTTACAATTTAAAAAAACAAATCATAGCTATTAACTCTGGAGCCATTGGAGAATTCCATGCACCACCTGTAAGAGTTTTGTCTTTAGGTTTATATGGTACAGGCAAGCAAAAACTAACGTTGAATGAAGATCGAGTTTAAATCGAATTTAATAGTATTTTAAAGATCAATTGATAATTTGAAATTAAAATGGCTGTGAAATTCTTACCAATAGCAAACCAAAGATTATAATCTAAATTCTAAGCTTGAACATTTGGATTGCAACACACTTCAGACTTGCTGTTCAGGCCCAATATCATCCCTATCCATTGTGCCAATAATGAAATGATAAGATGAGGGTTTCATTCAACTTTATGTATTGACACATACAAAAACAATTGAATTGAAGCCAAGCCATATCCATCTTAGACTTAAATTTTTAAAGGTGACGTATGGAATTCACAGCTGGCAACCTATTTATATGTATGTTTAAAGAAACCGCTCAGATATTTTTCTTAAAGAGTACAAGAATCTTTCACCATATTTTTCTTTTAACACAATCTCACCTTATTGTAAAACGTTTTTGAACTACGCTCATTGTATATGTATGTTATAAGTATTTAATGTGCGAACGATTGATTACTATATTTTCTTTTAATGTAACTACAAACTAATAAAAAAGCTACTAAAACGATTTTCAAGTTTGTTTTAGTGTGAATGGTGTGTAATGAATTAATATGTCAAAGCGTTTCCTTAAAAAAAAAGAATAATTTCTAAGCTTTGCTTATTAAAAAAAGAACTCTTAACCTAGGTTAAATATTTATGTATATTTTTGTCAGTCCAACATGCTACTGACCCAACTAAAAAGCCAACCATGGATGGTGTAAAAGTGCTTCTTTTGACCGATCTCCATAATCGTATGTTAACTCTTCATCGGGCTCAATATCATCTTTGGCAATAAGTACAAGATGGGGTCGATTTTTTACGACAACCACTTTTGTAATAAGGTTGCCATTGCGTGAATGGTTAACCAGGCGACCAAGTTTGCCTGATTCAGCTGTTGCATCAATGCTTTATGAACGAAAATAAAAATAAGTTGACAATACGGACTTAACAAGAACAACTAAAAACTTTCTCACCAATACTGTTGATTCTTATGCTTAAAATAGTACATATAACAACCGGCGTTTTCATCTAAAGCGTATCTTCGCTCTCGCAAATTTGCCTCTGTCATGTCAATCAAATCGCCAATATACTCCACAACGAATTCTCCCCTCTGGAAAGGTCTATCGGAACAGATGCCCCTTCCTTTGCCCTCAAAATTTTCAATCTACGAAAAGAAGATAAAAGATTATTATTATTTGACTGTTTGTCAAGTTGTAATCGAGTCCTAACCACCTTCAGGCCGTCAGCACGTTCTTCTAATATGGCCTTTTCTAAGCTTCTCATCATCTCCTCTTTAACTGCGGTCTTTGTCTTTCGAACACTTCGGCGCACCGGGAAGAACTCGGTTAATTCCCGATTTCCAACAGCGTTTGCATTAGCCGCCTGCAGCCTTAATTTTGAGTTGGTTGTGAGTGTAACGTTATGTTTTTTCTATAAATGAAAAAATTTTAAAATTATATTCGCCCAAAATTTGATGACGACTATAGTACTTTATTATTGTTATTAGTGTTTTGTTCGGCAGTAGGATTCTTAGCTGAGTTAAGGATTGATTTGTTGTGAGAATTATACTCAAGTTGTGACTGCACAACGTCAGCTATTGAAGAGTCTTCATTCGTCTGTGGTTCTCCCGAAGGCAATACGAATTTATTCTCATGCTCTTGTTGATTCAGTCTTTTAAAGAGACATAAATTAAAATAGATAAATAAATTATTGTACCAATTCTGGGTAACTCACCTTCTTCTTGATTTAGGATGACGCCTCTGTGTATTGTGTTGGTATGTCGGTAGAGAAGATATTGTTGTGCTAATTAAATTCTTTTTAGATGGCGACATACCTGTCGTTGGCAAAACTGCCACTCCCGAACGGCCGACGCAACAGCTCTTAATAGGCGATGGGCAAACGATACGATGTGGTGTAGCAGGCTTCCGTCGACGACTAGGGCTAATCTCGACATTGTTGTCAATGAAGACCACGCCACTGTCGCAGGAGCTACTGTCAGTGTTTAGGAAAAAACTGTTACTGTTTGAACTATTGCTATTCGAAGACGCAAATGTAGATGCCGTAGATTCAAGAGAGTTTTCACGCTTTGGTGACGTATTTAAGGATACAATTTTGTTGAACTGGCCATTCAGACATATTGGATAGGTGGAAGCAGACATAGAAGAAGCGCCCAATGTCGGAGACGAAAACACAGGCTCTACTTCCAGGGATTTTTTAATTTTTATTGATGACGCCTGATTTGGCGATTTGTCAACATTCAAACTAAGCACTGGCTCCTGCAGAAAAATATTCTGAGAACTATTTACTGGCGAAGAACGCAAGCGGTGATGGTAGCTATTAACTTGTGGTGGCGGTGTTTGTGGATTTTGCATATCGTATTTTCCAAAAATTTCAGTACATGTGTCTTCCTCAGACAGGTCAAATGAAAGAGCGGCTATAAGTTGATGGTCATCTTGCTGTATATTTTGATTTTGCTGCATGACAGTGCCTTCGTTGTTTACGGGAATGTCATAGATTTCACCCTTGGAGTTGGATTTAAAATAATTTTTGATGTGACTTTGTGATCTGTTCTTTGAGTGATTCCCTGCTTCGAGGCATTCACGCATATAGACGGTAGCGGCAGCTGCTGCTGTACGTTTCTCTCGCGAAATGAAACGCGGTGTTATGGGAGCTACTGGAGCATGCTTCATCGTAGTAATGACCGCTTTAAGATTTTTTTCTAGAGAAGTATCAATTTTGCAGTCTTTTCGCTTGGGACTGGCACAGTGTGGATCATCAATAAGGCTAGATACTTGAACTCCATTTGCAAGCATAGCAGCTTCAATTTTTGTTGCGGGACGTGCCCGGCGTCCTGCAAAAAAAAAACGTTATTTAAATTTAATTCATCTTTATTTTCTATAAAGTAAGTAAAGGAAAATAAATGAGAGAGAAGTCACCAATATCATTATTGATACAATGTAAAGAAAAAGGTGTGAATATTTTATTTTCTTATGTATCACTTTTTCAATTTTGCTGTCAATTTTTTTTCCAAAAACAAGATGATTACTCGCTGCTTTAATCGGTTTTCAACTGGGAAAAGGCTACAGCTGAGTTACTAAAGTTTCTCTGTGTAATCAATTTTGATTGTATTGTAACTCGCTCGTGTCTCCTCTCTCTATCTATGTATCAAGTTTTCGAAAAAAATCATGTTTTTGTGCATGAGTGTAATTTTTAACGTTTTCTGAATGAAACCTTAAAAAGTATAGCGCAAAATTTTAAACCATTTAGTACGATGCTAAAACATTTTTACTATGATAAAATGGCTTTAACATCGTACTAAATCGTTTAAAATTTTGCGCTTATATTATTAAGGATTGAAGGTTGTAACAGCTAGGTATATCTTTGTAATATCTTTGAACGTCTCTCTATGTCTAAAACATGATAAATGTAATAAAACCAATGAAATGAAAAATTGAAGAAGTTAAATTTTCCATCAATTCCAGAATAATATGATAAATGGGCAGATAAAATTCGAGGGCTGGGCCTTATTTTTTTAAATTTTTATTTTATTAGCAGAAGCAAGCTAAGGTATGTAGGCACAACTTAATTGTAAAAATTTCTTTGCGATGTTTGATAATAATTTACAGTACAGCCGTTTGTTTTGGAATCCCCTGCGACGACAGTTGCAATTCTTTAAATAACACCAATGTCCAGAAAAGCATTATGAGTTCGGAGCCTTTTACTCAATTTTTGAACTAAGAATTATCATGACTTTTTTTTAAACGAAATGTTGCAAAAAGTTTCGATTCCTTCAATTATACCTTGTACACAATGAAAACTAATCTGATAAACATCGCAGTCAGGACACCTCGATGCTCATAACTTTCATAAGTATTTGTTCGATTGTGTGCTAACGAAAAATGTAACGGTGCGCCTAGCAGTAAAATGTAATTATGTTATCGGTGAACTTTTTGTAGCTATGGTAGGAACTATTAATTTTCATATCATCCAAATTGAGGATTTAGAGTATGAAAAATGCTTAGCTCTATAAAAAATGAAAAATTCGAAACAAATAACAAACGCAAATGCCGATTTCCCACATATTTTTTTTATTCATCTATACCTATCATCTGGAAATTTTAGTCTTGTTTTTTATTTTCTAATTTTCTATTTCATAGACATACTAGATATGGACTGCTAGGAGCCAACTTCACGTTGGTTCCAACTTTAATTATAAACGACACGAGCGCTTTTGGTCTAAAAGCGGAAAATATGGTGTAACTTTTGACACTTTGGTTTGACCAGAGATTATGAATTATAAAGAATGAAAAGCTCGGCTGTTATTCTGGTTTGCCTACCAGCTAAACACGGTGGTGAGTTCATATTTTTGCACTAGTGTCCATGTTTTAACGCACACTAGTGCAAAAATATGAATTCACTACCGCATAAATTGTTTTCTTCGACATTTAGCCATTTTCTAAAAAAACAACAGTTGCATTATTGTTAAAATGGACAGTGTCTTATTTATGAGCTATCTTACTTTGGGATTTGATAGGTACATGACAGGACAGGTAATGGAAAACTAGCTGGTTCTTCACAATCCGAATCAGACAACTGAAAGGATATTACTTTCAAGAAATGTCCTTAGAGAGTAACAAATTGACAAAGCGTAGCATCTCCCGAATAATACATTTTATCTTTGGCATGCTGACTGGGAGTTCAAGCTCTTGTTTCCGGAAGAGAACATGGTTGGTGGAGAAGTGGAATGATCTTCACCTCAAGAGGCAGAAGGCAATTCTGTATTGCTTCGTTTTTCCTAAAGAATTTAGCGATAAGATAAAATAAAATATTTAATTAAACAAAATAATTACCACGTACGACCAAATGAAAACTACAAAACAAAAAAATTAAAAAAATAGCACACAAATGACAAGCGTCAAAGTTTATGTTTGAATTGAAACAGATGGCTTTGATTTTTATAAGAAATAATAACAGATGTCAGTGGTTTCTAGGGCAAAAACAGCTTGTCCGAACCAAGTGCCAAGAGATGGCCTTAAGAATATTTATTTCTTTTGTCACTTTTACACCAAATGCGCTTATGTCGCTAATTAAATAAGGAACTACTTCCATTGACATTTTTGTATGGAAATTAGTATCGACTAGCAGTCCATATCTAGTATGTCTATGTTCTATTTATTTTTTTGTATATATTTTTGTTATCAAAGAAAAATATCTTATGTCGTGTTTCTATAGAGTTGGCGAAATGGTTTGGTAGTAACAATCTACTAAGTAGGTATAGTGTTATGTGATTGTCAATTGTTAATTTTCTGTGAAATCTGTACAATAAACAAAACCAATAGATTTACAGATTTTTGTTAAATAAATAAAATAATAAGTTCAGTTCAGCTTACAATCACATATTTTAGCTGCAACTTGTTTCTTTAAATAGGTTTTACTGTATTTATGTTTTTCTTTAAACATTTTTTAACGTTTTTAATTTTTTTAAATTTAATTACCTTCAATCATCAAAATTAGTTTTACCGGATTCTGAAATAATCCCCTTTTTATATCGTTTTTACAGCAAAATTAAAAAGGCAAGTTTCAAAGCAGCGTTAAGATTAAATGAAACATGAATTACTCCGAAAAATTAATATAAGGCATTATCTGAATTGGCTGTGCGAAAAATTAATTTTTCCCTTGTAGAAAAATATTATAGTTAATCTTGGCATTACAAGGTACTTTACATATACATAAATGCTTTTTGTTTTGGGCAACCGTGGTGTTGGTGGCCCATATAATAATTATTGTTACTGAAAATATTAACAAAAAATAATTACATAAAAAAAAGCCCCGGAATAATTTGATACAATTTGTTTTGATTTTCTTTACTAAATAATGTCGAATTCCTTTAAACAAAAAAAAAGAATTTTTTTTTCAAACAGAATCGAATATTTTCTGTTGATGAAAGGAATTTGTAAAGAATCGATTTTTTTTTTGTGATTTAAGCTGTGATCCAGACCTTATTTCAAACAGCCAGATTTGGTCCGAAATCGTTCCACAATTCAAAAATTGTGCTATTTCTTGCAAAAGAGAGCGCGCGCGAGAGAGTAAAACATTTCCCCTCCTTGCCAGTTTTAGCCCGAGGAATTTATTTTGCCTTTTTCTGGGCTAAATGTCAAATACTAGTTTGACATCTATCAGATGACAGAATTTGTCATGCATAAGGCGCGTTCAGAAAAATGAGATATCAGAGATTTTTCTCACTCAAAAGGTGAGCAAGCGAATCCGAAATTTGTTTTCCTCGAGAGTTTTGACAGCAAAACTGAGAAATATTGCTGAGAAATCCTGTTCATGTAACTGATGCTAATGTCGAATTCTCCTTTCAACCAAAGTATCGATTCTGTTTAGAAAAAGCATCGAATTTTGTCTATCAAACAAATCACAAAATCTTGCATATTTAATAGATGAGATTAGATTTAGATTTAGATTTTATTTCCATTTCATTTAAAATTAGTGTCTCAACAATAATTTCCTATTTTCCATAAGGATATGATAATATAAATTTAATTTAATATACATATTTCATTATAAAATTTGTTAATTACGTTTTATTTACAAGAAAACAAATGTTCGACCATGAATTATTTTGCAAGATTTCAACACTAGCAATATTTGACATTTCCAGAATCTCAAATTAATTTCGCTATTTTAAGAAGGCAAACTGTGTTTTGATTGCAACGAATTTTAATTTCACTGACTATTTTAATTATACATATATACATATTAAATATTTGTGCGCTGTTTCAATAAACAAAAAAATACATTTCGCGACAATACAAAAAATTTAATTTAATTAAGCCGTCAAGCACCACCCAAAATCGCAAAAAAATCGATTCTTTACACATTCCTTTCAACAACATACCAAATTCGATTCTGTTTGGAAAAAAAAATCCATTTTTTTGTTGAAAGGAATTCGACATAAGTACAGACGATTGTCAGATCTAACAATATTATCAGAACTGTCAATGGTCTGACAATAGCTGACAATAAGCTGACAGTTGACATATTTCTTACAATGAAAAATTGTTCGTACACAAGGTTGGTAGATTTCGTCCCAAAGTCTGACAATTTGATTGTCAGCTCTTGTCTGACATTTATCGGACAGTAATATATCTGATAATATTGTCAGCTTGAAAATTTTCTGTTCAAACGGTTGGCAGATCTATACAAAAAATTGATTGATTGTTTACATCTTTAAAAAAAGTTTTCATGGTTGTGTTGCAATTTTTTGTATCATTAAAAATCAAAAAAGGAAAATGGAAGACAATACACCAATTGCAACAATTTTAGCTGCAGTGAGGAGGATGAATCGCCAGGAAGTACCCGAAGTTGTTGGACGAAGGATTAGGTCGCCCGTCGACGGTGGGAAGGGTTTAATGCAAAATTGCTCGTCGAATTGCGAGCTGAAGTGCCCAACACTCCCAAAACAACAATATCGTACATTTTCGTTTCTTTATCGTAATTTTTTTAATCATCAATACCTGAGATGGATTCTTCGAACAGGAATATCGGAATTTTAAAATTTGCCTTCACCGATTCACATATGTATTTCTGGAAACTTTCCATCTGAGAATAACATGTCGATATTCTGTTTTTGAACGTGGTGCAGCTGGGGTTTGAGAGGAGTTATACGGATTTTCAAAGTATGTAATAAGTGGTGATTCTTGAAAATTTTGAAAAAAAATTATCATTGATCTACGGCAACTCTATTCACATACACCCCCCGCCTTAAAATTCGTTGCAACCAAAAACACAAGCCTTATTACTTTACTTTGAAACTCTGTGCATTTGTGTGAATTTCTACACAAAAGTCTGTCAAAGTTCATATAAAAAAAAATAAATTGTTTACAGAAATAAACAGTTTCAAAGTAAAGGAACACACCTACAGTTTGCATTGGGGGCGTTCAATCCATTACGTCTGTCATCTGAATTTTCAGAATTCTGGATTTTTAGAGCTTCTGATTGGCCAGCTGTCATTAAAAGTTAGATGACTTTTAGTTACATTGACTCCTATAAGGCATCCCTAAACAAATACAAAAAAGAACTGAGGAAGACTAAACGTTACTCCTGGAGAAGCTTCTGTGGTAGTATAGAAGAAACCTCCGAAGCTTCTAGATTAAGGAAGATCCTCTCCAAAAATCCAGTTATGCCTAGTGGCTTGAAATATGCCGACGACTCCTGGACCAACTCATGTGAAGAATCACTCAACTTGCTACTGGATACTCATTTCCCAGGAAGCTTTGTAATTGTTAATAACACTGACCCTAACAGGTCAAAAAACATTTTAACTTATCCACAAGGTCTTATTACAAGGGACAAACTACAATGGGCTCTCAACAGCTTCAAACCATATAAATCGGCAGGGCCTGATGGCATTATTCCAGCTGAATTACAAAAGAATTCAACTGTTATTCTGCCTATTCTGGAGGCTATTTTCAAAGGCTGTTTAAATCTAGCCCATATTCCACTGCTATGGAGAGAAGTCAAAGTTGTATTTATACCCAAAGCTGGTAAATCTTCCCATGTAAACCCCAAAGATCTCAGACCTATTAGCTTATCATCATTCCTTCTAAAAACTTTTGAACGTTTAATTGATATCCACTTACGATCAAGTATTAATACGAGACTACTATCAAATGCGCAACATGCTTATAATAAAGGGAAGTCGGTAGAAACTGCACTTCATTCACTTGTACGGACTATCGAATACTCCCTCCATCATAAAGAATACACAATGGTGGCTTTCCTAGATATAGAAGGTGCTTTCAACAATGTCGACGTATCTGCAATCTCATCAGCACTGTCATCTCTGAAAGTGGAAAGGTCACTTGGTGAACTGATTAATCAAATGCTGACTAGCAGGACTATCAATTCAAAACTGGGTAACTGTACTGCTAGAAGATCTGTCAGTAGAGGTACGCCACAAGGTGGCGTCCTATCTCCTCTTCTCTGGAACTTGGTAGTAAATGAGCTACTAATGTGCCTAGAAGCTGAAAGCTACAGGGTGATTGCCTATGCGGACGATGTTGCCATAGCAGTATCTGGCAAGCATCCAAACACCTTGAAAGAACTCTTACAAAACGCTCTAAACAAGCTAACCCTTTGGGCAGATCGGTGTGGACTTGGTGTAAACCCTCACAAAACTGATCTTGTCCTCTTCTCTCGGAAATATAAAATTCCGCACGTAGACCCCCCACCTATTAAAGGTATACCACTGACATTCACAGATCAAGCGAAATATCTGGGTCTTATTTTAGATAAGAAGTTAAGCTGGAAACCTAATATACAAGAAAGAGTCAAAAAAGCAACAGTGGCTCCTGTAAAAAAGTCATTGGGAATAAATGGGGTCTTCAACCCCGCATCACTCACTGGCTATACACTTCGGTAATAAGACCGATTCTAACATATGGGGTAGCAGTCTGGTGGACTGCTCTAGATAAAACCACAAATTGTGATAAACTTAGTAAGGTCCAACGCACTGCCTGTTTGTGCACGAGCGGAGCACTTCGCTCCACTCCCTCTGCGGCACTAAACATTCTTTTCCATCTGATACCCCTAGACATTTTTAGTAAACAAACGGCCGCAAGCACAGCTATTCGTCTTAAAGCCTCTTCACAGTGGATCAATAATGAAATTGGCCATTCGGTAATTCTGAATTCATTCAGATCATTCTCAAGTAACATTGACTACACTATACCCCAAGTACATTTCAACAAAAACTTTCAAGTTACCATCCCATCCAGATCAACTTGGGAGGATGAGAATTTCTTGAAAGATGAATCCGTTCACTTTTATACTGATGGATCAAAAACCGCCGACGGGGTTGGTGGAGGCGTGTACTCAAACAGACTTAATTTAGGTCTATCATTCCGTCTTCCTAATCATTGTAGCGTGTTCCAGGCGGAACTTTTAGCGATTAAAGAAGCTTTATCTTGGCTTAAAGAAAACGTGATATCAACTACTGACATCCGCATCTTCTCAGACAGTCAAGCTGCCATCAAATCTATGGACTCTGTTTCTACAAACTCTATAACAGCCCAAAACTGCCGATCATCTCTCATTGAGATGGCGGAGCAGTTCAACATTCACCTTTGTTGGGTGCCGGGCCACAGGGATATTCCAGGAAACTGTAAAGCTGACGAACTCGCTAAAGGTGGAACAACAGTACCCATACTACCAAATAAGACAACTATTGGTATACCTATCGCTACTTTTAAACATATGCTAAAGCAAGATGCTATAAAGAAAACAAACCTTAGGTGGAAGAACCTCACCACTTGCTTAACGACAAAACAAATCTGGCCAATGCTGGATCTGAAACGCTCTAAGCAATTGATATCTTTAAGCAGATTGCACATTAGTTCCGTAATAGGTGTCATAAGCGGACACTGTCTAATAGGTAGGCACGCCATGCGACTAGGCGTTCACTCTAATGATTTCTGCAGAAGCTGCATGGATGAGGAAGAGGAGGAAACAATTCCTCACCTTCTATGTACATGTCCTGCTCTGTCACAGAGACGTAGACTCCACCTGGGAGACTTCTACTACAACGATACGAGTGATCTAGCAAAGGAGCTCAAATTGGTTTAATTGAGTAAGGAAAAGCTTTCCTAGATCCATGTGGTATCACAACGGGCCAACAATTGGCCTAAGTGTGTCGGTGTTTCCACCGACAGCCACTTCAACCTAACCTAACCTTTAGTTACGTTTCATCTGAATTTTCAGATGGGAAATTCTCATCTGAAAATTCAGATGAAAGTGGGTTGTGGTGGGGGAAATGGAAAAGCAGATTAAGTGCTACACATAAAGTTGAACTTTATAATTTTCACTGTGGTTGGTGTTTATTTGTTATGTTTTGGTCGTGTAAATTTAATATTTGTTTCAATGAATATTGTTTATTGTTTAGTGAGTTTTTAAAAATCTTCCCAGAATTTCGCAGACGATTATTGTGGAACAATTTTATATTAAAATTTGGATAGTTTTGTATTATTTTGTTGGTCATACATCTCAATAAATATATTTGAAATAGGTACAAAACAAAATATTTTATGGCATTCTATGCAAACACTTTTAATAAAACTTATAAAATCGTTTGCTGATTTAGTTACATTTTTCATAAGATTCATCCTCATAACTCTCACGCTGAATGCCTAATTTACGAATAAAATGAAAGTTCTATTTTATTTCGATTCAATGCAAACCCTATAGGTAAATGCAAGAATTTGACACAGTGGCTTTTGACAGAAATTTCAGATGTTTTTTGCGTTCAACGAGATAGATTCAGAATTCTGAAAATTCAGATGACAGACGTAATTCATTGAACCCGCCCATTCTTAAAACACAACCAAATTCAACTTGAGATTTTAAAAATGTCAAATCTCTAGTGTGTTAAATCGGTGCAATTTTTTTTTTTTAATCTTGCAAAATATGCAAGATTTGTTTGACAAAAAAAATCGATTCGCATCAGTGATCCGAAATAAATGTCAACCTTTGGAAAGGTTCTTTAATACCTCTTATTTGTTGTCATTTTCAATGAAAGTCACTCAATAACATTCTAAAAAAAAGTCGGTTAAAGTCTGAGAGAAACCTTTATTTTGTTTTTTTTTTATTTTTCGGTCAAAAAGTTAAGATTTATCGCTGAGAAAAAAATAAATCGCATCTGCAAGTTTATCAATCAGAATGTCCGTGGAGTTATTAAGACTTTTTAGTCATCGGTGAATAAGAATACTTGTTGGTAAGGGTTGAGTATTTGTTTTTTTTATGCGATAAAGTTTTAGTTAAAATGGAAAGAAAATCCGACAATAAAGTGAGAAATTATTTTTTTTTAAACGAAAAAGATACAATCTTGGTGTTTGTAATTAGTAAAACTTACATATATAAAAAAATGAAAAAATATACAAATTTCATATTTTACTTTTAAAATAAAAACATTCTCGAAAAATTCTAAATTTTCTTTGCATTATTGCATCATTTTTGATTTATTTTCAACAAAAAAGGTAAAAGGTTTAACTAAGCCACTGAGATAAAATAAAAAATAAATCTCAACCGATAGCCTAAAATTTTTGTATTTTTTAAATAAATCTCAAACCAAACCGAAATCGTAGCAACCAACTCTCATAACCCTGGGTCTCCACTAGAAATAAATCACCACAATATATGCGTCATGTAGTCAAATTTTCTTGTGGAGACTCCTTATGTCTGAAATATTTTTATTTTCAGACATAAATTTCTTTATTTATGTCTTGTCTTCTCAGAAGAAATAAAAGTGGATATAAATTTTGACGTTTCGTGATTGACAGCCATTTTCTACAATAAACGTTTGATAAATCTGTGTAAACACAACAAATCTCGTAGTGCAAGTAAGTTATTTTGTTATATTTTGACTATTATCTTTTGTTTATTTTCACTATTAACTATCAATTTATTAATTTTGATTTGTTAATTATATTCAAATACAATAGAAAAAATATAGAAACAAATGAGCGAGTGGCGGATTTCAAAGGACGAAGCTCTGAAACTAATAGGGGCATTCAGGGATTTTGAATGCCTCTGGGACTACTCCAGCCAACTTTACAAGAAGAATAATTTAAAAAGAAAGTGCTGGGAGGATCTCTCCATTCAATTTGGAAAAAGTGTGGACACACTAAAAAATAAAATAAAATGCTTGCGCTCGGCTTATGTTCTCGAAAAAAAAAGGTGACGGGTCTAAGAAATCGGGTGCTTCAGCGGAGTAACTATATGCACCTAGTATTTATTATTATACCGAGTTCTTATTTTTAGACAGAGTTATTGTTCTCCGGAAAAGCACCACCAACATTAAAATTGTATGTTTTTCCATTTTTTTCAATTTCCTGCAAAACTTTCAATGCAGAAATGACAAGAGGAATACGATGTTTGCTTGACCGCGACATGATTACAAATATAAATTTCATGAAATAGTTTGCCCACTCAACGACGAAATAAATTCTTCTGCAGTAACTTCTGAAATAAATTAAGACATAAATATGGCTTGTGGAGCCGGGGCGAGAAATCAATTCAAAATATTAAATAAAGGTCGACAATTATTTCGATCTCTGGTTGAAATGAAAACCACAAAAAATTGGTAGAGGCCGAACCCTAACATCACTTTTCCAATATTACTATCTGGTTGCATTGTTTTTTTTTTCTTACTTATAATGCCTTCTTTATCTTATTGGATACAAGCCGTAAGTGTAAAAGAGTTCTCTGCTGTTCTGCAAGCTATGGGAAATTATTCCCGCCACATGCTTCCATAGAAAAACTTACTAAATTGATTCCATTTCATCGACAATATTATATTTATATATACATATGCATGTTTGTAAAAGAAAATTAGAATTGAATATGTAAATTATAATTTTAATTGAAAGAAAAAGTATGAACGTTAAGTACACCCATTGATGTAACAAGAGCTACAGTAGCAAATAACGAAAATTTTAATGACATTAATTACATAAATTTTAAGACCATACATTTAAAAAATGACAAAAAAACTTACCGCGAACCATTTTTTCTTGTATAGTTCTTTATTCTCTGGTCTTCGCTTTGTAAAGACAAAATCCAATAAAAAGGGGCTGTGGTAGTGACGGCGACTTGATCTCTATTTCCTCTCCAAAGTTGACAACTTTTCTCAACTGTGCGACTTGAATTGCATTTTAAAAACAAATTTTAAATTTATTTAACTATAATTTTTTCTTTGATTTTCTTTCAACAGCAGCTATCATCACTTTTTTATTGTTGTTGGTGAGTTCCGATTCCGAAATGAACAGCAAACGAATGTTTTATTTCTTCACTGCTTTAGCAACTTGTACAGATAAAATGTTCTTTTCCTAATTTCCAATGCCAAAGAATTCATTTGTGTTCATCGCTAAATCCTGTAGCTTAGCTGTTTTCTTTCTCATCAGCTGATAGTATAGCTCGACTCCTCTCTACTGTAAAAAGCGACACACATATTTTGAAAAGTATAAAATAAAGGTGTGTATGTATGTATTTTCCTTTTCTTTTTGTTTTACTTTGAACTATTTCTTTCTTATTTTGTTGGACACTTTTTTTTACCTTGAAACAAAAAATTTATCACCTAACCACCAATGAATTTTCAAAAATTACTCTTCTAATCGAAAACAATAAAATGTTTTTGTTTCGCAACTCTTGCTCTACTTTTTTATTTAGCAGCGGGATGTACCATGTACTGATAAGAAATGTTTGTAACTGAAGATTATTTTTCCCAAGTTGAGCTTGAGGTTGAGGCACTAAAAAGTAAAAACTAAACTATCTGCTGTAAGGTTGTTTAATTAAATGAAGACGACGGACATTTAAATAACTTTATTTTTTTTGCAGTATAGTGGCTCACGAAGTGAATTTTTCGTATAATGGAGACGAAGACGAAGGGGATAGCAGCGCCGGGTTGAATGCGAAAATTATGTTGAAAATACAATTCTATTTACAGCAGATTAAGTACTCTTATTGAATTTGGTTTTTTATTTAAAACAAAGGTAAAAATTCTATTTATACACTTGAATTTTGGAATATTGACTATCAACAAAGTTTGTCTACGCCATTTGTCAACTTAGAAACTCCATGTTGGTTGGATAAATATTTTATTCAAACTGTACCCAGTAAACTAATAGAGGTGAGGCTGCTATTGCGATAGCTGCTTTTAATCACTGCTATTTCACTGAGCAGAGAGCAGTAGCGATTGCTCTTCAATTTAACTGCTCACTGCTCAGTGCTCAGTGGTGAACCTTACAAAAATTCACAAACAAATTCAACTCGCAATCGGGACGCAGGTATGGGATCTCATATAGTGTATACATTTAGCTATATCTCCAAAGAGGAGACTGAAAAGATAGAATGAGCAAGAAACAGTAATGTGCTTAGTGCTTATTCAATGCGAATAAATCGCGAAAGCGATTAGATGAGCACTGAGCAGTCAGAACAAAATGCTATATGCTCTTTAAACTGCTCATTGCTATTTAAACTATACTGTTCATCATTAAATATAATGCAAAGAAACTGAACAGAGAGCAGGTTGAAGTTGAAATCGCATTACATACTTGGAAATTCAATGGATGTGTGGAGTTTCTCCAAATCACTTGGACACGATGACTACGATGACGATATATAAAAACTTCTAAAAATACGAAAAATTTCGAATTTTTTTTTCTGTTCAGGGAAATGCTTTTTTAGGGCAAACCGTAGACATTTGAAACGAAATATTCTCTATGCCTCAAAGTATAGGTTGTCACCCATCTGTCAAGCCATCAACTGTCAAATTCCATCGAAGGATGGCTACGATGACGATGGATTGAAAACCTCTTAAAAAACGAAAATTTTCGAATTTTTTTTTCTGCTCCGGAAAAATGCTTTTTAAGGGCAATCCGTAGACATTTGGAACGAAATATTCTCTATGCCTCAAAGTATAGGTTCTCACCCATCTGTCAAATTCTATCGAAGGATGGCTATAATGATGATGGATTAAACGAATTTTAAATCAGAAATGAAATTTAAAGTACATTCTTCGACTTTAACTTGTTTTTAAAGAGTGATTAAATAGCTGCGAAAAAGAGCTGTTCTTTTTGTAAACTGCTCTCTGCGATCGCTGCTCATTTAAAATCGCTCTTTAGCACACCTTTTAACTAAACAGCAAACCGAAGTGTTCATTCTCAATTGGGAAGTTCCCCCATACGTCAATGTGATAATGCGAAACAAGCAACAAAAAAAAAATCCTAATTGGGGAGAAAACTATGCAACACAAACAAATATACTCACATATACAAAGATAAATCACAATGTGCACACTTGTCGCACCTTTGGAAAAGTGTTTGTATGAGTAAGGATGTTTGTTTGTGTTGCATTGTTTTCTCCCCAACTAGGACCGTCAAATATAATATAGTTATAGATATATAGTATTTGGCGTAGAGTTGGGCAATTTAGTTCATTTGAGTGATCGATCAATTTAGTTCAAATCACGCTACTGAACTAGTTCGTTCATTTTAGTTCAATTTAGTTCAAATTTCATTTTACAAAGAATTAAAAAAATAAGCTGTACATCAAATTAAAAAAAAAGAGAAGGCAAGGGAAAATTGTAAAAATTCTTTATAGATATAGAAACTCCATTCATTCAAAGAAAATATAAAAAGAGAGTATTGAGCTAGACCCTATTTAGATTTTGATATTTCACTTCGCCATGACAATGGGTTTGTGGATGAGATTGATGAAGGGAACAGAGCTTTTCATCGCTTTTACCCAAAAAATTAGATATCGTCATGGCATGCGTAAAAATTACAATCGGCGCGTTCAAAAAGTGAGCAAGCGAACCCAACTTTTTTTTTCCTCAGAGTTTTGACAGTCAAACTGAGAAATTTTGCTAAGGAATAGTATTCATGTAAATTTAATGTGATTGCTAAGCTATCTCCGAGATCTCCTGAACACGCCTAATCTAAACAGGGTCGGATGAGTGTGAGCAGTTCCATCATGTCATAAATGACTTCATCTGTTGTCTGTTAACGGGTTGAATGCACACACAAATGTTAAATTTGTGTTCAGCAAACTCCGTCTCTATCAATTTATTCTGAGCTCATAGAGCGCGCTCTAAACACGCTCAGAGCGAAAATAAAACACAAAATTGGAGCTTTCTTTGAATGCTCTGAGCTAAAAAAGAAACACGATTTTTTTAACAGCCCATTAGAATGTTAAAGAATGTAAAATCAAAAATAATTCTTTCTCGCTCCTCGAGAACTAAATGAACTAGTGAACTAAGTATGTGAACTAAGTTCACTAGTTCAGTAAAATGAACTAGTTCATTGAACTAGTTCGTTCGCGAACTACACAAGCCTAATTTGGCGGTTCTAGTTGTGGGGAAAACAATGCAACCCACAAATATACTTAGACTGCTTTTAAACGCTGCAATTACTCTGCAATTTTTAAGCATGTTTGCGGGGGACGTATGCGGTGTTCGGGGTAGACAAAGTTGCAGAGGTTGAAATAATTGCAGTTAGACTGCTTTTAGACGACTGCAATTTCTATCCGCAATTCTCTTTTGAGTTTCTTTCCGATTGCAGCATCCATTTAAACGCTGCAAATTTTAATACCTGCAATTTTTGTTAAATCCGCTTATGTCTCAAACAATAAGAAAAAGCAAATTGCAGAGGTAATTGCACCATATTTGCAGCGTTTAAGAGCAGTTTTATCGCTTTTTCTTCTTTGTGCTTTTTCTTATTGTTTGACACATAAGCGGAGTAAAGAGTGAGGAGATATATTTCCTTCTCATTTAACAAAAATTGCAGGTATTAAAATTTGCAGCGTTTAAATGGATGCTGCAATCGGAAAGAAACTCAAAAGAGAATTGCGGATAGAAATTGCAGTCGTCTAAAAGCAGTCTTACGAGGGTTAAAAATTCCCTTTCGAATAAACGACTGTTTTTGGAAATTTATTTAATTGAATACACCAACCCTATCATATTAGGGGTATTCATGCAATGACTGCAATTTTTATCGGCGTTTCTCTTTTGAGTTTCTTTTGGATTGCAACATCCATTTAAACGCTGCAAATTTTAATAGCTGCAATTTTTGTTAAATGAGAAGGGAACTCACTTTACTCCGCTTATGCCTAAAACAATAAGTGAAAGCGATAACTCTGCAATTATTTCAACCTCTGCAACTTTGTTTACCCAGCCCACGGCATACGTCCCCCGTCTACGTGCTTAAAAATCGCAGGGGGTAATTACAACGTTTAAAAAAAGTATGTTATTAAGAGGAATTCGACATTAGAAACTAGACTACAAAGTAAAAACAATTTTTTATTAGAAACCCCCAATGGCAAAGTTGGTATTTGTGATATATTTCTTGAAAACGTTCTAAATACGTTACTAATTAACGACTCCCATTCGAGCTACATCCGTTGCGGTATGCCAGCAAGACCCTTGCTACAGTATATCACCGGTTTAAATTTATCTTCTACTTAAAGTTTCATAAATTCTTTTTCTTTCTGAAACCTCCCAATTATTTTTTAATGAAGAATTTATTCCAATTGGTAGTCCGACCGAAGGTCGATTTTCAGCCGAAGCCGAATTATTAGGCTGAAAGAAAATCTTCGGCCGAAGCCGAAGCCTAAGGTTGAAAAAAGTCAAGAATTCTGCTTTCCAATTGGATAAAAATATTATTTTTATTAAAATTTATTGCTTAAAAAACATAAGACAAATAAAATAAAAATAACTAATAACTAATTAGTAATTATAAAGAAAAAATAAATAAATAATTCATTTTTAGTAATAATTTTTATGATGGCACACATGTGTTTTGAAATTTTTGAATACCTACCGAAGAAAAGATTGCAGTCTTTTCTTCGTTATTCAAAAATTTCAAAAATTGAAATTTTTTCCGGCGCCTAGTACGATGCTCGATATAATAAACAGATTCTTCGGCTTCGGCCTAAAATGCCGAAGCCGAAGGTTTGGCCGAATGTTGTTTTTTTTGGCCGAATTCGGCCGAAGGCCGAAGCTTCGGTCGGACACTACCAATTGGTATACAAAAATTAATTTACTTTATAAAGATCTTTTATTAAGGTTTCGAAAAGAACAAAAAACTAAATACAAATGTAAAATGCTTCGTTGAGATATAGTAACGCTTAAATTTTCTGAACAGGTTTTAAGCCCAAAATATAGAAACATTTACGCAATACCGCAGCAGTTGCTTCACACAAAAGTATCCTGCTTTTGTGGACCTTAACAATGCTACCTTCCTTATTCTTCTCTATGCAATAACATTTGTCATAGAACTCTGAGAAAGTTGTACAAACTTCATAACAATACTCGCACAGAGTATGTAGGAGCAGATCCTTGCTTATTTTAAGGATGACGTCCGGGAATTTCAGAAGAACCTTTGCCAGTTTCCATTCCTTTTCATGTTCCACTGAAATCGATTCTGTTTTCAAAACTTCTTGCAAGTCAGAGAAGTCAACACCACAATTTCGAGCAATTGAGCAAATGCGGGTGAAAGCATAAAGAAGATAAACCGCAGTGTTTCCTCGATCTTCAAGCATTTTGTCAAAGGAGAACACGTAAGCATTGGTGCGGTTGTGACAAAGATCTGCATATTTGATGCAGCCATAAGCGACGGATTCTTGTGCAGATTTTAATTCTTCTGGTGTAAGTACTTTGTCACGTTCCTTTTCTTTGAGTTTGTCCAAAGACCTACGCAGTCCCTCGTCTAGGAGATCAGATAGTTTCACTGTCTCACCTGATCGCGTTTTGAATTTTTTACCGTCTTCACCAAGAACGACACCAAACATCACGTGATCTACTCTGTGCTTCTTCATATCAATGATTTTGGCACGGTCAGCACAGGCAAAGATTGTGGAAAGGTGTGTGCTTTGACCAGCATCAACAACATAAATAGCCCAATCGGCTTTTACTTCCTCGAATCGATATCGGATTGCAGCCATATCAGATGTGTCGTAGGTAAATCCACCATCCGTCTTCACCACGGTTAGTGGAACGCCTGTTTTCGATTCATCTGACCACATAATCTTTCGACCTTCATCCTCTTCAAGGAATCCTTTGTCTTCTAAAAGTTTAATCACATCGACCATTCTTGATTGATAAAAGGATTCGCCCCTCTCTTCAAGTGTCACATCCAAACGGTCATATATTCTTTGAAATTCTTTGCGAGAAACATCACAGATTAATGTCCATGCCCGGACTGACAAAGGATCTCCACTCTGCAGTTTTACTACACAATTATATGCTCGTTTCTTGAATTCTTCCTCCTCATCGAACCTAACATCAACAGAAAGTTATGAAAACATTAACAAAAAAAAAGTTATGAAATATTTTACAAACCTTTGTTTCGATTCCTTATAGAAAGCTTGAAGATCATGAATTGGTGGACTTTCATTGTGAAAACTAGGAAAACTGTCCTCCAAATGAGCAATAAGCATTCCAAACTGAGTACCCCAATCACCAAGATGATTGTGACGAACTACGTCATGCCCAATAAACTCCAATAGACGAGCAATTGATTCGCCAATAATTGTGGATCTTAAATGTCCAACATGCATTTGTTTAGCAATGTTGGGCGATGAAAAATCAATTAATACACGTTTTTTAATGCATTGCGGTGGGTTGACTCCGTTTTTAAGCAAATCCCCAATAGCTTTAACTGCGTATTTTCTGAAATAATAATTTCAACTTCAATAAATGTATGCATTCAATTAAGTTTCTAAAAAAGAAAGATTTGGGCGCACATTTACTTCCTTAATAGATATACAATTATTAAAATTAAAAATTGCTCTTTAGCAATACAAAACTCGACTTATATAGTACTCATTTCAGGTAAATAAGTTCAAATTGATTATCCTCCCTTGTGTATGTCCAACAGCTACAAGTGCGATTCATATCTAGCAAGTGATAAGACAAGGGATAAACCACTTCTAGTCAATAAAGACCAAGTTTCACCATCTAGTGTATAGGAGATAAGTTTAGCGCTACAAAAAATACTTAAGAATAAGGACTATTCCGTTCTTTCACAATTTAATCGGAGATGGTCGAACTCGGGTTTCAAACTGAAACTGATTCAGGTTTGTCGCGGCATTAGGACGCGATCATGAACAACTAAGCTCTTAGCTCTATTCCAAGCAGGCATAGTGTTTCCACAAGATAATTTGATGTCACCCATATAGTGAGATACTAGGGTATGCAAAAACATACATTTTGGACAATGAAATGATCAGGCCTGAGTTGTTGTTGTAATGCAAGTTTGTGTGTATCTAATAATAAAAAATGGTTTGTGGAGTTAATGACAAAAGTCATGCTCTACAGAACTCTTATACTGCCAGTTCGCTTAATGTCACCGGGTTTCGGACGATGGTCTTTGGAAAGAATTTTATTGGGGCGACAACAAAGACCGAATCTCCGCTTTAAGGACCAACCCATCGAAGATACCAGGGTGCTCGGCCTGTGTTGTAACATTTAACGCAAACTGGTAATCTTTTCTTTTCTAATCTTACAACAAAACTCACTTGTCCAAGAATATATTTATGAATCCAGGTCCAGCAACATCAACCTTGGCTATAATATGTGATGGTTCCAAACTGGCAATAATTGCAGCTCCGATTTCTCTTGGTGGTTTTGCTTGTCCGGCTGCTTTCAAAGCGTTTGCAATAGACATAGCGCTATTACACTGGTAGTCGCCCTGCTTAGCAGATACACTTATCACAGCCGTTGCTGCATCTCTACTTAGACCGGGAAATGCTTTTTCAATTGCTCGCGTAAATAAATCCGTCAAATGTTCATGAATTGAAATCATTTCCTGGACACCAGAGCAATGTTTCTTCTCTGCTATGACGGCCTATTACACGCAATGGATTTACATTCTTATTGAAACTAATAATTATAATTTTCTACTTACATTTTCGAGTACAGCCAATCGATGCTTGAGTTTCATATTTTCTACTTGCAGCTTATTTAATTCCTCATCGCTGGTTTCCTCTAGAAATTCTCCAGTACTGATTTTCTTCATTCCTTCACGCAGCTGCGAGGTCATCTTTTCCTATAAACCCCGCTTTACACGTGTTTACATTCGGCTTTCGTGAGAAAATAGAACATGAATACTTACTAATTGTTGGAGGCGATGTATTTCATTATTTAATGATGACATTTTAAATACACTTGAGTGGAGTTCCGTTTTTTTGTTATAAAATATTTTTTATTTAAAAAGTAAAAACTTCGCCAACTGGCCACAACCAGAGTATATCAATTATAAAGATTGAAACCTCAGTTGTCATTCTGGTTTGCCTAGCTAAATAAAATGGTGGGCGGTGGTGGTGAGTTCATATTATTGCACTAGAGTTCATGAAAACACGCACACTAGTGCAAAAATATGAATTTACCACCGTTTATGAACAAAAAAATTTGCGCTGAGCTTGATAATTTTTGTAAAAAAAACCAACACCACAATCTGGTTTCTTGGAAACAATTTGTTGTGGACGCCCGGACATCCTGAATTGAAAAACTTTCCCTTGGTGAATGTAAAACTGACAGCAATTCATCTGGTTAGAAATTAATGTACTTCGGTCAACTGTCAATTCTTGTTCAAAGAAAAGTTTTGTTGATATTTCTCATATATCATATGTGATATATTTCAATGTTTGTCGTTTACACGGCGAAATCTGTGTAAAAATAAGTTAGCGTGTACACCCAGTGTAAACGAGGTATGAAATCTTGGTGTTCAACAGTGACATCTGTGCGTTGAGAGGAGTGAGAGGTAGCAGCATTGACCTAGGTCAATGGGTAGCAGAGCCGAAAAGTCAATGGATGGAGGTTTGGCGAAATGTTAGTGAAAGGATGTTAGAAAATAACCTAATAATAACATGGCAATTAATGTATAATAAATATACGAGAGTGTATTGGATTGGACGATGCTAATCCAAACGGTTAGGAAGGAGAAATTGCATAAAAAAAAGTAAGACCAGAAAATAGAAAACAGTAATGTCATGATTTTAAAACTTCCTCTACGGGCGAAAAAGAGCCACCCACTAAGCTCAGGTCACTCGCGGTATTAATCTTCTTAATTTAAATTTTTGTTTCAAAATTATAAAACAAAAAGTAAGAAATAAAATACATGTAAATTAATATGTTGGATATACTAGTGGTCTTATTTATAAACGTTGTCTAACTTTAGACAACTACTGTCCAACTTTGGAAAATGTGTTCAAAAACCTTGTTTATTGTTGTCTAATAGCCGCCTAACTTAGACACAAGAGTAAATTGTCTTAACCGTGAATAATGTGATATTTATTTTTATTAAATAAAGCATATTTCCACCAATTTGAAAATAGTTAGACAGTGTCTAAGTAGACAAAAATCTAATAAATACGACTGTAGGTGTTATTAAGATTTTTTTTTTCGTTTGAAATCAATTTTCGTTGTTGGTTTTGTTTTAGATTTTTTTTGAAACTTACGAGTGTGATTCTCTAAAGGAATTTTGTTAAAAAAGAAATTTCATTTTTTTCATAAAAAAAATTTAAACAAGTTTAATTGAGGAATAAGTGCTTAACATGTGAAATTTAAATAGGCTACCGTATTACGGCAGGGGTAAATTTTTGGCGGTCTCATCAGAGTGCCAATGGAGCGCTGAGCCGCCAGACATTTGTTTGTCACTTTGGGTGAAAGAATGACATCCAACAGCTGATTTCGAAGCCATTATCTTACAGTGACCCGAAATTTTCCTGGGCTCCTTTTTTGTTCGACACTGGCTTTTGTTTTGGGATCTCGACATTTCTCCACGAAATTTCAAGAATACCGTTCAAAGGATTCCTCGTGCTGGTGTTTTTCCTTCCTCAACTCGTGGAAATCAACTTTTGCAAGATGAGAAAGATATTAAAAGTACATAAAATTTTCATGGGTTAGTATAAAATCGATGCGTAAAGAAAATCAATTGGGCTTTTCCAAAAACTATATATCTATAACTATACTATATATGGCAGTTCTAGTTGGGGAGAAAACAATGCAATACAAACAAATATACTTACAAATACAAACACTTTTCCAAAGGTGTGACTAGTGTGCACATTATGATTTATCGTAGTATATGTGAGTATATTAGTTTGTATTGCATTGTTTTCTCCCTACTAGGGAGAATTGTCACATTGACTTATGGGGGAACTTCCCAATTACCTCTAAAACCCTTGATCGACGCATACAGTGTTAACCTGTTTTTTTTTATTGAGTTGTATTGTCAAAATTTTCTGTTTGGCGTTGAAGTTTCTGTTGATATATTAATATTTATAATTGTTAAAAATAATAAATTCTTAGTTTAAAACTTATTTTGTAAGTGCAACTGTGAAGTGTTAGAGTTCCCTACGTCTGTCACCGCGGTTCTGGTGTTAAGATTTTAACATTGAAAATGTTTATAGGGTCGTTTTGATAAAAGTATGGTGTTACCAAAATGAACAAAGATAGAGAATGAACTCTAGCGTATAGGGGGATAACGATTGAATCTTTGGTTGGTGTTACCAAAGAAATTACCAAATGAATAAAATGAAGAAAACAACACAAGTGATGAATTTCAGTCAGCGTACCAGTACCTACATCATAGAGTACCTATATTATCTAGAGAACCGACTCCAGCGCTTTTTCTCTTTCACCCTACAAGCTGCACTGAAAGGATTTCCTCCACAAGGCTGAATATGTGTTAGTTGCCGAATGCATTTTAAATGGAATCGCACTAACCTAGCGATAATTTAATGGATATTGGCTCAGTGCTCAGTTCTCCCACCAGATATGAAATACTTTTTTTAAAACTGCATTATAAACCATGTTCATCTTTCTTGTAAAAAAAAGTCCATCGCTAGAATTTTATCTCTCTTTTACTGAGATGAAAACAAAACAGAAAAACCAACCCACCGACCCTCAGTCACATCGGAGCTGCGATGGTGGAAACAACGTCTGCGTGCACGTCTTTCTTTTCTTTTTTTCAGTAATGTTCGTATTTTTGTGAGTATCTTTCAAAATTAAAAAGATAGGGAGAGAAATTTGAAGAGAGATGCGCTATATCTACAATTCACATGAATTCACGGATAGGGAATTTAGGAGAGTGTTCTCTTACTGTGCTCAAATAAAATTTGCGGGTGTTTTAGGCAAGGGGGGTACGAGTCGGTTCTCTAGATAATATAGGTACTCTATGACCTACATGTTGATCATCGCCAACCAACAAGATTCAGTGGAGGATTTTTGTTGAATTTGTATAAAATTCGAAAAATGCTCGATTTGAGCCCACTTAGAAGTTTACAGTTCTGACAATATTGCAAGATCTGACAATCGTCTGTACTTAGCTTTACTCTCTTAAATTTTCGCTCTAGTAGTAGCAGCTGCGGCTTAAGCATTGGTGAGTTTGTCCAAGGTCCCAACAGGGCATTTGGTGGAGTGACGTCCAACCCTAAAGCAAAATCTAAATTAAATTAAAATTAATACAGAATTTTACATTTTTACAATTTTACATCAACAATAATTGTCCACCCAGATCAAAGAGGTTCAATAGCTTCAGCTATGGCCCGTTTGTAGGAGTTCAATGATGTTTTTTGAGCTACATCACATTGAAGGTGTCAAATACATTCTTGATGCCTTCAGGTAAATTATGGAAGCCAGTGTACCTCTTTGCGTTTCCTTGAATCTCATCGATCACTTGTTGTGCTTGTGGCATATTCTTAGGACGAAAAACTTTTATGTTTCGCCCTGCCACTGTTAATTTGTTCCAAAGCCAGTTGTAAATGATATTAGTATACTTCGATGGATTCCTGCCAAATGGTCCTTTCTTGCAAGAACATGTTTTTACAACCGACACTATTACACAATATGGAATCAAACGAATACACGTTAATGAGTTTCGAAAAGCGCTTTCTACTTGAAAACAACTTGATACGCGGGAAACTTCTAAATAGTATAGAACTAATTATTTTTTACAAAAATACTAAAACCCGAAACTTAAAATAAATGAAATAACTTTGCTGTCGCAAAAATTGCAACAACAACAAATATCAAAAAATCTACCACTTTGCCCACGAAATGTGATAGAAGATAAGGCGCTTGTTACAATTTATGAGCGCATAATAGCCTTTTTGTTGTTTTTAACCTAATTCTTAGTAGGTAAATAATATTGAATTTAATGGGTGATTTTTTAAGAGGTTTAGAACTTTTTTAAAAAAAAAAACACAAAAAATTCGAAAAAATGAATGAAATATTTATTTGAATCGATAGTTTGAACCTTGCAATTTAATGTTTAAAGATAATTTCATGCAAATGTTGACCGCGGCTGCGTCTCAGGTAGCCCATCCGCTGAGTCCAATTTTGGCATACTCTTTCACACATATCGGCCGGTATCTCACGAATGAATGCATGGATGTTGGCTTCCAGTGCGTCAATCGAAGCGGGCTTGTCCCTATAGACATTAGCCTTGACATACCCCCACAAAAAATAATCTAATGGTGTCAAATCGCACGATCTAGGCGGCCAATTGACCGGCCCGAAACGTGAAATTAACTGTTCACCAAACTCGCCTCGCAATTGCGCCATTGTTTCGCGTGCTGTGTGGCATGTGGCACCGTCTTGTTGAAATCACATATCATGCAAGTCAAGAACTTCCATTTCGGGCAAAAAAAAGTTTGTTATCATCGCTCGGTAGCGTTCACCATTGACAGTAACGCTGCGATTCGCATCATCTTTGAAGAAATATGGCCCAATAATGCCGCCGGCCCATAAACCGCACCAAACAGTGGCTTTTTCGGGATGCATTGGTAGCTGTTGCAATGCTTCTGGCTGATCTTCACTCCAAATGCGGCAATTTTGCTTATTTACGTACCCATTCAACCAAAAATGAGCCTCATCGCTGAACACAATTTTTCGATAAACAACATTTCGAACCGAGCACGAATTTTGATAGTAAAATTCAATAATTTGCAAGCGTTGTTCATTTGTAAGACGATCCATGGTTAAATTGCAAACCAAACTGAAGCTGTTTGACAGTGACACAAGGTACTAAACACACGTCAGCTGTCAAAACCAGTGTTGCCAAAACCAAACCAGCTAAAAAATCACCCGTTATGTGCCAGAAGCAACAAAAAAAACAAAAAGCGGGTCACATTTAAAATGCACGGGACCACTAATATATGCTCAATGGGTGGTATACATTATTGTTCTAACAGCTTGTAGGGTGAAAGAGAACAGACCCCTTAAGTCGTTCCTCTAGATAATATAGGTACTCTATTATCAGTGCTGAGATACCTTTCCTCAATACCAGAGATTATATGAATTGAAGCGTTGAGAATGAGAAGGGGTCAAGTGACATTTTTGAAGTTTTGAGTTATAAGCGTTTAAAGTTTTACGTTTATAACTTTTTTTTGAAATCGAGAAAAATTTATAAAAAAAGCCATAAGAAAAGAAAAAAATGTACAATTTTTAGTATATCAACCAATTTTATTTAAATTCATTAGAAGTTGGTGTTTTACAAAAAAATCAGCACTTGACCCCTTTAATAAGCGAAAATGTGTTTAATTTATTTTTTTATTAAAAAGGGGTCAAGTGAAAATTGGGTTTCTTAAAATTTGGTTTTAGGCTTCCTTTTGTTATCTGGAATTTCAGATAATGCCTTTTCATAAAACCAACGGTGTTCTTGGGGTACGAATTTCATCAGGTCATCGAGATTTTTAACTTTTTCAATAGAAAGTTTTTTGTTTTTTTTCTCTCTTGGGAAGAAATTTTGATCTGTGGCCGGAATTTTGTTGGATCCATATTCTTGAACCCGTATCCCATTGACCTACTAGATATATAATAGGTCAATGCCGTATCTATTTTATTCCATCGCGGGATAGAACCTTTTCACCTTCTTCATTTTGTGTGCTGTTTTTGATGTTGAGTCTAAGTTGTATGCCAGTCAGGGATCGAAAATGGTTTTCTATGTCGACTACAATGATGGTACGGGAGCTTGCACCTCTTATGATTTCTCGGTATTGTTCTGCTGTGTAGACGTTTTCATTTTTCCGCAAAACTTTTTCGATTCTCCCGAAGTCACGTTCACTGTCCAGATATGTATGACCAACTTCCGGGAATTTGTGATCAATGACATCAAAATACCCTTGTAAAATCAGCGCCTGGTATAAACAAATCATGTTGAAATTTTTGTATACATAAGTAGCAAGCAAAATTTCTGAAAACCACAACGAAACGATAAACTAAAATTCAATGTTTGGTATTATTCTTGTATTGCATAAAGTGAACAAGTGTGCAATTACCTCCTTTATGCATAAAACAATATATTGCTTGGTATTTTATCTTTCGCCTTTTTTTGCATAAAGGGGTTAAGTGTGCACAAAATTTTAGTTGTCGCTTAACACCATTATTGGTAAAAAAAAAAAAAAAATCTAAAAATGCCACTTGACCCCTTCTCACTCTAGACGCTTGATTATAAAGATTGAAAACCTCGGCTGTCATTCTGGTTTGCCAAATGCCAACAAGCTAAACAAAATGTCGGATGGAGGTGAATTCACATTTCGGCACTAGGGTTCATGTTTTAATGCACACTAGTGCAAAAATATATATGAATTCGTCACCGTATAAATTGTTGTTGCGATTCACATCTATTCATCGACACGAGATAAAATTACAAAAACAACTATGTAAACAAATGGGTTTTGGGATGGTGGAACGTATGAAAGATTCCTACCTTAAAGCAGCCAATAGACACTACACTTGTGTCTACACCGGTGTCGGTGTACGGAAATGTGTGCTGTGTGTGGGCTGGTGCGCACATTGATTTTCGGTGTCAGACACGGTGCGAGTAAAATCAAAAGTTTTTGATTTTTGGTGTCGGTGTCTCGATCGGTGTGGCGTGTGTGGCGGAATGCCACAGCGGTGTCAGTACACCGGTGCAGACACAAGTGTAGTGTCTATGGGCTGCTTTATAATTCATAATTATAAATATTAAAGTCCGAGTCGAGTCCTGTGTTGATTTTTTTAATAAAAAAAATTACTAAATTCAAAGATTTTCAAATTCTTTTCAGTTTATGGAATTAAATGACTAATATTTGGTAGAAGAAATTTCATTTTGTCAGTCGTTTAATTATTCTACCGTTAATGTCATACTCGTGCTTTATGTATATCCAACTGCATTTACATGAGCGACAAATTGCCATTATTTTAGCGTTTTCCCATTTATCTGTGTTATTAAACAGGATTATACCTATTTATTTAATACATATCGTCGTCGTTAATTTGAAACAAACAAATTCAAACATTTTCAAGTTGCAAATGCTTGTCGATTCTCACTGAAGTTCAACTAATAAGTCAGTTTAGTTTGGTGATTGCTTACAAATTTTCACAATTTGCTGTTAAAACCCATAGACAAAAGTTTGAGGCAATTTTTCCAAAATGTATGCTACCAAACAGGCATATTGTGACTTGATATTTTCCGGTCTGGATAAATTCATAATCTAATTTAAAAGTAATAAAAGAATAGCTACAACTTGCAGAAACAATTCAAATACATTTATTTGTATATCATAAAGAGATATATGTTTCACATCGTCAGATGTTATAATACGTATTTCTAATTCTTTATCTTATCCCATTTAGTTTTTCTAGCTTAGCCTGAATACTGCCTTGAATACTTAATAAATATTTTATTTTAACAAGTACAGCTTTTGCACCATTCAAATTATTTGACTTAAACAATTCCTTAAGTTTATCTATCTCTGCATTGATTTCTTTTTGAATATTATTGTTCATTATATGAAGATCTTCTTTCGTCTCAGTATCGTCGACCTCTTCGTTTCTTTCCATCATTTCCATCAAAAATTCCTTATTCAATGTGCTGTTGTCTTGAGGCATTTCTTCACCTTGCAGTTTTAAAAGATATTGTCCTCGGAGAAGAGGTTGGGAAAGAGTTTTGTATGCCTTGTTTATAAGGGCACTCCATTCTGCAGAATTCGCTTGTTCCCGCTCAGATCTGTTTGTAGAAAAGGTTGTTCTTGATTATGGTATTCAATTGGAGATTCAAAAAAGATTACTTATTTCCAAATTTGTCAGGATGTACCAATGTTTGAAGCTGACGAAATGCACTTGTCAATTTTGTAGCAGGAACATCGAAATCACGAGGTAGAGATAGAAGTTCAAAGAAATCCTTATTATATACAAAGAGGTTTATTTAACAATTTAGCTGTTTAAGTACATTTCAATCTTCAAAACTTACATGTTCTTTGGTGATATCTTGTAACTTTCCACACTCATCACATATGAAATGATTCAATTTGTTTGTTTTAACCTTGCAGTTCCAACACTCCGTCTGATTTGTTGAATGGGAAAAGAATCTTAAATGTGTTAAATTTGCCGACAAAGAAACTGGTCTGTAAGGGTCTGTTGAAAAATAATTCCTAGTGTTCTGGATTACGACATTGTTGAAGTGTTTATTTGCAAGGCAGATTATTTGCTTTCTGTTGAATGTTGCAAGTCGACGAGATACAACGCTCATATTATTTAATAAATTTATCTATTATCAAAAAAATCCTCAGTGCAGTGAAGAGCGACAGCCGACAGCTGATTCGAGAAATGTCAAATTTAAAAGACAAACGTAACGTGAAGGTAGTAAAACATACTGGACGGGTTCAAGGAATTAGGTTTTTCATCTGAATTTTCAGATTTCTGAATTAATGTCATTGAACGCAAATTTTGAATTGAATTGAATTTTTATTGAATCTTTTAGAGAGAGGTATGTTACAAGTTGAATACAATTCAATGAATATTGCTTAGCAATGACTGCTTTTAAACGCTGCAATTACCCCCTGCAATCTTTAAGCGTGTTGGCGGGGGACGTATGCGTTGTCCGGGGTAGACAAAGTTACAGAGGTTGAAATAATTGCAGAGTTATCGCTCTTTCTTCTTTGTGCTTTTTCCTATTGTTTGAGACATAAGAAAGAGTTCGAAGAGATGTTTCCTTCTCATTTAACAAAAATTTAAATGGATTCTGCAATCCGAAAGAAACTCAAAAGAGAAACGCCGTTAAAAAATGCAGTCGTCTTAAAGCATTAATGGCCAGTTGCACCAAAATCCACTAAAACCAGTTTTTGCTAAAATCCTTATAAAATTTATCAGCCTGATAAATTTATTGGGTTGCACCATTGTCTTTCACTGATTTTTTAGCTAAAATGCTGTTTGCGAACCATCCCTGGTTTTTGTCAGCTGATTTTTAAACTGAACGAAAAAGTTTCACTCGTGTAAGTAAGATAGCAATATGAGAGATGTCAAAATCGAACAGTTGTTTTATTTTGTTTGGTACCTACCCATTTTTTTCGTGTTTTGCCAAAACAAACAAATTATTTATTATTTCAATTTCAACCATATTATTAATAAAAATGGATACAAAGAAAAAGAGGGAAGCATTATGTGGACGAGGAAAAATAATGGATTTTACCTGTTCATTTTTGTTTTTATCTCCAACAATCTATTTAATGTCGAACACTTTTTTTTAATTGTAACTTTCAAATTATGTCCTGTCAAAGTTGAAATATTTTTTTTTGTAGATATTTTAGTTAAAACTAGCTTTTAAAATTTATCTGGATGAAAATGGCATTTTAGTTTATTAGCTTGTTTATCGGCCTTTTAAAACTAAAATTGGTTGGTGCAACCGATAAATGCCATTTTAAAATTTAACGAAGCAATAAATATTTAAAAGCGTTTGGTGCAACTGGCCATAAATGCTATGAATATGAAACTGCGGCTATTAAATATTGCCTGCTTTATCTATTTACAATGGAATACCTCGTGGCTGACAATTGAATACTGAATCTGCGCATGCTCATTGTATAAAGAATAAACATGGTGAAACACTTTTGACACAAGTTTTTTTTTTTTATTCGTCAGCTGGTTTCTACTACTTTTGCCTTGAGGAAAGTCAGTTAATAAGTTTGAACTTGGTGTCAACGGATGCAAATATTAAAAAAACAACTTTCAAGTGTTCCGAAACCAACACCACATGCTTTAAAGGTACAATTTGTCGATCTTTTTAATTATATGAGTTAGAAACCCCAAAATTTTTCCAGGGAGAAAACAGTATTGTAGTTATCGAAGGACAACTGGTCAGTGTTGAGTCTATCAATGTTTGTTCACTTGCCAAAGGAGGTAGTTACCTTAAAGCTGCTTATAACCAAATAGGAGTGCTATTGAGAGCTACTCTTGAAAACATGACTCCAAGAGTGATTTGGTCTTATTTATGAATTTTTTTTTTTCTAGGGCCTCACCATCAGTTCTTTCAATTCAAAGACCTGTGAAAATATCAAGGAATTACAAAACGTTGTTGCTTATCCTGGGTAATTACGGTCAGCCAATTCTACAGTCATTCGACTGCGTTTCCGGTCGTAATGATGGCAAAGGATTTGCTCTTATTTTATCTACAAGTTATGAGGCTATTCTGGCCTGAACTCTCAGAGCATTCAGAGCTCCAATTTTGTTTCTCCTTTCACTCTGAGCATGTTCAGAATAAATCAGAGATTATGAATTATAAAGATAGGAATCTATCGTACGTGCCACCCTCCAAAACCCATTTGTTTACCTTGTTGTTTTTGTAATTTCAGCTCGTGTCGATGAATTTATGTGAATCACAACAACAAGTTATGCGGAGGTGAATTCATATTTTTGTATTAGTGTGCGTTAAAACATGGACACTATTGCAAAAATATGAACTCACCACCGTCCGCCAGCTTGTAGGCAAACCAGAATGACAGCCGAGCTTTCCCATCTTTATAATTCATAATCTCTGGTTTCGTCTTTCGTGCTTTTGACAGCTTTGGTGAGGGGTGTAGAAATGTAGGGGGAATGAAGTAACGAAAGCAGGAATGAAAATTTGACGCTGATTACACGAGTCTTTTTTTCGTTCGTTTCGTCTTTCGTGCTTTTGACAGCTTGGGTGAGGGGTGTAGAAATGTAGGGGGAATGAAGTAACGAAAGCAGGAATGAAAATTTGAAGATTTTGACGCTGATTACACGAGTCTTTTTTTCGTTCGTTTCGTCTTTCGTGCTTTTGACAGCTTGGGTGAGGGGCGTAGAAATGTAGGGGGAATGAAGTAACGAAAGCAGGAATGAAAATTTGAAGATTTTTTCTGGTTGAACATTGACGTTTATGGTTTGACAACAGGGTAGAGATGAGCAATAGGCAGATGTCAGCAAATATCGTAGTTGGGAGAAAAAATCATCGATTTCAGATATCGATTTTAAGATTAAATACATCGACTACAGAAAATTACAAAAATGCAAATAAAATGGTATATGTAACCAAAATGCAAAGAAAGCAACTTCAAATATTTGTGCCTTCTAAAAAAAACATCATTCTTATAAATATTAAATGTGAAAGTACATTTTTTTTGCGCTTTTTCGCTGGAAGGATTTTGGAAATCGATTATTTCATGGGAAAGGAACATGAATACTTTTGATACTACAAGGGGTTTGCGGGGTTTCAGCAAAGGTAGTGGGTAATAACTAGTTACAAATAAAGTATTGCAAATCATTGCCTACGTTCTGTAACTCTCGCATTGATAAAATTGATCGAGAAACGTTGAAAAGTTTCAATTTTCATAGTTTCCCGACTGATTTTATCGATGCGAGAATTACAGAACGTAGGCACCATGTTAATATCTCCTTTTCTTTCTCATTTCTGCTGTACTCATTTTATAAAAAGTAATTCTCTTTGTGTATAATTTTCGTTTTTTTAAAATTAAGATTCATGTGGTCATATAAGATTTAATTCCGATAAAATGTTCACACCACGTAAATTTAAAAATGTACTTGATAAAACAATATGTATGTAGGGTGGAAATTTTTGTTTCTTTTTACATTTTCTATAGGGCAAGTATTGGTTTCGTGTAAACATGGAGAAGTCTAAAAAAGTAGTTTTACCATACCGTCCGTTAATTTCTACGCTCTTTGCACTATACGAGGTCAATTGAGACAGAGGTTCAACAGGTGGACCGATTTGCTCCAAATATCGTACAGTGCAAGTTTTATAATTCCCACATCGATAACATTGGTCGAGAAACGTTAAAAAATAAATTCAATTTCCATCATTTCTCGACTAATTTTATCGATGTGAGTTACAGAACGTAGCCACAGATCATTTTAATGGAATTTCTTAGAGGAGAAAATCGATTAAATGAATTCTTAATCTGAAATTATAATCATCAGAACCAGAGTCGGAACCTATATTACAGATATAACCTACTATGAACAAACAGCCCTAAAACAAAAACACGTTTTGATGTAAATTTACTTATTATAACGTATTTGGCTACCAAAATAGAAAAAAAAGAAAGAAATACATCGATTTTGAAAAACATCGATTTTTCAGGTTCGATAAATTTTCCCACCGATTTTAAAATCGAAAAATTTAATCGCCCATCCCTCAAATCAGAGCATTGGGAGAAGAACTTATAAACTTTTAATTTCGAGCTGTAGAACAATTTTTCACACTTAAATAAGCTGTATATATGAACAAGAAGTGATTAAAAAATATTTTTAATTATTACTTCTGTTTATTTTCCAATAAATCCACCGCAAAGTTTCTGAACGTCAAAATAACGAAAGAGTCTTCACGAATGTAAAAAAGAACCATGTAATCACGAGGATACGTGCCTGTCAAAAAGACGAAAGACGAAACGAACGAAAAAAAGACTCGTGTAATCAGCGTCTTTTTCTGGTTGAACATTGACGTTTATGGTTTGACAACAGGGTAGAGATGAGCGATAGCTAGTTGTCAGCAAAAATCGTAGTTGAGAGAAAAATCATCGATTTTAAGATTAAATACATCGATTAAAAATTACAAATAAAATGGTTTCTGTAAATCAAATGTAACGAAAGAAACTTCAACTATGTGTGCTTTCTACAAAAAAAACATCATTCTTATGAATATTAAATGTGATAAATTTTTTTGCACTTTTTTGGCTGTAAGGATTTTGGAAATCGATTATTTCATAGAAAAGGAATATGAATACTTTTCATGCAACAAGGGGTTTTGTGGTTCCAGGAAAGAGAGTGGGTAAAGCGAAGTACAGACGATGGTCAGATCTTACAATATTGTCAGATCTGTCTAAAAAAACTGTCCCAAATGTCTTACAATCGTCTGAACACACAATTTTGTCTGACAATATCGTAGAAACGTCATTGTCAGACGACAATCTGACAAAAAATTGTCAGGTATCTTACAATCGTCTGAACACACAATTTTATCATTGTCAGACGATTAGGACATTGTCAGACTCATTGGTCATTGTCACATGTTTTCATTGAAAACATCTTACAATTGCTGACAATTTCTTCATTGTTCGAAATGTCAATGATAGATAAGAGATAAAAAAAACATTTGTATTGGAAATACACAACTGCACAACTGAATAAATAAAATCAAAAAGAAAATATCTACATTGCTTTTTAAATATTTTCTTTTTGAGTTTATTTATTCAGTTCACTTCAATTACATTTTATATCAATTCCTTGTGTTGTCCCTTCAAGCAAACGACTCCGTTTTGGATCCGCGCACGTAGTAAACAACGTATGGATGACTCCGTTTACGCATTCAAATATGGATCCGCAAAACTGCGTTTGTCGGCTTAAATTAGTATGGAAATTAGCATCACCACGGACCCATTTTGTGCATGTATTGTGAGAGAGAGAGCTTACCATTTCACCATACTCAGCGAGAACCGAAGCAAAATTGGATCCAGAACGGATCCAAAAGTATGAACGAATCGAAACAGGTGTTTAAATTCGAAAATCGAGTACAAAAAACAATTTTTCACAATTTACAACCAAAATAAAAAATAGTTTTATTTTTATAACAATTTTGTTATCACTTGAATTAAATAATTCACTTTTGATTTTAAACCTTTTTTTTATGAAGCGAATTTTTATTGAACTGTTGCGCTTGGCACATTGAAAAAAGATTACTGTTTTTGTAGTTTTCTTTCTCTGTTTTCCGTCCATAAAAAATACTCACCATTAGTTTATCGTCTACGCTCTCTCTTTCTCGGTAAAAAAAAGTACTCTCGATTCTCTTTCTTTTTTTGTGCATGCATATACTGAAAATGTGCTAATGTGTGTAATGGCACTACGTTTTAATAGGATCCAAGAAAGACCGAGAAAGTTGGGTCAGTGAATTTGCTTGAAGGGGTGTAGTTTTATTCGGAATAAATTAAGTGCTCATGCTCGGCCGCCATTTGTCTTTTATTAATTCTTTTTTGCATGTTGTTGATTTTTTGTCGCATTTCTGAACAAAAATAGATACAAAATCTAACAATGGAGGAGGCATCAATGGTCGAAAATGTTACATATTATATTAAAAGGAGAGAAGAAAAAGATTCTTTATTTAATGCAGAGGAAATCGATAAGAATTTTCAAGCTGACAATTTTTTCAGATATATTATTGTCCGAAAATTGTCAGACAAGAGCTAACAATCAAATTGTCAGACTTTGGATGAAATCTACCAACCGTGTGAACGGACAATTTTTCATTGTAAGAAATATGTCAATTGTCAGCTATTGTCAGACCATTGACAGTTCTGACAATATTGTAAGATCTGACAATCGTCTGTACTTAGCTTTAGAACTAGTTACAAATAAGTTATTCCAAATCATGGTAATATCTACTTTCCTTTCTCATTTCTGCTGTACACATTTTATAAAAAGTAATTCTCTTTGTGTACAATTTTCGTTTTCAAAATTAAGAATTCATTTACATGGTCATTTAAGATTTAACCCCGATAAAATATTCACACCACGTAAATTTAAAAATGCATTTGATAAAACAATACATATGTGGTGTGGAAATTTTTGGTTTTTTTCCATGTTCTATAGGGCAAGTATTGGGTTCTTGTAAACATGGAGAAGTCTTAAAAAGGAGTTTTGCCATACCGTCCGTTGACTTCTACGTCTGTGCACTATTCGGTCCATCGAGATAGTGACAGGTGGACCGATTTGCTCCAAAAAATTTACCCGATTTGCCCTTCCAGCATAGTTGAGGAGCATTAGAAATGAAAAAAGCATTTATGTATTTATCTACATATGTACATTGAATGTCAGATTTAAATGTTGAGAAACTTTTCTGAACATAGGTACCAACATCATAACTTTCCTAAAAAGGGTCAAATACATGTGGTTTAAAAAATTATTGTTTTGTATTAAATTTTTGTTTCTATAAAATACGCAATTTAATAAGTTTTTTCATATATAGTTTTATGTGACTTTGCAATGATATAATACAAAAAATGTAGTCCGATATTCTAGCTAAATTTCAAGACCTTAATGAACGGATTATTAGAACCGAAGTTATAAGCAAGCCAAACCAAACACAATAGGGGGATTCATGCAACGTCGTAAAACACTAGATAAGTTTATCTTTTAGATAAATTTATCTTTTGGTAAATGAACTGTCAAATTTTGTATGGGATATGGTTTACGCAAATTGGATAAAATTATCTAAGGATTTTGTTGCGGAAACTTATACAAATTTATTTGGATAAACTTATACAAACGTCATTGTGACTTTTAACGTGACGTTTAACGAACAGCTGATTCAATTACGCAGCATTTATCCAAATAAATAAAAAGGACGTTCACCCAAACTTTTGCGTAAACTTATCTTTTTTTACAATTGGTAAACTTATCTCGTTGCATGAATACCCTTAATGTATTTTTACAATTATTATACCGACTACAAATGTAGGTACATATGAACATTTAGCATTTTTTTCCGACGCGAAGCAAATTTGCCACGATTGTGGTTTTTTATTGCACAAACTCCTCCGCCGCCGGCTTTAGAATACTATCTCCCTCTCGCCAATTAGTGGTTGAAAGTATTTTAATGCTTTTTTGTTTTTATCAACTTCCTCATTGAATTAAATTATTGTCCGATATTTATTTTCATGTTTTTAGCATAAAATTTTGAATGATTTTTAAAATTTTTATTGGCTCTAACACGCCAGTCATTTTTCCTTTAATTTTATACCTTAATATTGAAAATCAGATAATTGGATCGAAAGATATAAGCATTTATGTAAGTAAACGCAAATCGGGTATTTTTTAGATTTCGCAAAAATCATCATCAAAAACATACCTATTTTTTTTCTACGAACATTTCTCCTTTTTTTCTGTCCATTTTATCATCTTCTTCGTATTTTGTTTTCTCAGACTAGTAAGAACAAAGCATGAACGAAATAATTTTGTTTATTTTGTTAATTCCCCTCACGTTTCACCCCCTTTGTCTACTAGGCGTTTCATATTTTTGAAATTCTGTTGATTTTTTTACATTGTATGCCTCCGTTTAAACATTTCTAATGTTAATATCTTACAGTGCACGTTCTGTAATTCTCGCATCGATAACATTAGTCGAGAAACGTTGAAAAATAGATTAAAACTCATGATTTGTTTCAATTTTCATCATTTATCGACTAATTTAATCGTTGTGAGTTACAGAATATAGGCACAGATCATTTCAATGTAATTTCTTAGAGGAGAAAATCGATTAAAGGAATAATTAATTTGAAATTTTAATCATCAGAACCAGAGTCAGAACCTTTATTACAGATTTAACCTACTATGAACAAACGGACTTAGGTATAACGTATTTGGCTATCAAAATAGAAAAGAAAAAAATGCATCTATTTTGAAAACCATCGATAAATTTTCTTACTAATTTTAACATCAAAAAATTTAATCGCCCATCCCTTAAATCAGAGCTTTGTGCGAAGAACTTATAAACTTTTAATTTCGAGTTGTAAAACAATTTTTCACATTTAAATAAGCTGTACATATGAATAAGAAGTGATTACAAAATATTTTTAATTATTATTACTTCTGTTTATTTTCCAATAAATCCACCGCAAAGATATTCAGATATCAAAAAATAACGAAAGAGTCTTTACAAATGTAAAAAAGAACCATGTAATCACGGCGATACGTGTCTGTCAAAAAGACGAAAGACGAAACGAATGAAAAAACGAATCGTGTAATCAGCGTCAAAGAGAGAGTGTAGACGATAAACTAATGGTGACTTTTTTTTATGGACTGAAAACAAAGAAAGAAAACCTTTTTTCAATGTGAAGACATTAGTGCCAAGCGCAACATTTCAATTCCCTTCAGCAAAAAAAAAACAATTTAGAATCAAAAGTGAATTATTTAATTCAAGTGATCACAAAATTGTTCCATTATACAAAGGACAGGATCCACCAACAGAAAACAACGCACCAAATGCAAATTCAATAATACACTTTTTTTTCTGAAGTGAATTTTTATTGAACTGTTGCGCTTGGCACTAACGTTTACATATTGAAAATAGATTACTGTTTTTGTAGTTTTCTTTCTCTGTTTTCAGTCCTTAAAAAATACTCACCATTAGTTTTGTATTTATATAAACTTTCAGTCGTATTTATTAGATTTTTGCCTACTTAGACAATGTCTAACTATTTTGAAATTGGTGGAAATATGCTTTATCTAATAAAAATAAATATCACATTATTCACGGTTAAGACAATCTACTCATGTGTCTAAGTTAGGCAGCTATAAGACAAGAACAAATAAGGTTTTTGAACACATTTTCCAAAGTTGGACAGTTGTCTAAAGTTAGACAACGTTTATAAATAAGACCATATCTAACTATTTTCAAATTAGTGGAAATATGGTTTATTTAATCAAAATAAATACCAAATTATTCATGGTTGTGTCTAACTTAGGCAGCTACAAGACAACAATAAACGAGGTTTTTGAACACATTTTCTAAAGTTGGACAGTTGTCTAAAGTTAGACAGTTGTCTAAAGTTGTCTAAAGTTAGACAGTTGTCTAAAGTTAGACAACGTTTATATACAAAGATTAAATGAAACTTGTTATTAACGCAAAATGTAATTTTTTTTGTTTATTAAAAAAAAACGCAAACACAGCGGAATGGTCCAGTCAATAAAGCATTTGACTCGGAAAAAATCACAGGAAAGCTGGATGTTGGTATATGGCCTCCTCTTTGCGTTCTTAAAAAACTGTCAAAAGAACCTATGGATATGAGCGTCACTAACAATTTTATGGGGGTTAAAGGCCCCCAAAATGGTTTTGCAGGAATAACTCCTAAAGGGTTTGTTGTACAGAAAAAATGTCAAGGGACTTATATATATCTCAGAAGATTTCCTACAAAAAATATTAACATACAGTCGTATTTATTAGATTTTTGGCTACTTAGAAAGTGTCTAACTATTTTCAAATTGGTGGAAATATGCTTTATTTAATAAAAATAAATGTCACATTATTCACGGTTAAGACAATCTACTCTTGTGTCTAAGTTAGGCAGCTATAAGACAACAATAAACAAGGTTTTAGAACATATTTTTCAAAGTTGGACAGTTGTCTACAGTTAGACAACGTTTATAAATAAGACCCATACTTTTTTTTCATAAAACTAACCGTTTTAAAAAAAACCAATCGGAAGAATTAAGGGTTTTACTTTTTTATGTAGTGGGACCATAGACATACTAGATATGGATTGCTAGGAGACAACTTCAAGTTGGTTCCAACTTTAATTATAAACGACACGAGCACTTTTTGTCTAAAAGCGGAAAATATGATGTAACTTTTGACACTTTGGTTTGACCAGAGATTATGAATTATAAAGATTGGAAAGCTCGGCTGTCATTCTAGTTTGCCTACAAGCTGGCGGACGGCGGTGAGTTCATATTTTTGCACTAGTGTCCATGTTTTAACGCACACTAGTGCAAAAATATGAACTCACCACTGTATAAATTGTTGTTGCAATTCACATCTATTCATCGACACGAGATGAAATTACAAAAACAACAATGTAAACAAATGGGTTTTGGAGGGTGGCACGTACGAAAGATTCCTATCTTTATAATTCATAATCTCTGATTACCATTTTCAATTGCAAGCAAAGAGCTTATTCAGTGGCTTTTATTAAGGAGCTTTTGAGATTTTAAGCTTTTGAGAACACATTTTATGAAGTTGAGTATGTTGAGTGTTGTCGTTTTGTTTTTCCCCTTTTAATCTTTTTCTGGAGAATCCTGTAAAAAGCAGTTTTTTATTGGCTTTTGGTCTTTTAGAAGAAAAGTGAATTAATATTGTTTGTAATTATTAGTATTGTATTAATTACATATATATTTACAAATGGCTACAAATTCTTCAAAGGATCTAAGTGTGGAAAAAAGCAGCAAATTGTTGAAGCAACAAACACATTTTATAGCCTTCTTAAAAATAAATCGGAAGCCGTAGGAAAAGCAGCAGACGGTAACCCTACGCGTTTTTCTCTCATTTGCGGCGTTTTATAATGTAAAATTGTAAACTACGGAAAGCCTGGGAGAACTTTAAAAAGAGAAATGTTTATGCAACCAATGCAACCAGAGTGAGAGGCAAACGTCCTATCTTCCCTGTACTGACAATTTTTGTTGAACATAGTAATTATAATAACGAATTACGTCTCCAGGATAGCCACTAGCAAGACTATAAAATTTAATACATGGAAATCAATGGTCGCGTTCGGGGATCAATCCGAAGCTATCCAGATAGGTTTGCGATGTTGTAATCCCTTGTGACAATACAGCTGATGCAACAACAAACCAAAGTATCTGAAAATTTTTGGGATAGGTGGATAGCCTATCTGATAGTTTCTCGAACGCAAGGATTAAACTGAACAAATGAAATTACTCCAGGAAATCTAGAGATTTTTGTATGGAGCAAATAGAAAAAATTAGAGGCAGGCTGAAATTTTGCAGGGTGGTTCTGGTGATACTAAAAAACTTCGAGACTCTTGAAGAAAAAAAGTTAGGTGGCCACGCGCACTTTTACCTCCATTTATATCCTTGTTTCTCGGAAACGGCTTGAATGATTTGGATGAAATTTTCAACATTTGTTGATATTAGTAAGAACAAAATTAAAAAAATACTTTTCGTTAAATCCGCTCACTACCACGCCCACTTTTGTTATATCTTTGTTTCTAAGAAACGGTTGTTTATATAAGCACAAACAAAATTTGCAGTGGGCGGATTTTAGTAAAAGTATTTTTTAAACCGTTCAATAAATAAGATTTAATCCACAAAACAAAGTTTTCGCTTAGACCAAGCTTTTTTAGCTTAAGAAAGGTCACAGTAGAGCGACCTATGTTGATTCGGGATAATGAATGATTTAACATAGAAATAGAGATATTCACAAATAAGAGCCTTGAAAAGTTTTGGAATGACTGATAATTTAGCTATAGGCCTATAGTTTTGAATTTCGTCATTTTTACCCTTTTCATGTAGAGAGATTATAAAAGACTTTTTCCAAATGCAAGGAAATTGACAAGAAAACAAAGAACATTTAAAAAAAGTGGACAGTGGTAGAAACAAATTATTTGCACAGTTTTTTTAAATGATAGAAGGTAAACCATCTGGCTCTGGTATACAATTCTCGTCAAGATTAGATATAAAACTTAGCAATGTTGTCAGAGTTAATATTGAAGTCTATATCAGTCAAATAAGAAAAAGTTTTCAAATAACCAAAATTTTGACTTTTATCGTCAAAAATATCACAGTTCGAAGTATCACAGCTTAAATTATCACAGATGTTCTTTTCACATAAAGAGAGAAACGATGAAAAATGGAACAAAACTCATACGATTTGTTTCAATTTTCATCGTTTCTCGACTGATTTTATCGATGCGAGAGTTACAGAACGTAGGTTCAGATATCCTGTCGTATCTACGTAATCCATATACATACCTAACTGTCGAATTAAGCGCGACATTGAGTTTTCGTTTGCTTATATAATTACAGTTACAGTAAATTTCTCATCCATATATCAAGATAGGAATTACCAGGGTCTTAGCAAGAAGCAATCGCGTTTTAACAGGTGTGAAAGCCTGAGTTACCCATAAGGTGTGAAGTACGCTACATACCTTGCCTACGTTCAATAACCTTGCCATTGTTCAATAAATTTGATTTTTTTTTTACTTCACTACTTTTCAGCGAATTTTAAATAATTTTTTTTTAAATTTTTATATTTGTATTGGCGATTAATCACCCTGTAAAATACGTAAGTGGGTAGTGCAGATATTTTTATGCTCAAACGAAAAACGAAACACAAAATTGGAGCTCTGAATGCTTTGAGCTAAACAAGAAAAACGACTTTTTTTTACAGTTCAGGTTCTGCTCTGAACTAAAAAGAAAAACGCCCAATGTAGAAGCTGTTTACCACTAAAACCATCAGATTAGTGACTTGGTGTTGGACGACGTTTGATTTTTTGTTATGAAAAGAGAGACAAATGATGTCGGTTGTAGTCTCTTAACTTATTCTAGGCAGAACATAATAGATATGCTAAAATTGTACTCACCGGGAGAGGAGACAATTAAATTTAAGTATGCTCTTTGTTAGTTGTTTCGTAAATACAGCGATTCAAATTGCAGAATTGAAGAATTTTAAAATCGAAAATTAAACGATAAGTTATATTGTATTAATAAAAGAAAACCAAAATTAAATGCCAAAACACAATGGAATGCTAGGAAATGTCATTCAATTAAAGATTAAAAACTTTCAAATTAATTAAAAATTAATTAATTAATTTTCGGACCAAAAAAAAGTTCCAACCACACTTGTGTGTGTGTACTTACAGTACAGTACAGGATGATATCGTAAGAAATTTATTATTTATACTTATTTGAAAATAAAAATGTAATATGTGAACAGTTTGTGCCGCCAAGTTTCATTAAAATAAACAATATAAAAAGTAATTTCTCAGGTATAAATAAAAGTGTTGTTGGCCTTTTAAAAGTGTTGTTGGTAAAATTAAATATGTCGTCTCATTTGAAGAAGAAAATATCGAAATAGAAATGTATTATAGTAAAAGATGACACAGTGATATACATATGTACATACCTAGTTGTACTGGGAAGAGATTTTATTATTAAGCTCATTTTCATCAACCTCAAGATAAAAATGAGTCAAGAGTCAAGAAGAGTGTAATAGTTTGATGAATATTGATGTAGACTAAAGATGAAACGTATGAAAATATTTATGTTAATACAGATGAGTGATTTAGAAAAATATTTGAAGATTATTATGTAATTTGTGATCGTCATGTTGAACCCGCAATTAAATGCGAAATTAAACTAAGTAAAGTGTACCTATCTTTTGATACTTTGGTTTGACGTTTGTTTTGTTATTTGTCATTTTATTTTTTAGGAAAAAGTTTATTCAAAATGGAAAAGTTCTTATAGAAATGAAAAAAGCAACCGTTCCAAAAAACCAGCACCAGCTCCCAAACTTGATAGCCAACGTGCTCTGGCGTCAGAGAAAATTCAATGTACGCATATTTATCGACCTTGTTTCTTTTTTTGGCGATTTTCCCACAGAAGATTCTACGCCATTGACTTCCATCTTCGATTTCTTCTAAGCTGGATTAGCTTTTTTGAATGGTTGTTTCTCTGGCGTTGAAAGAAGAAAATTGCTGCAAATAAATTTAAATTGTAACAATTAAGAACTAAAAATATCTCACGACTTGCCAAGAGTTTGAATTTTCGGATTTTCTTCGTCCTGATTGTTATCCTCCTTTTTAGCTGTTAAGCTTGCTAGTGCTGATTGGTACTCGTTTTAATAATAATAATAATATGTACATACCTATTATTTTATTTAAATTAAAATAATAACTTTGACTTTATAATTGACGCGAAATTCCTGATGGATGTTGTAAAAAAATAAAAAATTGCACCAAACGTCAAACAATTAAATTCAGTCAAAGCAGATGGTTCTGTTTTTAACATATTATAATAAAAGATGTCCTTAGTTTTTATGGCAACAAATATTTGCTTCGCCTTGGCACTATGGAGAATATTTGTTTTTCTTTTGCCACTTTTACACCAAAGGCGCTTATATTTCGCTAATTAAATAAGGAACTGCTTCCATTGATACTTTTGTATGGAAATTAGGGGGAGAGTATGATAACCGTGGCGACAAGAAATGATAACGGTTTTTTGTAGAACACTTTAATACAAGCATTATTTACTATGGGAGGGGGGTCTATCTCCCCCCGTTTGGGCGGGAGGGGCAATTTCATGAAAAAAGTACTCAAAATGGAAAAAAATTATTAAAAAACAACGGTAATATTTACAATTGAATATTATACCATTTTTTTAAGCCAATACTCTGTTCTATTAGCCAGTTTTTAAATCAAGTGAAATCTATGCATAGTTTTTGAAAAAACGAGTTTCAAACTCAAAATTTGGAAAAAAGACATAAAAAAAATGGTTAAAGTAAAATGTTTCAATACTTTCAGATTATATTATTTCTTTTTTCTTACAGTTCGTTGCTCTTATTAATTCTTAACCAAAAACTGAAAAATTGATGATTTTATGTCTTCTAGTTTTCGAGAAAATTGTAAATTACCAATTTGCAGAATTGAAAACTAGATGATTTTATGTCTTCTAGTTTTCGAGAAAATTGGAAATTACCAAAACTACTATTTTAATTTAATTAATTTTTCGTTTGCAAAAGAAACTTTGCATACACCCAGCCTTGCACCTACCCCAAATCCTATAGTGAACCCAAGCAGGGGGGTTGCAGGGGGGCAGCATGCCTACCCATACATACCTCACTGTTTATACGACGTAAAGCTGGATGCGGGGAGAGTATGATATAGAGTTAATTTGCATAAGAATTAATCACATATTCTATTATTACTATCAAATTAAAACAATATAAAAACTCAAGCAAAACAAAATTTTATTAAATAAAAAAAATTAGTAATTTACAATTTTCTCGAAAACTAGAAGACAAAAAATCATCTAGTTTTCAGTTTTTGATTAAGAATTAATAAGAGCAATGAATTGTAAGAAAAAAAAATAATATAAAGTCTCAAAGCATTGAAAAATTTTACTTTAAACATTTTTTTCATGTTTTTTTTCCAAATTTTGAGTTTGAACTCGTTATTTTTAAATGATTTTTTTTTCATTTTTAGTACTTTTTTCATAAAATTGCCCCTCCCGCCCAAACAGGGGGAGATAGACCCCCCCCTCCTATAGTAAAAAATGCTTGTATTGAAGTGTTCTAAAAAAAACCGTTATCATTTCTTGTCGCCACGGTTATCATATTCGTGCCGAAATTAATATCGACTACCAGTCCATATCTAGTATTCTATGATTGAACCTCACAATCACAATGCTTATTCTGATAGTACGCATGTCATGAAACATTATACATGTGTACATTATGTGTTTGTAAGCTACCCATGGATTTAGTCTAATAGAAATAAAAGGACATATGTACCACATACCTATAGAGCCAGGTAACGAGCTTGTGGATTATTTTTTATAATAATTTACAAAGGCTGATAGAAATAAAATATTATCTCACAAATGTATTTTATGTATGTATATGTATTTGAAAATTTCAATTTATTGTATCTATGTGATTGATCCTATGATAATGCAGGCATATATTTTCTACTTTCGACTTCATTCATTCTTTTGACATAAATGAATAATATTACTATTTATTAAATTTGTTCCTTATAAGAACCAATACTTTTCTTAAAGACCAATCTAAAATGACCTTAGATATAATACGTACAATTTTACAAACAATGTTGAAGGACTTACACCAAACATTCATGTACAAACAAAAATATTGAAGGATAAACACATACGCCTACCTAATTTCATATACATATGTACATGTAGTATGTACATATGTATATAATTCACATATGGGATTTCTTTCCATTAAAAATGATTTAATAGAAAATCAAAACTGTTACAATGTCAGGACGAAGTCGTATAAAGAAGGAGGCGTATGAAAATATTAAAGGAAAGATCTGATACTCTGGTGAATTCTTTTTTTGATTTTGTTGATGGAATATGCCGCAAGGGAACATTTTTCGTTAATTTGAACTTGTTTTGGTAGACCGCTGTTGCGGTACATTTTTAAAGAATTTTCATGGTCCTTACAGCATCTGCAGACGCTGGCAATGAAGTTTTTTTTTGGTTCTTTTCCTGTGTTGAGGCACCCAGCAGTGAATTGGTTTTATGATATATTATATATTTCATAGCATTAGGCGTACTTAGCCGGCCTTAGACTTTGCTTAAGGGTATTAATTGATTCGGGGTTTTGTAAGGATACGATTTCTTATTTCATTTCGTATTTTTGGTCTTCTTTTTGAGAAAAGAAATTAATAAATGATGTGAATGCTTTAAAAGGTAAATGATGAAAATAAATATCGGATCCTTCGCGAAAAAAGTATATAATCTTGAGGTTAAAACAAATAAACTGATTAGTGGTTGAAATAAGAAGGAAGCTCGCTATTTCCCTGAAGGTTTTTTTTTTGATTAATTGCATCTTTTTTTGTTTGGTATTTTATACATATATAGTTGTAAAAATAAAGGAGGATATAAAGGCCTGTTTTATTTTTAAATTAAGTTTGGTCAGAGGAGTAAAATAAATTAGCGTAATTTTTCTTTTTTGCTTCTTACTGAGACAACCTTGAATTAATTACATCAAGCGTGAAAAACTCGCTGTATCATCTTTTAAAATGTTTCGCTTTAAAAATAAAATAAAATATGGAAATAGGATCCTTTTTCTGGTGTAATTTATAATACTTAACTAAATTATCCGTTGTGAAAAGCAATTTAAAAAATTTATTTCACACCCGAAAGACTAATAAAGAGTTGAGTTATAGAGTAAACCAAATTTACTATCTTATTATTTTCAAATATGCATCCAAAATTGGTAAATGTTGTGTATTAGCTAGTAATCTTCAAAAAAAATTAGACTCCCAACATATTTAATTGATTAAAAAACTATATTTTCAACCAAATATTTGCAAACAAATTATTTAGGTATTTGTACATAAATCTTACATTTAATAACGAAATTTATTTGTTTTTGGTTTTTGTTATAATTTTTGGCTTGGCTAAAATTATTCAATTTAATAGATAAATAATTAAATAAATAAACTAATAAATTAATAAATGAATAAATAATTAAATAATAATAATAGTTTTTATGAAGCCTATTGAAGGTGTGAGGTGGCGTATGTGGAACATTTTTTCAATAGTAAGTATAAGTTTGGTTAAATGTTTATTTTTTTATTTATTTTATTATTATTATTATTATTATTATAACTTTATTTATATGTAATAAATTACAATATAAACTTAAACTAATAGCACTAACTACCAGAGTCTGCGGCTATTATATTTATTTTAATTTTTTTTGTTAAGATTATAATTTTAGTATCGAAGAACGATCATAAAGGTTTCTTTTTTTTATTCACACCACGGAAATTCAATTATAAACTGGAGCAAAAAAGGAACAACATACACAAGCAACTCGATCAATAGTTGGTCAAGTGAATGAGGAACCCTACAAAAGGTTCATGCATGCTTCTCAATTTAGGAAACTTATTTTTTATAGATTTTAGAAGAACTATGAGATTTTCATCTAAAGGAACAGCAGTTGAATTAATTACACCCTGTTTTTGGTAAGAATCAAAGGTGCGCCAAATTCTTTTGTTTTTACGTCATATTTACAGCAATTATTCGGCAGTTTTTGGGCTATTCAAAATAAATTTTTTGAAAGTTTTCATGCTTAATTTATATGGATTTCAAAATAAGAATATCTGAATCCATTTATTATCTATTGCATTCAAAAATAAAATGCACGACTGGTCGCAGAAACTTGCCCTTATGTACAATCCCACTGTGGTTTAAAAGTCTTGGGGTCTGTTTCACAATGTTTGATTAAAGTTACAATTAGTCTACATGGAACTTCGAAATTAACAAAGTCATTTACGTTTCAAAATATCTGAATAGGTCTAATTAGCAATTAAATTTCTAAGTATTTTACTGGCCAGATGAAGTACCGATTAGCAAAATAAACTGACAATTAAAACATTCAAATCTGTCATCACTCACATTCAAACTTCGATTAAAAGCACTTAAATGTTATTATCGAGCGACCTTGAAAACAATCCTAACACGTACAACAAGACGAACGACACTGTTTGCAAAATTATCTATTCAAAATAATAATTTTTTGTAATTTTTTCAACAAAAAGAATTGAAACTTTTAAAATAATCTCCATAACAAAATGAATAGAAAAATATGATATAAAAAAGTGGTTCTATGAGAGATATCATTTATAACCATTTATCGCATGTCTTTTAATAAAAAGTTAGCCTATATGTTAAAAAATACTGATTTTACGTTTTTGAGAAAAATACAATTTCCAGTTATTGCTAAAAAAACTTTTACGGCAGGTACCTACCGTTATTTTTGGTAAAAAAAAAACGAAAAAAAATTGTATGTCCAAAAACGGTATATACCAGAATAAAAGACCCATCTGTTAAGGCTGCAGACAAACTGGTAAGATTCCCTCTTTATAAAGCAAAATTTCTGAAACTTGTCATACTTATGTATGTTAGATGTAGAGTTATGGTGTTTCCTTTTTGAGTCCTGACTTCAAATCTATGTCAAACGAAATTCAAGTTAACAACTGAAAATTAACTTCTGTCATCTGTGACAACATTGCATTTATTAGCTTCTCTTTCCCTCAAACACATAAAACAAAGACGATGTGTGTAAAGTACATTTGTGCATCTGTACCATCTCACCACCAGTCAAATAATTGATAGATTTCAAAACTAAAGGCACAAATGAGCATTCATGCACTTTTCATATTATTTATTCAAGTACAGTCATTTGCATGTTTTCTGCCAGATTTGTACACGTTTTACCAAGAAATACAAATTTGATGGGCAATGCTGGTTGGGTCTGGGATTAGGACCGGAGGTAGGAGTATGATGTTGTTTCTATTTTTCTTTTCAAGTAGAATTATAAAGGAATTTAGCGTCGTCACTGTCGTCATTAGTTTAGAGATAGCATGTCGCTGGGCAATTGTTTATCCTTAAACTATACACAAATTATTCTATATATAATATGAGATGGGCTCCTCTTGTTTTCTATATATTATGGCATAAGACAGGGAGCTTCTTGTTGGTTAAGCCAGAAGGCAAATATTATTAGCGCAATGTAAATGCTTAAGGTGGTCACCCTTGAGTATTAATGTTACATATACCGAGTACGTTATCAAAATATCATTTGTTTTCTGTGTCTATATGTATATTGGGCTATATACTATGCATAAGGGCTTAGGGAAGCACATAACCACACTTAATTGCAACAGATATAAATCATTGAACAATAATATCCTTATGTCTAAGTGACCACTGCAAGATCAAACTGCAAATTACCTACCAAGTCAGTCGGATAGTCTCGTTCGAATAAAATAATAACCATTACCTTCAAAATCATTATGAATACTGTACTGATTCTCTTGTCATTTCAAGTCGCATATTGAGTATAGTCTCTCACCTGGTTAAACAAATCCATATAGTTGATCTTGATGTGATACACACATATGTGAAATATTTTTTTTCCAGCTGACGAGACAACGTGCATATTATCCGAGCCTAAGGAAAGTATTTTGTTTTGTTTTTCTTCACTGTTGTATTGTTTTAAACCTATTAGCTGATAAAACCACAGTTTTCTGTCTCATACATCTATACAATCCATCCCGTCCTATCGATTGATTCAAATGCAAACTCAAATGATTTCCTTTTCTAGTTAGCGTGATGCGCCTCGACATGATGGTGCCAGAGCAAATTAATTCCTCCTCTAGCGTGTATCGCAAGTTCTATCTATATCTCCATAGGGCTTTCCATTTCCATTGGATATGTTGTATAGACAAATTCAGTTTGTATCCGAATAATTATAACGGCATACAACTTCTAATCCAATCCCACACGCATCCTCGCTAATTTTGTTTTTCCTCAATAGAATGTCCTCCATTGTGTATGTATGTGTGTGTTTGTTTATATACTCTTCTATGTATGTGTTTGTCATGCCAACACACTATGATATCCTTGTTTGCAATTTAATTTACTTGCATATTAACATAGTATAATTAAGGATTTAATGCGACAAAAAAGGATATAGCGATGAAAGAATTCGTTTGTAAATTATATACATACATATGTATTTATATATTAGATACTCGAGAAATGCAGATTCGTTTTCAGTTTCTGATAAAAGAAGATACGAGCACTAATTTTCTTTTTAGTGGAGGGATTCATAATAATTACTCTAGGAATTTACTAATTTCTGAAATAATGGATGCTCTTGGTTTTGTCCGTTTCATCTGTTCATCCTTTTTGTCAGTTGTTGTCAAAATCAGAGTCGTATTCAAAATTAAAGTGGCCCAGGGAAAATTATACAGTTAGTTCTATTTATTTTACTTTGCGTGGTAAAAAAAAGAAAACAATAGAATTATTCTGTTGAGCTGAAATCCCTATAGCGCTGAACAAATTGATTCAAGAGACATTAGAAACACATTTAACATATGTGTTTATATATATACATATGTGTTTATATATACATATGTATGTATATACATTTTACACCGACAATCCTATTGATAAACTGAAATAAAAGAAAATTAAGGTAAATTCATGTTCATTAGCTTATTCGCATAAGTAGGTGGATTAACGAGTAATTAAGTTGAAAATACCTTAGATATTTTTGCCTACGACTATAGATAAAAAGAAAAAAACCTTAGTGACACATATGTACATACCTATGTTCTATGTATGTAATTTACAAGCTTAAATGTTCACACCTTGTGAGAAAGTGTATGTGTGTAAACAAAAAAAAATATTGATCCAAAATAGCTTTCAACGGCCTTTAGTCCACAAAAATGTTAGCGTTTCGTCCCGGCGATCTCACTTGGACTCATCAGTTGACTAGTGCGGACCTTGTCAATAAGCAATTTTTGTTAAGTTCAGTTCATCTCACATAGATTTCATGACGAATATCTAGTGTGAACTAAAAAAAATATTCTTTGTCGATAACAGAGATTTTGTTGAATGTAATAAATTTCAGTTAAGATTTGCTACTTGACGGGAATTAGCAGTTTAATGTCCATTATAAGATATTTTATTAAGGGTCTGTTTCACAATGTCTGAGTAAAGTTCAGATTAGTTAGTTGACACATAAATATTGGCACAGGGTCATACATAAGTCTGTTCAGAGAAATTTGTTGTCTTTTGACACACTTAATTAATTAATCAAAATTATTATTTTGTGCCAATATTAATGTGTCAGATAACTAATCAGAACTTTACTCAGACATTGTAAAACAAACACTTAGTAAATTAATTGTTGATCAACATTTTAATAGATAACTAATCATTTTTTCTTGCGATATAAAGGTACTTTATGGCAAGTTATGGATTCGTAAAAAAAATTTAAACCGAACTTTTGATCAAACATGACATTAAGATATAGCGAAGTCAAAAAAGGTGGGTGTCGCAATTCTGAGCGTTTGTTTGTCTGTCTGTCCGTTCGTCCATTTGTCTGCAGCCTAAAAGGGTGGGGCAATTTTCTTTAAACTTAATATCTAGCATTTTTGGGCATTTCCCTGACACGCTTTTTTAATTTTTTAAGGACCAAAAATAACTAAAAACGGTTCAACTGATAATTTTTTTTATAGAGAATGTTGTCATGAAAAAGTGTATCTCGCCCTAGTTGTTCGAATTCGCAGAAAATTATAGGTCCCTCTATTCCTGCCAGTAACACGCATACAGGACCCTGGCTCTACACGAGCAGTCACGCCACCTAATTTATTTATTTTAAATCTATTATCGATTATCGATTATCTCAATATTTGTTAAATAGATTTTATTGAAATTTTTTACAGCAGAACTTTTAATAAGTTTAAATAATATTGCAAATTGAAATTGAAATTAAATTTAAATTTAATTATTTTTGAAAATTCGATATTTCGAAAATCGCTAAATATTTTTTTTTCAAAATTAAATCCTACCATTTTTTTTCTTAAAAATGTTCTTTTAATATTTGACGATCTTAAAAGAGCAGTCCCTACTGTTTCTATATTAAATCAGGTCCTGGTTTATTCAGTTAATAGTCCCTTCGTGGCATCCTTATCATAATAGTAAAAAAGATTTTAATCCTTGTAAAATGTACTACATGCATGCACCACATCTACCTTACCTTCATTTTATTTATATATCCACACATACATATATGTACTTCACTCTACATAAATAGGTAACCCATCTACAACCAGTACAACGAATTTAACAGAATGCAGGAATATATGTGTTTTAAGGAATTTTGCCGTTTCTAATTCCCCCAGGGAAGACATAAATTTCACTTTATTTTTCCCATAGAAAAAGGTGTGAATAATGACAGGAATTTTATCAGCAGAAATAATGGAGAGCCCAGTCGTCGTAGGTGGGTGGGATACGGGAGTTTGGTTTGGTGTGATGTGGTGCTTGTAGCAAGGGGGTATAGTAATGCTACCAAATTAAAAGTGAAATAAAAAGAATATAATATTCACTACTATCATTTTCGATCCTTCATTGCGAGTATCTCTATAGACCTCAATGAGGGCGTCCTTGTCGATCTACAGCGTTATTCCGCGCGTACCGGGTCAATAAATGAGCTCTAGAGGAAAACATCCTTCAAAGAGGAAAGAAATCTTGAATTAAATTGATTAACTGATAGGCTATACAGTGAGCATTAGACCAAGAGGTTCGAACATAACCAGGAGCTGAGCCCTATATGCGATTACAATGACGACGACGATGACGATGAACGCTAATGGATTGTCGAACAGGGCCAATTGCATATCTTTTATTTTATTTATTTTTTGCATGTATTAGTTGGCTTGTAGGTTATAGTGCAAAAAATAAAAGGCCATTGTATATAGGATAGTGCGCTTTTCCTGTCCCAGATCCACATCCAGCCAAAGCTACAGCAGAACCAATATCATCGTATTATTTTTAAATTATATCCTTGAGGCGGTAGTTGTCTGATTGCGCGCAACTACCAAATGGATTTTCAATTGCCAGAGGCGAAGGAGCGTTTCCGTTTGAGTATTTTAGCCGGAAATTTGGTTCAATTGCAGTTTGGTTCACATTGGTTTAGTTCGGTTTACCCTGGTGATGGTGGCAGTGACGTCGCGTCGGTGTGGTGGAGTTTATAAATCAGTGTTTGGAACAAATGCATTCGAAGTGAATATAAAACCAACATCAGCCGCACAGTGAATGTGGTGGGTGGAAGTATAGTTTATTGAATCTTCCTGTCAATAGGTATTTTAGAATTGTCCTGGTTTTGTGATTGAGTGTGTGCACTGAGCTATTGAATTTTCATAGTTTTAAGTATGAAAATTCTAATAATTCATTCATCCATTATAGGTTTGCATTATCCTTATAGAAGGCCGACCGACGAAGCACGGACACACTGCCAACTATGGGTATTAAAGAGAATCTGGTCATTTTGGAGTGAGTCACATAAACAAAATCGTTTTGGCATTGATCTTGATATTTGTTGCTTTGATAAATCATGCTCCGCATTAAATATTTCAAAAGTCACGGAAGAGTTCTATTTATTGAAAAAAATGACACGAGAACTATAAGGAAGCATCGACGGTTATGTTTTTGTTATGAAGAGTTATCGAACTTATCAAAACTTACAGTATACATACCATACTTATAAAATGGAAATGATGGATGGTGAGAAATAATTACACTTTCAAAAGGGGGGCATATATATTCCCATCAAAGAGTGTATTTTATATAGAGCAGATTTCCGTGGAGTTTCATTTTTTTATTGAACCATTTGAAAAATTCAATTTTTAATTTTTAATTATTTTTGAAAAAAACCTCTGTCACCTGAATGTGAATCACCCTTTAGTACCTCTTAATACGACGAAAATTTAGTAAAAGTAGGTACACTTAATAATTCCTTGGAGTTATTTGAATACTTTCGGTTTTTTTTTTAATTTCATGCTGACTTTTGAAAAATTCTCCAAAGATAAAAATGATTTAAAAAGGTCAAAAATCTGTTTCTTCCATGCTGATGGCTGTTAAGTGACGAGTGATGTTGTTCAACAATGAAAAATGATCTCAGCAGGTGGTGTGGTGATGTTGTTTTTATTTTTAAACAGATAAGCTTTTCAAGTTGAGGTTTTCAGAAAACCCGATAACTTAGCATCTACGCTAAATATCCATGGCCTTACTTCCTGAATGCAGGGAAAAGGACATCTTCTTGGTTTTTGTTAATGGCTACCCAGTACTAGCTAGCAGTAGCAGCTACTTCCTACTCGATTAACTATAGATCCTCCGCAACCTCCTTGTATTATAAGCAATATTGTATGTCCTATTTCACGAACAAATCGAGTTTTATGGTTTTTTAATAATAACAATAATAAGAACTTTCGACTTACTTTTCAATGTCGTTTAAATAACTTGACTTTTGTTTTTATTTTTAATTTATCTTCAGTGCTTTCTTTAAGGCTTTATTTAACATGTGTGGTTTAAGTTTTTTTCTATGTTTAAACACTACATTTAGCTTATGCGATTTTAAAGTGCAGATTTTTACAGGAATCTTGAATATTTGTTTACTTTGAAAATTTAGCTGCTGTGAATCTCCCTTGGAATGATTTTTTTTATAAAATGAGCCTTTTTGTAAAAAAAACTTAGTGAATAAAAAAAATGTTGCGCACGTTTTTGAGAAAAATAAGATTTTCCTTAATTGCCAAACAAAATTGTACGGCAGGTACAGTTATTTTTGGTCTTAAAAATGGAAAAAAAACCTATCGGGGGATGCATAAAAACGATATATTATACTAAATTTAAAGAAAATCGAGCCATCCAGTTAGGCTGCAGATGAACGGATAGACAAACAGAGTGGCGGAAATCACGAAAAACGTGGCCAAAACTATAAAAAACAAAAATTAGAATTGTTGTTGTTTTTATATGCCAACTTGTTTACAAATAAGTAAAGAACATGATCTGATTAATCCCGCTATTTTTTTTGCAACCATTTAGTCAGGTGATGCGATTGAAGTGGGATCTTTTTTATAAGCCGCAGTTGAAGATTTTGTTAACGCAAGAAGGTTGGTTTTTGATAGTAATTTCTTTTGGCTGTGTGAATATTTTTTTGATGAAATAATGTGGAATCTATTGCTAGTTGTATGTTTAATGAAATTAATAAAAGAACAGTTAAATAATTTTGTGTTTCATGTTGGTTTATAATATGTGCATATGTGCCCTTTTGGGACTAAGAAAACAAGTGTTGATTTTTGTGTAGTAAGTGAAAAGTTTATGTTTCCTGTTAAATCCCGTGATGAAATGTAGCTCTAAATTTACCTTGATATGTCCTCTATAAGTTTTTGACAAAAAAAGTTGCGATATTTTGCGATGTTGAGAGATATAGTAGATGAAATCTGTTGAAAACACTTAAAATGCAAGTTCGTCTCAATAAATATTTTTCGCTTTTCTTGTTTTTCGATATAGACTCACAATCAAACTTAATTTTCCTATCAAGAAATCAATTATGTGAGGTCTTAAGAGCTTTCCCATCACATGATTCAAAAGAAAAAATTGAGTTTTTTTCAGAAAAAGTAGAAAACATGACTCATACTGCTAGTTCTGAAGAGACAAAGAAAATACTGGCTAAATTTGTAAATGGATATAAGGATCGATCGATAGCTTCATCTAGAAATTATTGGGCTTTCCAAAATAAATTCAAAACCTGGTTGGAGATCGAAATACCCTTTCCATGCCGCACCCATGGAGTAGCAGGACGGCCACAAATCGAATTTGTTAATCTTAGTGAAAGGGCAAAAAGGAGAAAAACGGAAGGAATTTGCTCTGAATTTAGTCTGGAAGAACTAAGCTATGCAGCACAAATGCAACTTCGGCAAAAAGGAAAAATTGATTCTTCTAGTTTTATAAAAGATGTAGTCTTCTTAACTCCATCACCCGCTGAAAAATACAAAAACGCTTATAAAAAATTGGATTGCGAAATAATTCCTTTTACTGCATATGAAGCTTTGTCAGTATTTGTTGAGGCAAAATTAACAAAGTTTCATATAATATTATTCGAGATGCAGCAAAAAAACATATGGTGTCAATTTATACCCTAGGTATGAAGCAATTACGGAAGCGAAAAAAAAAAATTATCCAGAAAATTTAAACATTACAGAGTCATTTGCGGAGTCACCGCTTCAAAGTTTACTCGATTATACCACAAAAAGTATGTAAGTCATATCCTCCTGAAGTCTTACAATTCTTACAAGAACCAGAAATCGGAGAAACTGAAGAAAATTTGTAAAAAACATGCATTTTTATTTAATTTTAATTATATTTAAAAAGTTTTGTTAAAATTTGTTTATTTATTAATAATTTTTTGTTAAAAAATTGTATATTCATTTGAAATTGTTGTAACTGTTATCATTATATATTTAATTTTTGTTAATATATGTTTTTTGTTTATTTAAAATGTTTTTTAAATTGTTTGCCTTACAAATAATTGTCATTATTTTTTCTATAACTAAATATAATGAAAAAATCTTCTTTTTACATTCGTTATGATTTAATATGATAAATATAAGCATTTATTACAGTTAAAATACAAAAAATAATTTTGGCCACGTTTTTCGGATTTTCCGCCACTGTGAGACGGACAGAATTGCGAGACCCACTTTTTTCGACTTTACTATCATTGTAATGTCAAGTTTAATCAAAATCTGGAGTTCTATTATTTTAACGAATCCGTAACTTGCCATATATGAATGTAGCAGGTTAATATTTCAAGTAAAAATAATAGCAACACCGATCAAATAATCTAGCGCTGCTTAGTCATCATCATAATATATGAACATACATATATGTTATTTCTATATTTTGGATCCCTTTTCCGACTCTCATACTACACAGATTTTGACAAATGAGGTCTCAAACGAAGCTTCTGAGTGCTGATTCGACGAATTATAATTTTGCAATGCAACTGCATTTTTTTCTTAAATATTATTCCAATAAAAATGAACACTTCCACTTTCCAATTAGTAATATTTTATTAGTAATATTTTATTCTCGCACAGGTAGGCTAGTTCTACTAATTGATACGGATTTCAAGTGCAACATATTACAAAAGGTACCTATGTATATATAAATGGATCACTATACAGAGAAATACCAAAAAATAAATCATATTACTAAATTGCCAAGACTTTCCTTTATATAAGGATATCAGAAAGATATATAAATATATAAAATAGAAATGTGTTAAGTACAAATCGAATTATTTTATTTTTCCCTAAGCAATATAATGTTTTCGATAATAAGGAAAAAGAGTGCGAACATTTCCATTGATGCGAGATATTCCCAATAAATATTATCATTTGAAGCTCGTATACATTCATGCATATGTATATACTATACATTTATGTGTGTATCAAAGCACTCTATGTTTTTTGTTGTTGTTATTGTTCACTGTCATCACATCATCATTATCATCGTCCTTGTCAGACTGAGTAGTACAATTTCTATCAATATTTTTGTTAGTTTCTGTGACTCCACCAGTAACAAACAACTTGCCTTATCGCCTCATAAAAAAAAGAAAACTCACAAAGAATTTATGTTTATATATACCATTGGAAGAATAATGGAAACCATAAATAAAGTGTGGCTTTTAAAGCTGATGTACTTTCAAAATAATAAATTGATGGATGCAAAAAAAAAATAATCCACAAAGATATTTAAAATTTAAACTATAAACTGATACATATATGTACTGTACATTAAGTATTAATGTAAGTATCATATGTGTATGTTATTTCTAGAGTCTGGATCCCTCTCCTGACTCTCATACTACACCGATTTTGACAAATGAGGTGTCGAACGAAGCTGCTGATTCGACGAATTATAATTTTATTTTAAAAATATTAATAATTTGTTTAAAAACTGCATTTGTTTGTTAAATATTATTCCATTAAAAGTGAACTTTAAATTGAACACTTTTCAATTGGTAATATTTATTTTGGCATGTGACATTAGATCGGTTCAATTTATTAGGTTAGTTTATTTTAAAATAATTTGTGAGTCTTTTATTTTTATGTATTGTTTTTTTTTTTTTTTTTTTTTTTAAACACACTATCAGATCTTTGCCGAAGAGAGCTTAGTACAAGCGACATCTTGCGGCCAAAGATTTGCCAACACAAAATATGTGTTATCCGGCTCATCACTTAGTGCAGTGTTAGTAGTTAGTAAGCAAAAATCAACTACTACAAAACATACACTTAAAAACAATTAATACAAAACTATTATATACGAATAAATATAAATACATAAAAAAAAATACAATTACAATAAGAAACTAAATTGTAATTATTAACATTTAAGATCGTGGTGCACTGGTCCTTAACGTATGTTTTAAACTAATCTTACTAATATTAAAATCAAAGACGTTTGAGTTTAAATTCAAAAGCTTGCACATGCGGGTAAGAGGCTCATGCATGCCATAAATAGTTCGGTGTTGGGATAAATGCATTAATTCCACATTACGAATATTGTAGTTTCCCCCACGGTAATTAAAACCAATACAACTTAGTAAATCAGGTGCATCAATAACGCCAGTTATAAGTTGATGAATAAATATAGTATCCATATTAATCCTCCTTTGTGACAAAGGCTGGACCTGAAAAAGTTTAAGCCTATGTGCATAAGGAGGAAGGTTATAAGGATCGGACCACGGTAGCCCTTTCAAAGCGAAACGTATGAAATTACGCTGTACGGCTTCTAATCTATTTTTATGCGTTGCGCGAAAAGGAGTCTATACCTGGGATGCGTATTCAAGATGGGGACGGACTAAACAGTTGTAAAGAGCGAGGGTAACATATGGATCCTGAAATTCTTTAGACCATCTTTTAATAAACCCTAACATAGAGTTCGCCTTATTCACGATCAAATTGATATGCTCAGTAAAATTAAGGTTAGAAGTAAAGTGAACTCCGAGGTCTTTAAAACTATGAACTCGGCGTAAAGAGTACTGCGATATTTTGTACTGAAACGAAGAAGGAGTTTGTTTTTTGGAAAAAGTCATGGCCTGACATTTAATAGGATTAAGATTCAAACCATTCTTATTACACCAAATCAGAAAACTGTTTAAATCATTTTGCAAAAGTAAACGATCATTGGTAGGCAAAAATTAGAATTTCACTATTACGTATACAGAGGGTTACGTCATTAATAGCTAAGATAAAAAGAAGGGGACCTAGATGGCTTCCCTGAGGAACTCCCGATTTGGCAATGAAAGGGTTAGAGAAAGAATTACGGAATTTAACCTGGTAATATCTATTAAGGAGATAGGACGAAATCCAAGTGATGATTCCAGGAGGAAACCCAAACACTTTTAATTTAAATAAGATAATTTCATGAGAGAGTTGATCGAAAGCTTTAGAGTAATCTGTATAGATACAGTCCAGTTCTAATCCTCTTTCTAACGCATTTGTACACTTGTGCATAAAAGTAAGTAGATTTGTTGCTGTTGATCTCTTCTGCATGAAACCATGTTGTTGTTTGCAAATGATGTTTCTACAATCGAATGCCAAACTATCGCACACCACCTGCTCAAAGAGCTTAGGAATACAGGACAGCTTGGAAATCGGCCTGTAATTAGATATGTCAGATTTGTTTCCCTTTTTAAAAACTGGTGTATTAAATGCCTTTTTCCAAATACCTGGAAATTTACCTGAGGTAAGAGATAGGCTAAATAATTTTGATGTTAGTTAAATATCCTTCAGAAAAGACGAGACTAAAGAGATGCTAATTTATAAGAAGGCGGGCCTTGGCCTTCTAGTGTGATAACGATAAGGATCAGATACACAAATATTTACCCTTGTAAGACCTTCGATAATAAATGCATCGACGAGACGCCTTATATCAACTATGACTGAAAATTGCCTCCTCGGCCCTGATCTTAAAGGAGTATGGACTCATTACATACATACCGGTCGTCCATAAAACAAGACTGGATACTATTTTAAATGTTATTGCCTGAACACAATAGAATGCTGCAACTGGAGCTGCAACAGCTGTGAAAAAGTGTCGTACGTGCTATTTTTTATGTGTCCACAAAGCAGCTGTACAGCTTTTGTATATTGAAAAGAAAAAAAAACAATACCGGGCTTATTATTAATTTTTTTTATTTCAAATTCTTTTAAGCCTAGTATACAGTTCCTCCTCGAAGAAAATACCTGTACTTCTTATGGGAGTGATTTTATAGTAAAAAAAATGTTTGACGTTTAAAATGTTACTATCGAACTGTGAGCCAAAACGAATCTGGTGAGATTTCCTGGCTATACCCTTCAAGCAAACGACTCCGTTTTGGATCCGCGCACGTGGTAAGCACGCCACGCCTTGGGAAAATCCGCCCATCGCCATACCCACTTTTACTGTTTATTGGTTTTCAGGAACGGCTCTAACGATTCGGATGACATTGGTAGGGAGCGGTCTGTTGAACGAGAAAAAATTTCAAAAAAAAGTTTTGGAAAAATTCACCCAGTGCCACGCCCACTTTTATCATTTCTTAGTTTTTGAAAACGGTTCTAACGATTCTTATGAAATTGAAATCTGCTTACTGCCCCACACACTTTTCTTATTTCTTGGTTTTCGGAAACGGCTCTAACGATTTCGATGAAATTAGCAGGGAGTTTTTAAATGAATGAGAAAAAAAAAAACACAAAATAGTTTTGAAAAATTCGCCCACTGGCAGGACCACTTTTATTGTTTCTTGGTTTTCGGGAACGGTTCTAACGATTTGGATGAAGTTTTCAGGGTTTGTTCGGATTAACGAGACAAAAATTTAGAAAATGATTTTATTGAAACCTGCCCACCGCTGCCTTCACTTTTCTTATTTCTTGGTTTCTCCCAAATTACTTCTACAGTAGTTTAGTCGGGTGGTTCCTCCACACATGTTGAGATATGTATGTATATGTAGAGGTATAGAACTTTAAGTTTACAACACTATTTTAACAGCCGGCCATTTTATCAGCTGTCAAGTGATTTATTTTTAGTTTGGTTTGGCATTTCAACATGAATAGACTTACGCCTGAACAACGCTTCCAAATTGTGCAAATTTATTTTGAAAATCATGGTTCATGGGTCTCAATTTTCATAAGCGAATTTTGTTTAGCGATGAAGCTCACTTTTGGTTGAATGGATACGTCAATATACCAATCTGTCGTATTTGGAGTGATGATAATCCTCAAGTGTATGTTGAGATACCGTTACATCCACAAAAACTGACTGTTTGCTTTATGGGTTGGTGGAATAATTGGTCCGTACTTCTTAAAAAACGATGCTGGCCAGAACGTTACAGTCAATATTGACCTTTATAGAGCCATGGTTACTGACTTTTTCGTTCATCAAATTAACAACCGCATGATGTGCAGGAGCTGTGGTTTCAACAAGACGGCGCAACATGTCATACAGCTCGTGCCACAATTCATTTATTGAAGGAAACGTTTAGTAACCGCATAGTTTCACGTCACGGACCCGTGAATTGGCCAATTTTTTTAGTTTAAAGCCAATTTTTTAGTTTGTTAAAGTTAATTTAATAAAATTAAAAAGTAGCCGAGCGAAACTCTGTCCTCCAGATATTAGGTACAGGGTTGCGAATTTTTGAATTCAAAAAATCTTTAAGTCATAAGTCTGTAGATGAATTGTGAATTCAAAAAATTTAATTCATAAGTTAGTTAGCGACTTAGGAATTAAAAAAAAATTTAATTCTTAAGCTAGTTAGTGACTTACGATTTAAAAAAAATTCAATTCATAAGCTACTAAGTGACTTATGAATTAAAAAAAATTTAATTCCAAAGTACTAAATGACTTATGAATTAAAAAGAATGTAAGTCATGAGCAAGTTAGTGACTTATGAATTAAAAAGAATGTAAGTCATGAGCAAGTTAGTGACTTATGAATTAAAAAAAATTTAATTCATAAGCTAGTTGGTAGATTGGAAATTCTTAAGCTTGTTTTGACTACATAATTATTTTGAATCTATTTTTAGCTTTCAAATCTGGTTTATAAAACATAAAATGATCATGCTAGCTTATAAATTTTCCAATTCATAATTTTTCTAATCAGAATTCACTCATTAGCTTATGAATAAAATGTTTGTTAATTCATAAGTCACTTAGTAGGTTTTGAATTAAATTTTTTTAATTCATAAGTCACTTCACTTACTCATGAATTACAATTTTTTAATTCATAAGTCATTACCTTGCTCATGACTTAATTTTTTTTAATTCATAAGTCACTTCGTAGGTAGTGAATCAATTTTTTTTAATTCATAAGTCACTTTGTAGGTTGTGAATTAATTTTTTTTTAATTCATAAGTCACTCAGTAGCTTATGATTTAAATTTTTTTAATTCATTAGTCACTAACTTATAATTTAAATATTTTTAATTCATAAGTCACCAGCCAGCTAATGACTTAAATTTTTTTAATTCATAAGTCACTAACTGACTTAGGAATTAAATCTTTTTTAATTCATAAGTCACTAACTAGCTTGTGAATTAAAGCCAAGCTTAAGCTAGAAAGTGACTTAAGTTTTTGCAACTCTGATTAGGTATTATAAAAGAAGAAAACATAGAAAGGAAGAAATTAACGCTACATGCTACTAATTGTAACCATCTGGTTTTGTGTGTCTTGCATTTGAAAAAAAAAAAAATCTTCTCCACATACTGCATCCCAGTTGTTATAACAGTATGTACATAGTTGAAGAAGAGCGAGGTATTTTTTTCATATTTTCTCATCTCTCGCTAGCCTACTACTACTACATCTAGCACCATCTCAAAGTTTTTTTGTTTTGTTTTGTTTTTAAGAAAAACTCTGATGATGCAATTTAAACGAGAGTAGGGGAAACACCTTAGTATGCTGCCGCTTGCCGCTGCAGCAAAAATCTTATACCTTAGTAAGCAAGATTGCCGTTGTGCAATTTTCATATTTAAATTCACCAGTTGAATAAAATTTTAATTTTTTTAACGAAAAACTTAGAACAACGACAACCTTTGTAATGCTATCAAAAATTGTATGATTATGTGAAGTCAACCGTGTACCTAAATTTAAAGCATTATTTCGGCTTAATTTGTTATTTGGCCTCTAAAACAGCGTCAAAGTCTTTCAGAAAACTCCATCTAATTACTTGCAGAAATAATAGCGCAATTGTTAATGGCTTAGCATATTACTAGTTAGCAATTTGCTAAACATTTAGTAATTTACTAGCTCTTCGGAAATTTTAATCCTTTTTTTCGTTTTACTAACTAGTAAAATATTAATTCCCTTTTATTAAAAACGGTGCATCTGAACACGTCCAAACAATGACAGTTCGTGAAAGAAAAACAAAGCAAACAAACCATTTTGGAGTGTACCTGACCAACCATAAACCGTACATGGGTGGTTGATACCTTTTTGGAATCAGCACCTCAATTAGCTTCAGTAACTCTTAATGTCTTCCGAAAACATTTTATTTTATTTTATTTACTTTGAAAAACAATTCGCACGCGAATCATAAAAAAAAAAACACAATTTAACTCTTTGCCAACAAATTTTTTTCGAGGAAAATGACAGATTTCATATGGATTTAGCAAGTTACTAAAAGTTAAAGTAGCCATTTTGTGATTTTAACTTTAGTAAAATGTTAAGAGATAGTAAGTTGCTAAAATCCGTTGAAATTTGCAAAATCTTCTTTTTAATTTAGTAACTTACTAAAATAGCTTTAACATTTTACTAAATCGTTTAAAATTTTGCGCCAATGTGTGGGAAACCTTAATTTTTGTTTAATCTCATTTTTTTCATCTTAGAGCTTTATACGACTCATAACCCTATTTTGTTTGTATTCCCTTTTTGCCCTATAATACCTATCAATTATTCTCTTTGACAGAGCATAGTATATTTTTGTTTACCTTGCCTCTTATCTGTTTTAAATTTTATTAGTTTACTGCTTATCAGATATCAATTAGGTTTGAAATCTCTCTGTAATCATCTCTCTTAAATACTTTTTCGTATCGCTGGATTAGAATAGTTTTGTTGTTCTCTTTACCTAAGGCATATGTACATACACATTCTGACATTGACTCAAACTATAAACTGATCTCAATGTTAATTAGTTTGAGAAGCTGTGGTGTTAATTAAATTGAGCTTAATTCAATTGAGCATATAAATAAATGAAAGTTCGAGTGATGTTTTGGTTACGATATTGAAACACAAGAATGGTCCATGTTGCATACTCACAGGCGTGTTGGAAGCTGGCGAGACTAAGGAGTTGTCAATATGGTATCTCATCTTATGGTATCTTTTAGGACATTTAACGATATGATCCAATTTCATAGATCATAATGTCGACAAATTTTAATTTAAAATTGATAAAAAAAAAAATGGACTCATGAATTTTATATATAAAAATAAAGATATTAAAATAAAAATAGATTAGCCGACCGGGATTTGAACTGTTTACCCGTGGAGATAGGTCCGGGTACATACCTATCGTACCACACGATGTCTTGAAGATCGGCTACCGAAAAATAGACAAAAGATAATACTGTAATATTTTCTTAGGGTTCGATGGATAAAACTTATTTACTTCGTTTTAAAACTTCCATTTATTTATTTCGTAAATAAAACACTTCACTTCTTAAAACCAATCAATTTATTATTCAACACTCAAATATACCGAAAATAATTTCCTTAAACAATTTACTTATCTCTTATTACAACCAACTTTACTCTGTCACTATTTAAAAAACAAACTGTCACCAGTGTGGCAGCCAAGCTATCTTTTATACCCAATATTTAGTTCCTAGTATTTTCGTGAAGGTTCTCGTATTTGCTTCTCGATCTTTCTATGACAGGTAGGGGGGGTTATAATTTCCCCTTTGAATTTCGAACATTCTTTCGAAGTTCGAAAAAGCTCACTCTAAGTTACCAGTGGTAGCGTTCAATATCGGTTTGTGACTTAGCTATATTCCAAAAGATGGTGCTCCATAAAAGACGTTACATTATAATTCAAAAGAAGTTGAAGTAATTTAATCGTTACATTGCCCCCTTCTTAGGATTGATCGTCCCGAGCAATTTCATTACTTCTTTCACCATTATATCGATGTAAACGGTCACAATGAACTACTTTTAATTTGCCTCTTACCCTTCTGTTTATACGGTAGACCACATCATTAATTCTTTTCACAACAGTATATGGGCCTTCCCAGTTTTGTTGGAGTTTTGGTGATAATCCTTTTTGTCGATGAGGATTGTAAAACCACACAAGGTCTCCTTCTTGAAATCCTGTGGCTGTTGCTCTTACGTCATATCTTGTTTTCATTCTATCACTGGATAATTTTATGTTTTTCCTTGTTCGTTGATGAATGTCAATAAGCCTGTCTTTGAGGTCATCCACATAGTCTTCTGTTCCCTGTGACTCATTTGGACGACACCCAAATTTCACTTCACTTGGCAGGCGTATTGTTGATCCGAACAGGATTTCCGATGGTGTTTTTCCCGTCGAGCTATGTGTTGCACTTCGATATGCCATAAGGAACAATGGGATATGTCGGTCCCAGTCTCGTTGGTAGTCGCCGACAACCTTTGATAGATGTTCTTTAAGTTCAACCATCCCATCAGATTGTGGATGGAGCGGTGTGGTTCTCGTCTTCTTAATGCCAAGAAGCGTGCAAACCTCCTGAAAGACTTTAGATTCGAAATTCCTTCCTTGGTCAGAATGCAGTTCCATGGGGACGCCAAACCTGCTCACCCAATTAAAGACAATCTGATCCACAACTGTTTTGGTTTCTTGGATGGCAAATGCTTCAGGCCACTTGCTGAAATAATCCATGACTACAAGGATGTATCGGTTTCCACTGTTAGTTTCAGGAAAAGGGCCTGCGACGTCTATAGCAATTCTCTCGAAAGGTGTGCCCACATTATACTGCTGCATTTTACTCTGAATTTTTCTACCCGGTCCTCTGGTAGCAGCACAAGTATCACATTTTCGGCACCACCTTTCGACGTCATCTCTTGCGTTCAGCCAGTAGAACCGTTGTCGTATCTTTTCCAACTTCTTATTCACTCCCAAATGACCTCCAGAAGTTCCGTCGTGCATTGCTTGAAGAACGTCATTAACTTTTGACCGAGGTACGACTAGCTGCATTGCAAAGGATTTACCGTCTGCGGATTCCCACTTACGCCATTGTGCCCAATATGCTTTAAGAGCCGGACTTCGGTCGGAGATATCACACCATTTCTCTTGGTGTTCCTTCCATGCAAGAAAGGGTTCGATATCCGAATCTTTTTGTTGGGCCATTCTGAGTTCTTCGTTGTTCTAGCCGTAAATGGGATCAGCTTTTGTTCGTTGGACGATGACCATTTCCTTTTCTTCTTGGCGTGTGCAATGCTTACAGTCTGGTTTGCACGGTCGCTGCGATAGTGCGTCTGCGTTGGAATGCAGCTTTCCTCTTCGATGTTGAATCTCATAGTCATACGTCTGCAACCTTTCGATCCATCTTGCTACTTGACCTTCTGGATTTTTGAAGTTTAAAAGCCAATTGAGCGCACCATGGTCTGTTCGAAGAAGGAACTTCTGTCCATAGATGTACTTATGGAAGTGTTTTGTTGCCAATATCAGAGCTAGAAGTTCCCTCCTTGTCACGCAATAATTCCTTTCTGGCTTCGAGAGTACTTTGCTGTAATAGGCGACAACTTTTTCCTCTCCGCCATGTACTTGAGATAGTACAGCTCCGATTCCAACGTTACTTGCATCAGCGTCGATGATGAAAGGTTTTCCCGGAGTTGGGTAGGCCAGAACAGGTGCATTACATAAACGCAGCTTCAGTTCTTGAAAGCTTTTCTCACACTCACCTGACCATTTAAACGGCTTCCCCTTTTCAGTAAGCTGATGCAAGCTTTTGGCAATCCCAGCAAAATCCTTCACGAAACGCCGATAATATGTGGCCAGACCAAGAAAGCTCCGGAGTTGATGTTTGTCCTGAGGCGTTGGCCAATTCTTCACAGTGTCAACTTTCTCAGGATCAGTTTTCACTCCTTGGGATGAGATGATATGCCCCAAATATTTAACTTCGGTCTTGAAAAGCGCACATTTCTTTGGATTTAACTTTAGGTGTGCTTTTCGAAGCCTCTGGAATACAGCTTTAAGGTTTTCACAATGTTCGTTAAATGTTTTTCCGTACACGATGACATCGTCCAAGTAGACCAGGTAAGATTTCCAAGTTAGTCCATTTAGAACGCACTCCATCAAATGCTCAAAAGTTGCTGGAGCGTTGCATAGCCCGAATGGCATTACATTAAACTGCCACAGACCATTTCCTGTGGAGAAGGCCGTCTTTTCCCGATCTTCTGGGTGGATTTCTACTTGCCAATAACCGCTCTTCAAATCCAAAGTTGAAAACCATTGGGCTCCTTCCATCGCGTCTAGTGTATCGCTGATTCTGGGTAGAGGGTAGCTATCTTTCTTTGTCACATCGTTCAGTCTTCGATAATCCACACAAAACCGAGTGCTTCCTTCTTTCTTTTTGACAAGAACGACTGGTGATGCCCAAGGGCTTTTGGAATTTTCGATTACCCCATCTTCCTTCATGGTCGATATCATTTCCTCAACTTCAGCTTGTTTTGCCAAAGGGAGACGTCTAGCTGGTTGTCGAATCGGCCTTGCATCTCCGGTATCGATTCGATGCTGCACTAGTTGTGTTCGACCATACTGCCCGCTTGGTGAAGAGAATAGATCAGCATACTCATGAAGGAGATCCCCAGCAACATTAAGCTGATGTTGACTGAGATTAGATAACTTCATAATTTGGGCTTTTAAATTTTCGGAGTCGATAGGTTTCTTTGTTTCCGCTTCCGTGATTTTAGTAATTGCGGATACAGATTCACATTGCCCAACTATTTCTCCCTTCTTGAGTTTAATTTCGTACGGTTTTATGTTCAGTATCCGTATAGGCACCATGTTGTTCTTTGGTGCCACAAGAGTCTTCCCTACCATGATGTTTTGGAAACTTTGTTCCGTATCTGGTTCCACCATGAGGTATCGATGGCTTCCACAGCCACCCTTTAGTTTCGTCCACACGAATACTTCCGAAGAAGCGGGAAAGCAAATGTTTTCTTTGATGACGGTCCTAATAGTTGTTGAGTTTTCGTTGCCATATACCATCGGAATCTCCACATTTTGAAACTTTACAACTTGCTTACCGATATCCAAAATTATTCCATGCTCCTTCATGAAGTCGATTCCAATGATGCACTCGTCACATATATCTGCTACCAGAAATAGATGCGAAAACTCTAGTTCTGCCAAACGGATCGTTAGACGAACCTCACCATACACTTTTGCTGCTTCTCCTGTGGCGGTCTTTAGACGGTAGCAATTGGTGTTATGTAGCCAATTCATCTTGACCAAGTCTCTTCGTACAATAGAGGCGGTGGCACCGGTGTCGATTGTAGCCACGTGGTTATTGTTGTTTATTATTGCCTCTACTGTCAGACTTTTGTTATCTCGTTTAGTCTGTGAGACTTGGATAGTGTTTCTGGGGCCATCGATACCAGAAACCAACTTTTGCCCCTTGAAGTTGGTACTTACTTGTTTCTCGCCTGGGAAAACAAGTTGAGCAGGAGTGTTGGTGTTATTGTTCTGTTGTTCTCGAGCGTTGGTTATGCTTCCACAATGTTGACATGCAGCTCTTCTCGGTGGCAATCTGCACTGCCGCTGGAGATGTCCGGTTTTGTTACAATTCAAGCATCGAGCAGCTCCTTCACGCTGGCTTCTTTGGAATGCGATTTTCTGACATGAGCATTCCTCAACTTCTTCTTTTCTGACTCGATGAACTCCTTGGAAAGCTTGTTCTGCTGCTTCTATTGTCAGAGCGAACGCTAAAGCTTCAGGAAGCGTGCGTTTTCCAGCAGTTCGGATTTCTCGCTGTAAATTGATATCAGATACAGCACGGATGAAGGCTTCTGTTGCGAATTGGCTGATGATTTCATCCCCTGCAGCTGGATATGCCAGATGCGCCAACCGTTCGATGTCTGCTTGGAGCTGTTGCAAACTTTCTCCTCTTTTCTGGACTCTGGTGTTGAGCTGGACGCGGAAGACTTCCTGCATATGACCATCTCCAAAGCGTTTGTCAATGGCCTGAACAAGAGCACTGAAGTTGCCATTCTTATCTGCTGGTATGGTTTGCAGCAGTTCAGCAGCAGGTCCTCTTAGAGCAAGTGTCAGAGCTATAAATTTGTCTTCGTCATCCCAGCCGTTCGTTGCTGCGACTGCCTCAAACTGCTTCTTGTAGATCGACCAAGAAGTTTGCCCATCAAAAGTCGGTGGATGCATTTCCTTCTTTTTTGGGTAATCGCCAACACTTTCTCTAATCTTAATTTTTCGAACTTTGTCTAATTCATCGGCAATGCTTTGAATTTTACCTTCGAATTTTTCTTGAACGCTCTCGAGTTTTGCGTCTACATCATCAATACGTCCACCAAGAACAATGAACTTGTTCTCAAATGTATCGAGCTTACCTTCAATTAGCTCGAGAAGATTCTTTTGCTCTTTACGTTGGTCATCGATCTGCTCGAGAAGATTTTTTTGTCCATTCTTTTGTTCAACACGTTGATCTTCGAGAAGATTCTTTTGCTCTTTGATTTGTTCGAGGAGAAGAGTCATCATTGACGACAAGTCGGCACCAGTACTTTCTTGCTCTAACGGCATTTCGATTTCGAATACAAATGTGTCAGGGTTTTCATTGTGTTGTCTTAAATCTTCTTGCAGACGGATAATGAGGTAATTTTTCGCTCCAGCAGTAGGAAGACCTCGTTTACTCAATTCTGCCTTAAGTTCAACACAATTTAATTCATTTAATGTCTTACCCATTTTTCTTTTTATTTTTCTTCTTTTACCACTTTCACTTTTTGTCTTTGTTTTATTAATTTATCACCATAAATTTTCCGAAATCACAGATAATAAGTTTTATCTTCACTTCTAACACCAATGTAATATTTTCTTAGGGTTCGATGGATAAAACTTATTTACTTCGTTTTAAAACTTCCATTTATTTATTTCGTAAATAAAACACTTCACTTCTTAAAACCAATCAATTTATTATTCAACACTCAAATATACCGAAAATAATTTCCTTAAACAATTTACTTATCTCTTATTACAACCAACTTTACTCTGTCACTATTTAAAAAACAAACTGTCACCAGTGTGGCAGCCAAGCTATCTTTTATACCCAATATTTAGTTCCTAGTATTTTCGTGAAGGTTCTCGTATTTGCTTCTCGATCTTTCTATGACAGGTAGGGGGGGTTATAATTTCCCCTTTGAATTTCGAACATCCTTTCGAAGTTCGAAAAAGCTCACTCTAAGTTACCAGTGGTAGCGTTCAATATCGGTTTGTGACTTAGCTATATTCCAAAAGATGGTGCTCCATAAAAGACGTTACATTATAATTCAAAAGAAGTTGAAGTAATTTAATCGTTACAATACATACAAAAAAAAAATAATTACAAGGTTCAAGGAGACTGTTTTGAGAAGCGATTTCAAAACAAATCTCACAAATACATAAAAAGAAAAAAATATGGACGACTTCTGAAAGTCTCAATATTGGTGAATTTTGACTAAAATATTTGGAATTTAATACACTTATTTTTAAAAAATTCAAATTTAATTTTTATATAAAATTTCAGATGTTTTTGGTTAAAATTCACACAGGATTGTGATAAATAGGAAGTCCACCATACGTCCATGATTGTTTATGAGTGTGTGGGTGAGATAATCCGAAGCTTGGACTTTGGGGCTATAAATACTCCCAACAAATCCAATCTCATTCTTTTTTTTTGTGTTTTTTTTTTTCAAGACAAGCCACGGTCACTTAACATAATAAATTATAAAAATCTAAAATATTTTTTTTTTAAATTGTTTTGTGTAAGTTTTTAATAATAAAAAAAAAGTGTTAAATCCAATCGGTTATTTAAATCGAAATAGTGATTAAATAAAAAAATAAATATTTTTAATATAAAAAGGTGAGATCCCTAGTTTTTAATCACAGTTATAGTGAAAAATCATTTTTTATAGATCAAGGTGATTGAAAACTGCCCAAAGCAGCCATATCTGGGATCAGGGATAGTGTGTCCATGAGGTCTGTACCATCCTAAGACCCAGCCACACCTATACCAAGTTAAAAAAAATAAAAAACCACTACCAAATCGACCCTAGTGGCAGTTCAGTTCAGTCCAGGTTGAGGGTATTTCTGTCCCCGAGACAACGTCCTCGACATAAAAAAAAACACCAGACCTGCAATAGTAAAAATACAAAAAAAAAAATGCCAATCTAAAATCTACGATAACTACACCAAATACGACAAACAACCCACATACAAAGATTTTACAAAAGGAAAAGCTGTAAGCGGATCAGACTGTACCTCCAGCATCCAAAAAAAAAAAAAAACGTGGAGCAACGATCCTATAGATAAGCGTAGATATTGCTCTTCTCATCCCAGCCTCATCCAACATCTCATCTCATCTTTATCCAGCATCATTCTTATATACCTACCTATATAATTATAATATTTATATTAATATTTCAAAGCTAAGTATTATATTTTTTTTATATGTTATAAAAATCTAAAAATTCAAAAATCTTATATTTAATTTTTTTTACATATATTATATTATATTTTGTTATAAACATTGTTAAATCCAGTTCGTTCAAATTTGTTTTTTTTTTGTTTCGAATAACATCTCAAGGCGTACGTTACAAATGACTATGGCGCAAATTTTTAAACGAATGTTCCATGTTTAAGCCTTTTATTAAAATGCTAGGTTGAAAATAGGATTTTCCAAAAGATAGTTAGTATTGTGCTACATTTAATTAAAGGTTAAGTTTTGTCGTCACTTTGACAGTTTAAAATGTAAAAACGGTATGTTTGTTTATTTGTTTGCACGAACTGTCACTTTTATAGGTTTGTTCAGCTGAAGTATGATTCTATTTAAAAAAAAGTTTAAAACTCTTGGCCAGTTGCACCAAAATCCACAAAAACTAGTTTTTGCTAAAATCCTTATAAAATTTATTAGATTGATAAATTTATTGGGTAACACTAATGTCTTTCACTGATTTTTTAGCTAAAATGCTGTTTGCGAACCATCCCTGGTTTTTGTCAGCTGATTCTTAAACTGAACGAAAAAGTTTCACTCGTGTAAGTAAGATAGCAATATGAGAGATGTCTTGCTAGTAGTAAAACTGGTTCTGGATTTTCATAATTTTATTACGATCTGTTGGCATTGAAACGCAGGTAGCCTAGCATGGCTAGATAATATAGGTACTCTCGTCTCGCTATTTCCTCAAATAATTCATCAGCAGATGAGGAGGATGGCCATTCCAAAATTCTGTAATAATTTTATCGAATAGGAATTATTTAAAAAGAAAAATAATGGATTTTACCTGTTAATTTTTGTTTTTTTATTTATTTAATCTCAAACGATCTATTGATGTCGAATATTTTTTTTTTTAATTGTAACTTTCAAAATATGTCCTGTCAAAGGTGAAATATATTTTTTTGTAGATATTTTCGTTAAAATTAGCTTTTAAAATTTATCTGGAGGAAAATGGCATTTTAGTTTATTGGCTTGATTATCGGACTTTCAAAACTAAAATTGGTTGGTGCAACCGATAAATGCCATTTTAAAATTCAACGAAGCAATAAATAATAAAAAGCGTTTGGTGCAACTGGCCATACGAACATTTTAGTAAAAAGCTTTAAAGTTAGTAAATTGTAAAGTAGTATCATGCTGAAAAACCTCATATTTTCCGAGGCACATTAAGAGTGCTTCAGATAAATCTGCACGACCTTCAGCGCGTTTTTAATTTTCAGAAGAAGGCCCTGCAAAGGCAGGAGCCGGCGCGCGGCGCCTCACCAGGGACAACGACTTCGTCGATGACGTTGACGATCTCGACTTTTTCATCGACTTTGCCGATGTCTGCTTCCTGACTCTGCAGAACCTTAGTTTTTATATTTTTAATGCTGAAATTTCGTGATTTTAACTTTAATAAAATAAAAGATTGGTCCGATGCTTAACTTGTTTGAGATTTGAAAAATCCTCATTTTGACCTACTATACTAAAAATGCTTATTTCTATGTTAACAGCGTAAATATTCATAAAACTGCTTTAAAATAAATACAAAATAAAATGAAAATGAAAAACAGCAACCCTGCTGAAGAGGACATACTTTGCATACAAGGCAGTTGTCGACAAAGAGTATTTGAAATTATTTATGTGCTTAGAATGCATAACGATATTATAACAACACTTATATTATATGCATTGTGTTCCATTTTTATTCAATGTTTATTTCTCTCTTTCACACACAAAAATAATATCTGATTTGGCAGCGCATTGCACATGATTGAATATTGACAAATCTTATACATCTCCTTTCTCCTCATCCTGCGCTCCACTTTCACTCTATATGAGTTTTATCAAAACAACAACCTCGCTCCTGGGCCTAAGACGCATGTAGCTTTGTAAATACTCGTTTTGAGAAAAGTATGGTGTTACCAAAATGAACAAAGATAATGAATGAACTCTAGCATATAGGGTAGGGGGAGAAAGATTTAATTTTTGGTTGGTGTTACTAAAGAAACTACCAAAATGAATAAAATGAACAAAAGAATACAAGCAATAAATTTCAGGCAGCGTACCTACACGTTGATCATCGCCAACCGACGACGCACGAACTTCACTGGAGGAATGTTAAATTTGTATAAAATTCGAAAAACCCTCGATTTGAGCCCACTTAGAAGCCTATAACTTTGGTTGTAATTATTGGATGTTCAATATTAAGGTATATATTTAATTAAAGCTTAAATGACAAGTTTCAAACCTGCATTAAAATTTTTGCAAAGGCGTACGACATTTCATACTAGAAACTTGAACAAATTGTCTTTTGAAAACTAGTTTCATTTAAGCAAAAAGAAAGAATATACGTATTGCTGGAATGGAGACAAAGGTGGAGTGGAGTGTGTGCAATAAAAACCAACACTTGTAGGAAACAAAATTGGGCTTTGTATCGGGCACAAAAATGATATACATAAGGATTCAATTTGGTTTTCAACTTAATTGATGCTTGGCCACACACTTCATAAACTCAGTTGAAAGAATATAGCTCCAAGTGTCAAAAACATTATTTTTGTCTAAAGAAATTACACGACTTGAGTTTGTTAAATTGTTTAAAAGAAGAGTTCAAAATACTTTTGAATAAAATATTATAGAATAAAAAACAATAAGTCTAATCAGGTTTGCAGTAAGGTTGAGCTTATGATGTATTGTATATGTATATGATATATGCTTTAATCGATCTGTATCAATTAAGTTACCTTTCTGCAAAGCTTAGCCTAGAAAAAAATGTCAAATACCTATACGTTAAGATACATGGTAGGTAACTTTGATTTGATGTACATACATATAAGTGCTGTACCGGTGGGCGCAGGGCGGTACGGATGAAAATGAGCATGATTGCGTAAATGTGAGTAAAGTTTGTTTGACATCGAAACATATGTATGTACGAAGATACAAAAAACTATTATTTTAGGTTCAATATAGGACTATAAGATTAATTTTATTAAAAAAATGAACAACATTAATTTAACCACCAACTGGGAATATAAAAATTGGTAATTTAGACTGTCGAATGAGATCTAAAACAGCTCGAGGTATGATTTTTGCCAACTGGACTGTCCTGTTCATGCAAAATATAATCATTAAGAATATATCTATATCTAAGTACATATAGATACATATGTACATATATAAAACTATTCTTGACTTTATGGAACCTCACTGTGCAATGATTGCATTGAAGTAGGCATACGTACAACTTTGTATTTTTCGCTATTTTATCGAAACTGAAGTTTCGAAATTTTTTGAAAAAAGGAAATGAATCCAGAAGAATTAATTAATTTTCTTTTTGCAAAAAATGCGTTGTGGTACCAAAAAGATTCACAACATCATAACAGGTTTATGTTGGACAAGTTGTGGGATGGTGGCTTTGGAAATGCAATCGACAAGTAAGTATACATACATACCTACATACATACATACATATATTTTATTTTTATTAGTGCATTTAATAAAATGTTAACAATTTAAATTCTGTTTTGAAATTCATACATACATTATATAAATTTTGTATGTACATATCTCTTATCAAATTGGCTGAATCACACCTGTTGTTTGCAAGTCGTCTTTTGCTGTTATTTAAATGGTTAATCTGCTGGTTTTCGCTTAGAGAGTCAGTTCCTTCAAGATCAATGGAATACATTTTATAATTTTATCCGCCAATTTAGATGAAGTTTCTATTGGTTTCCATAAAATTTGAAATTTTGCAGTTATGATACCCAATGTGCACTCCACTACACCTGTTGCTCGCGAGAGTCTCATATTAAAATACTGGTTTTCAGCATCCAAATTTCTTACACCATAGGGTTTTAGCAAGATTTTTTTTGTAACGGTTAAGCATCGTCCCCAAGAAATACAAAGGGAACCACTATTTTTGTTGAGGGCAAAACAGTATATGGAGGAATATGGAGGCGTCCAGCTTCCATTTAATTAAATAAAGACGAAGAGCGAAAGTGCCTCCATGAATCTGTTTTCCACGCCCCAAGTCAATTTTAATAAATTTTTTAGTTTGCAACTGCTTGAAGAGCAATGGGATAGAAGTGTTTGTAGTTATAGTGCATACTTGCAGTATGTTTAAATGAAGTTTCAGTGGAAATTTGCATGTGCTTTGTTTTGAATGCGTCCCAGATTGCCACAGTTGTTTCTCGAACTATCGATGAAATTGTGGTAATACCCATTCGAAAACTGAACCCAAGAGATTTAAAAGATGTTCCTGTTGCCAAAAACCTAAAACTAAGAATAAATGTACAGAATATAATTAGGTTTTTAAAAGAGTAGTCCCCGTTAAACTGTCATTAATGCGAAATAGAATATCTATAGAAAGAACCATGTTATGATTTGAATTCATAAAGTTTAATTATTTCTTTCAGGAGAAATAGTTAGAGCAAAATGGAAAAGTTTGCGGGATAAATTTCGTCTTGAACTAAAGAAAAATTCAGTGCCGCGTTCTGGTGACGAGGCATCTCAAGAAAGTCATGTTGGAAATTTGTCCGAAGGCTTTTTTTTTTGTTGAAAGATTAATTTACACCGAGAGCAAGCAGCGGAAATTTGACTTATGTATGAAGAACCTTATAATTTGGATGCTTATGAATTAAATATTCCAACTGAAGATATAATTGAACATCCTCAAGAAGAGGAAAAAAATCAGCCAACGATTTTTTCTAAAACTTCCAATACGAAAGTGTTAAAACGAAAAAGACGTAACGATAAACATAATGTAGGTGCTGAATTGAAGAGGCAAAACTTAATACGTTGAGAAGCATATAGATAGACGAGGATGAACATTTTTTTGACAGTTTACTACCTCATATTCGAACACTTTCATTGGCAAAAAAATGCTTTTGAGGATAAAAATGCAAAAGCTTTTCTAAGACTTACGGCTATTAAATGAAAAAAATGATAATCCACTTCAGGCAATAAGATATACAGTTATTTCTCAAAACAGTTCTCATAATAGTTGTTATTTAAAAGAGTTTATTAAAATGTGAATCAAAATTCATGTTCATATTTTTAAATATTAAATTTTCGTTCTTTGAAAAAAACTTTTGTACTTGTTAAAACATTAATAAAAACGGGAGCGTAACGAAATCCCGAATCACAAAATCCCGAATCACAAAATCCCGCCGAAAAAAAAAATAAAAATCCCGCCGAAAGATTTTTTTATAAATATTTGTCGGGATTTTCACTACTCTTTATAAAGTACTTTTTTGTACTTTTTAAAAAATATTTCTAAATTAATGTTTTTTGACAAAATATTAAATTTTATTGAAATATTTTTTAATTATTCTTAGCCAATCAGAAGAAATGGGCTCGACGACGGCAAAAATGTCAAGAAAACGCATTTCAAACTGTTTTTTTTTTAACTCTGCAAAATGGCTTATGTATAATTTTTTTTTTTCGCTTGAATGAAATTTTAAGCGTTTTTATTTAGAGGAAAAATAAAAAGGGGGGTGAACATTCTTGCTACCCGCGCAGCGGGCCAGGCAATTAATTATTTATTTTCTTAAAAGTTTTGGAAAAAAACTTTTTTACCAACTTTTTTTTAATTTTTTATAACTGACACTTCCTAGATCACGAATATGCATTTTCGAAGTCGCTAGGTCGCTTAGTTTAGCCGCAAATCAAGTTTAAAGGTGTCAACTTTGATGCCTCTAGCACGTCTAGTTTAGCCGCAAATCGTGTTTAAAGATAAAAGTCGATTTTTCATATAATGCGGTGCATCAGTTTAAAGAAACTTTGCATTCACCCAACCCCGCACCTACCCAACATCCTATAGTGTGCCAAGCAGGGGGGTTGCAGGGGGGCAGCATGCCCCCCCATAGATATCTCACTTTGATCCAAGAAAAGACTTTTGTACAAGAAAACTGTTGAAATAGGCGCCTGTCTGGCGACTTGACATACCCTAAGCGGAGCAATGGAGTTGCGTGAGCGGTGCAAAGCCCCCCAAAGAGGGAGTTCAAATCCTGAGAACCCGCGAAGCGGGCCACCCAAGGTACTTTTGTCCAAAAAACACTTTTATACAAGAAAACTGTTGACATTGGCGCCTGCCTGGCGACTGGACATACCCTAAGCGGAGCAACGGAGTTGCGTGAGCGGTGCAAAGCCCCCCAAAGAGGGAGTTCAAATCCTGAGAACCCGCGAAGCGGGTCACCCAAGGTACTTTTGTCCAAAAAACACTTTTATACAAGAAAACTGTTGACATTGGCGCCTGCCTGGAGACTGGACATGCCCTAAGCGGAGCAACGGAGTTGCGTGAGCGGTGCAAAGCCCCCCAAAGAGGGAGTTAAAATCCTGAGAACCCGCGAAGCGGGTCACCCAAGGTACTTTTGTCCAAAAAACACTTTTATACAAGAAAACTGTTGACATTGGCGCCTGCCTGGAGACTGGACATGCCCTAAGCGGAGCAACGGAGTTGCGTGAGCAGTGCAAAGCCCCCCAAAGAGGGAGTTAAAATCCTGAGAACCCGCGAAGCGGGCCACCCAAGGTACTTTTGTCCAAAAAACACTTTTATACAAGAAAACTGTTGACATTGGCGCCTGCCTGGCGACTGGACATACCCTAAGCGGAGCAACGGAGTTGCGTGAGCGGTGCAAAGCCCCCCAAAGAGGGAGTTCAAATCCTGAGAACCCGCGAAGCGGGCCACCCAAGGTACTTTTGTCCAAAAATCACTTTTATACAAGAAAACTGTTGACATTGGCGCCTGCCTGGCGACTGGACATACCCTAAGCGGAGCAACGGAGTTGCGTGAGCGGTGCAAAGCCCCCCAAAGAGGGAGTTAAAATCCTGAGAACCCGCGAAGCGGGCCACCCAAGGTACTTTTGTCCAAAAAACACTCTTATACAAGAAAACTGTTGACATTGGCGCCTGCCTGGCGACTGGACATACCCTAAGCGGAGCAACGGAGTTGCGTGAGCGGTGCAAAGCCCCCCATAGAGGGAGTTAAAATCCTGAGAACCCGCGAAGCGGGCCACCCAAGGTACTTTTGTCCAAAAAACACTTTTATACAAGAAAACTGTTGACATTGGCGCCTGCCTGGCGACTGGACATGCCCTAAGCGGAGCAACGGAGTTGCGTGAGCGGTGCAAAGCCCCCCAAAGAGGGAGTTAAAATCCTGAGAACCCGCGAAGCGGGCCACCCAAGGTACTTTTGTCCAAAAAACACTTTTATACAAGAAAACTGTTGACATTGGCGCCTGCCTGGCGACTGGACATACCCTAAGCGGAGCAACGGAGTTGCGTGAGCGGTGCAAAGCCCCCCAAAGAGGGAGTTCAAATCCTGAGAACCCGCGAAGCGGGCCACCCAAGGTACTTTTGTCCAAAAATCACTTTTATACAAGAAAACTGTTGACATTGGCGCCTGCCTGGCGACTGGACATACCCTAAGCGGAGCAACGGAGTTGCGTGAGCGGTGCAAAGCCCCCCAAAGAGGGAGTTAAAATCCTGAGAACCCGCGAAGCGGGCCACCCAAGGTACTTTTGTCCAAAAAACACTCTTATACAAGAAAACTGTTGACATTGGCGCCTGCCTGGCGACTGGACATACCCTAGGCGGAGCAAAGGAGTTGCGTGAGCGCTACAGAGAACCCAAAAAGGGGGGTGAACAACCTTGCTACCCGCTCAGCGGGACAGGCAATTGTAGATTTGACACCAAGAATTTCTTTATTTATTATTTATTTATTTATTTAAAAGTTTTGTAAAAAAACTTTTTTCACCAACTTTTTTTTGATTTTTTGGAATTGACACTTTCTAGATCACGAAAATCCATTTTTGAACTCGCTAGGTCGCTTAGTTTAGCCGCAAATCAAGTTTAAAGGTGTCAACTTTGATGCCTCTAGCACGTCTAGTTTAGCCGCAAATCGTGTTTAAAGATAAAAGTTGATTTTTCATATAATGCGGTGCATCAGTTGAAAGAAACTTTGCATTCACCCAACCCCGCACCTACCCAACATCCTATAGTGTGCCAAGCAGGGGGTTGCAGGGGCAGCATGCCCCCCATAGATATGTATCTCACTTTGATCCAAGAAAAGACTTTTGTACAAGAAAACTGTTGACATAGGCGCCTGCCTGGCGACTTGACATACCCTAAGCGCAGCAACGGAGTTGCGTGAGCGGTGCAAAGCCCCCCAAAGAGGGAGTTAAAATCCTGAGAACCCGCAAATCGGCCACCCAGGGTACTTTTGTCCAAGAAAGAACAATTTACAAATTAAAACCGCTTCATCAACGTTTTAAACTATTTGAAAAATTTAATATCTCTTTACAAATTTTTTTAGTCCTTGAAAGAACTTTTTTTTTTATTTTGTTCTTTCAACCTCACCTAATCCGACCTAAATAAAAAAATCCAATATCTCTTAGTGAGATCTTACCCCTACCGGTTTCTAATAAGAACTGAAGTTTACTGTCGACCGAATCCTGCTTATATACTTTTTTCAAAAGGAGGAGGAGCCTAAACCAGTGAGGTCTTCTGCAAACCAAAACAGTAGGAAACTTCGTTCTTGTTGATTCTCATTGATTGGTGTCACCAGTTACTATGGAAATGAAAATCCATACAGTGCTGTCAATTTAGTAGTGAAATGGCGGGATTTCGTGATTCGGGATTTCGTGATTCGGGATTTTGTGATTCGGGATTCTGTGAATCGGGATTCTGTGAATCGGGATTTTGTGATTCGGGATTTCGTACCCAACCCAATAAAAACACATACATAATAACGAAATACAGGATGTTTAATCTAACTCAAAGCAACAGAAAAGCGTTCCTCTGGATTAATTGCATTTATGTTGTAGTTTCTCCAGTTGTTAGATAGTTTATTTTTTATATTCTCCAAAATATAGATAGTCGTACGAACTCACAGTCATTCGGTAGGTAATATTCATAAAATCTTCCCGGATTCCGTCGAAGTTCTGTATGTATGTATGTGGTGAAATTCCTCGTGTTCGTGTCTACTTTTATTCAAGACATGAACACTGCAGCTCCTGTTTTTCTTTTTTAAAAGTACCAATTTATAAGCGAAGAACTTTCAAAAAGATTGGGATACATTTTCTCAGTTTCAAATGTAATAATCGACTATCAACGCTTCAGTATGTGATACCTACTCTTTAACCAACTCCCTCTTTCATCGAGGCTCTCATCGACTCTCGCATCTCCGCTCTGCTCGCAGCTCCAGTATTTTTTTAGCCTTACTAAAAAAATTAACAACATTTTATTTAACCGCCAATTGTTAAGTGATATTAATTATACTGTAGAATGGTTTCTAAGACAGCTTGTGAAGTTTTAATGCAACAATAGTATACAAAATAAAAATCACAAAGATTAGTCATGTTTTTGTTTCATCGACCTAATACAAGTCATTATGTCCCCATAATTACTCTGAGTGAAATCTGTAAATTTTTTGTACACAAGGTCACCTTTATATTTGTGTATGTGATTTCTCTTCAAAAATTTGTATACACATATATTGTATAATAATGTCCTCCCTAATAAAAGAAACAAAAACATTGCAAATCCAAGTTGGACCTGAAATGTTAATTAAAATCCTTACAAGGGTACAAATAACAAACAATTTACTGCATCAGTGGGAACTTAAAAGACGTAGTAAGGGTGGGTAAGGTAAAATGTGTAAAAGGGTTCGCTCTACTCGATGTTTGGCTTAGATATTTGGTGTTGTATATTTTTCTTAAGTATTCATTCAGCAACTATACCAACCAACCCTCGGGCAGCACGTCACATTATGAAGATTTAGGGATCCCAGTGAAAATTAAAAGGTATGCCTTCCTATTACGTGCAATACTCGAAAACAAAACTAAAAGTCCTGCTGCATGACACGGTTTTTGGTATTTTGTCCTCGGATTGGGCATGACTTTTTTTTTTTTATTATTTTTGATGGTAGGGTGTATAGGTTCTTTGACACTATCTATACTATACTTAACCTAGATGATGGGGCTTGGCTTTTTGTTGGGTTTAATCAGAAAACTTTTTGCTTAATGACATAAAATTAAGAGATTTTATTTCTTAAAGCTTTCCTTCCAGGAAGCCAACAAACCACCAGAACCACAAAATTCGAAGGAGCACTCTGGCATTAGTTTTTCAAGTTGGACGACCACAAAAACTGTTTATTTGTCTATTATTCATCTGTGAGTGCGAAGATACAAAATACCAACCTACCTATACAAAGCGCTCTATGACTTGTGCTATCGCTATGTCAAGGCAGGCGGTCGTCGTCGTCAGCCGGTCGGTGGCGGCGGTGCCGGCAGTATAGAGGCGGCAGCGAAGACTCCCCTGCATTGACCCAGTTATTTTTTTGCTTCACAGACTGTAACTATATCTATAGGTATCCTATATTTAGTCCCATCCCAACCTCGAAATCATCAGAATACAAAATGTTTGTGTGTGTTTGTTTAGTAATTTTGCTTTTAAAAGTGCAGCAATCCTTTGTCCTTTCCTGAATGTGGTCGCTGCTATCGTCGGTCTTCGGATTTTTATTTTATGTTTTCTTCCGACACTCTGCTGCTTTTGTTTAAAGTTAAGTTAAGTTAATTTTTGTACGTATAGTGTTTGTTTTAGTTTTTGTTGTATGATATCATATTATTCAAAGTTCACACAATTCAAGGTAAGCACACAGAAAATGAGGTTGTTAATATAGAAAAGACATCTTGTACCCAGCTCTGAACCGTCCCGATGAACATCAATCCACTGTTTAACCTGTTCCTTAACTGTTGTCGGTAGTGAAAAATCTGTTACGGTACTTTGAGAGCAGCCACCGATGATGTCGAATTCTTCCGCATATCCTAGTAGATGGACAGATCTATTGAAGATTTCGTCCGTTTGTGCAGGATTACGATGGAGAACGCACACTGCTTCATAAAGGTCGGCAAAGACCTCACCGATACGCTGGATCAGAAACGCTCTAAGCAATTGATATCTTTAAGCAGATTGAACATTAGCTCCGTAATTGGTATCATAAGCGGACACTGTCTAATAGGTAGGCACGCCAGGCGACTAGGCGTCTACTCTAATAATTTCTGCAGGTGCTGCATGGATGAGGAAGAGGAGGAAACAATTCGTCACCTTCTTTGTACCTGTCCTACTCTGTCACAGAGACGTAGAATCCATCTGGGAGATTTCTACTACCACGATACGAGTGATCTAGCAAATACTTTTAAAAGTAATCTTTTTTCGCTTCATAAAGAGCTCGAAATGGTTCAATTCAGTAAGGAAATGCTTTCCTATATCCATGTAGTATCACAATGGGCCAACAATTAGTCTAAGTGTGTCGGTTCTCCGCCAACAGCCACTTTAGCCTAACCTAACTACCTAACACTACTCGCATATGCCGACGATATTGACATAAGTTAGTAGAACAAAGCTTGATATCGATAACGCTTTTGTAAGTATTGAAACGGAGGCGAAGAAAATGGGTTCAACGGTCAATGAGGGCAAGATCAAGCCTCACCATAGACACCTATTACTTTAAGGTAGTTAAGGACTTTGCCTAACTGGGATCCGCTGTTAACTCAGAAAACGATACAAGCACTGAGATGAAACGGAGAATAATTCTTGCCAATCGCTGCTTCTTCGAGCTAAGAAGGCAATTGAGTAGGACAAAGCGAGAAACTAAAGTGTCCATGTACAAGACATTCTGGTCCTGTTATATGGAGCAGAGGCTCATGTAACTTGTAAAAGGCTGATAAGAACACTTTAAGTTGTTTACAAAGGAAGATTCTCCGGGTGATTTTTGTTCCTGCCAACATAAACGGAGAGTGCAGAAAAAGATATAACGGTAAACTGTATGGGCTGTACAGTGACACCTACCTAGCCAAAAAGGTAAAAAGCCAACGGCTGAGGTTGCTGGATCGAAGAGTCTTTAAATCCAACCCCGAGGGACGGCGCAGAAGAGGAAAACCGCGTATTTAACACAAGTAGAAGGAAGAAGACAGTTAGCTAGGGACCGAGGTGTCTGGGGGACGCTTGTTGGTTGAGGTCCCTGACTGTAGCGCCACTTAAATGAGTAAGTAAGTGAATCTCCTTGCCAAAACCACAGCATTGTTGGCATAATTCCTATAAGCACATTGTAATGCGTATTTTCTAATATCACTCAAAACAGCTAGTTCTGTTTTTCGGGAATAATGGCGTCCATTGCCATATAGAACTCTTAGAAATGAAAGCTTTTATATGTGGCTTATTTGAACCCTATCAAAACATATTGAAATTCTTTTGTTTTTACCAAGATTTCCTCAGAAAGATTTGGTTTACTACCGTTTAAAATAAAAAAAATAAATTAGGTGGCGCGACAGCTCTTGTAGAACCAGGGCCTAGTGACTTACAATTTTCAACTATTTTGGTGTGCGTGTTATTGGGAGGAATGGGGAGACCTACGATTTTCTGCAGAAACTGACCGGCTAAGGTGAGAAGCACTTTTTCATGGAGTATTTGTCAATTCCTTGCAAGAGGCAATAACCCGTGAAAAACATTTATTTTTGTAGGTGGTAAAGGCTGGGAATCGAACCCAGGACACACTTGTACAGGGTGATTTAAGAGTTTGCAATAGTTGAGAGTAGTCCGTGACGTGGTGGTTGGTCCATATGACTACTGCTACCCAAGGTTTTAAAAAAAAAAAAAAAATGTTTTTTCACGAGTTACTGGGTTAAGGGGTTGTAGCTAGGCACTGGTTCTCCAAGAGCTGTCTTGCCACCAAATTTATTTGGAATGGCTTAAGGCGCATGCACGATACGTTTGGAATAGGATCTTGAGTGTGATTTTTAGCCGGGATATGACTGAATCGTTGCTAATATGGAACTAATAGTCCAGTCAGCGGGTACATAGTCCTTCCACCTATTCTTAATTGATAATTTGATCCCATCACGTCCGTATTTCACCCGTAAGCTATCAGAACTCAGCGGGCTTTTTGTTCTTAAAACTTGTAACCCATTCTTTCACTGGCAAATGATAATCTCGCCCCTTTTACTTACTCTTTATGATGCTAATTTAGAAGCAGCAGTTTCAATGCATATAGTAGTATTTCCTTTGCTTCGGCCACTAGGTTGTCTTTGACATTTCGAAGACCCGGCTTTCTAGCAACTTCTTGGCTTTTTTATAAAATCTCCGGGTGTTGTTTTAATATTTACATTAAAAAAGTTTTTTTTTTTAACCAAAAGCAACCGAAAACAGCTTATCGACAAATAATAAAACACCTGTTCGAAGACTGCATCGGTTAATAAACTTCAATTCCAGCCAAAGTTATATAGAACCTTATACCTTAACCTATAAATTTAAGTTTAGATAATATTAATTAAATATTTAAACTTCACTTCACTTAATCACTTCAGAAAATTCCTCCGTAACTATATAACTTCAAACAAATTTTATATATACACCCTTCTTAAACATATAAAACTATAGCTTTTAAATTCACCACATTTTAATTTTTGCTTTTATCCGGATGACTTTTAAAGTTCAGTTTAACAACCTGCTCATTGGAAACTATAAAGTTCCCGCACATGTCCATTTTATATCCATTCTTGTCATCATCATATAGTCTTTGTGTCCTTCATAAACCGTCATTTTTTTATGATCTTTCTCATTCGATAAAAATAACAATTCAACAGAGATAAAGGGAAAGAGAGTCCTTTTAGAATTATGAGGCTAATTAAACATGTTAGTTTTGTGATTGACTTTGTACTCATCCCTTTTCTGGGATATTATTACTTATATACACAGATGGCAACATACATATTTTTAGTATCTTATATCCGCAGGGATGAAAATAAACTTTTGATGATTGATGTTATCTAAATATTAACATTGAAAAAAGATAGAAAAGGTTATTAATAATAGGTACGACTGAGTAGATATACTGGAGCCTCTCCTTTAAATATTAAATTTAATGTTTTATTAAGAAAGTAGATCGAAAAATCAATTTTTACAGAGTACACAAACAATAGCAACAACATCAGCAACGAAAAAAGTATGTATGTATATTCAGAGATGAAAAGTTTATGCTAAAATAAGTAAATACCATCCGCATCAACAGAGGTATAAGAGGAGAGGAGCAAGGCGGAGAAAAGAGTTTTATGTAAATATAGGAGTGTATAATGTGCCCAGATTATAAGAAAAATCCAGGGTTACTTTTACTTGGAGATTTACTTGTTACTGGAAACGTCATTTTATTGGAATTGGTATCTTGCAATCAAATTGTAAATCGGTTATAATATTTGAATGTACCTCAAAATTTGTTTTGGTTGAATGAGCACATCAGGATTTTATCAGGAAACTTTTTTTCAATTTCAATGATATGTTCTGTATATCGAATATTTATTTGACTTTGCCGTATTCCGTGAGAAGTGATATGCCAGAAATGGTGATTAGAGAATTAAATGCAATTAAAGAATTTATATATTGATTTTAAGTAAACGAAAAGATATTTAAGGTATTCTTTGAAACTTAAATACTACCGCACACTTTAATTTTTAAATTTCGTTTGTAGTTCTCACTTTAGTCTCTCTTTAGCAATCGATTTCACTTGAATTTTCATGTTTTCAGCCCAAATTTTGTAATGCTTAAAAGACAACAGAATAGCTGGCAAGTACTTTTGAGAAAGGCAATGATGTTTGGCAAAATGAAATAAGGGCCCAAAATGTTTTTCAAAATAAAATGAAATGAAACCCCAAAATTAATATGTTGGGGTATAGTATTTCATTTGGGCTTTATTTCTTTGTGAAATAATATTTCATTATGTAATAGGACCCCAGCAAAAAACTGAAATTATACCCAAAAATTTAAGAATTTTCGTTATTATTGTTTTGCATTATAGTTTTCGGGCTTAATATTATTTTTTCTTTATGAAATTATTTTCTTTTTTTTCAAAACGTGTCCATTTTTGTTTCTTTAATTCAGTAATCCTTTTTTTGAAAAAAAAAAAACAATTCTTTGTGGAAAAAATCCGAAAAAAGGTTATAAATCGTATTCCTATATGTAACCATTTTTTTATTTTCGATTTTTTTTTTAAATACAGTTTAACTGATAATTTTTTTACAAAGATCATTTTAAAAAGTTTCATATACCAAAATTTTCAATTTGCTTTTTGATTTTTTAAAAATGTCTAAATTTTTGTTTTTGAAAATTTAATATTTCGAAAACGAATTGGTTGATTTTTATCAAACTTGGCAACTATGGCTGTTTTTTTTAACATTACCAGGAAGATTTTAAATACAAATTATACTTATAAGTTATAATCAAAAATAACGGTACAAGTGTTTAAATATAGTTAAGGAAAATTTTATTTTTATCAAAAACGACTCCTTCGATTTAAGTAAAAGTTTTATGGGAGCTGATATCAGTACGTTCTTTATTAAATTTGAACCGATTTTAATGAGATTTTTTACATAGGAGCTTATAATGAGTTTAAAATACTAAACAAAAATTTTATTTGCAAAAACCGATATTTCAAATATGGGTAGATGATTTTTTAACTTAGCACTAAAAAATGAAGTACCAATTTTTTTTCTTATAAGTGTTTCCAAAATTGTAAATATAAAAAATATTTGTTTAAAAAACTCGCTACAACGATTTTTTAAATTTTTTTTCTCATAAATTGAGATTATTGTTAAAGAATTCAGATGGTCTTCATGTACATCGCGTCGGTATCACAACAATTTCAGAACAAATTGTCCAGTCTTAACCATAAGTTCCCCCAATACAGTGATAAATTGTTCATGTTTAATTACTCACATAATACTTCATTAAACAAAACTAGTAACGTTTTTGGCCTGTGGCCTAAAACAAAGGCTCCCATAACGAATTCATTTCTTTTATCAGATAAATAGTTTTTAAAAATTAAAACTTTAAAACCACGGTGTGTTCGTATACATAACAGCAAGTTTGTGCGACTCTGTTCTGCATTTAGTTTTTTGTTTTATACGCTCCGTTTACATTGAGAGTTGAAACCACATTCAATTCCGTGTAGACGTGGGTCGAATTAAATTGAATTAATTTATTGATTTAAATTATTCCATGCAAGACTGTATAGAAGTAATAGAATCAAAATAACAGCTATGTAGGTACATACGTGTGGTTATCTCAATTTGTTTTGTGGCAATGGCTAAATGTTTCGGAAAAAAAAGAAACCACAAACGAAGATATAGACTTAATAACAAATCTGTCAATTTAAGTAGTTACATTTCGATTCTTTTTTAAATTTAATTTTTAAACCTGGATCGAATTCGTTTATAGTATATAATTTTGTTAAATTACCTTCATATATGAACATAACATTACCTCAGATCTTTTTTAATATTTTTAATTAATTTTGAAGCAAAATACTTCAAATGTTTAGTCTTTTGAAGCTTAAAAGAGATATGAAGTTTATCGACTTGAATGGAAATAAATAGACAAATATTTAAAACATTTAAAAATTTAACCCTTAATACCAAGAATTTGAAATAAGAAAAAATAATAAAAGCAAAAAGAATTAATAGTCTATAAAAGTAAAAAAAAAAAATTAATAGTACTTTAAAGAAGAGGACATTTCTAAAACCTCAACCTACTCCGAATGTCAATAGTCGTATTCTATTTAAACTCGCTGTCCCCAAAAGTATTTCTTTAATAAAAAAAAATAGTAAAACCAAAACATGTAAAATATACAGCATACATACATCGATTTAATCGATGAAAAATAATCCACGGCCGCATTAAATACGCTTACGCATAATATATAATTCACTTTTTAAATGTAGGTACCTCAAACTATTAAATTTCATTGTTAATATGAAAGAAAGGGCGTTATTTAAGTTAATTAACTTAGTATAGCTTTTACGTTTGCATAAAATAGCCTTGTGGCAAAGTTTAGTAACTTGGACTGTCACCCTAGAGGAAGACTTGAGGATTGACTCCCTATTCAACCAGAAGTTTTGCCTCTTCACTGAACCAAAAAGGTACGTGGAATTAATTAACATATTAATTGGGACAACGAATGGTACATTAATATTTGTCCAATAAACGCGATAATAAAAACAACGAATGGCCGTTTATTAAAATCAATTAACGTTAATTGATTCAACGAACGTACATTAACTCGTTCGTAAAAAAACTCCGAATCGGAATCCGAATTATATTTATGAACCATACATTAAAACAACGAACGTGTTAATTAAAAATAATAAACGCGTTAATTAAAAATAATAAACGCGTTTATTAAAAACAATAAACGCATTTATATAAAATAATAAACGCGTTTATTTAAAATAATTAACGCATTAATTAAAAACAATAAACGCGTTTATTAAAATAATTAATGCGTTTATTAAAAATCAATCAACGCGATTATTAAAAACAATAAACACGTTTATTAAAAATCAATGATCGCGTTTATTAAAAATAATAAACGTGTTTATTAAAAATCAATGAACGCGTTTATTAAAAATCAATGAACGCGTTTATTAAAAATCAATGATCGCGATTATTAAAAATAATAAACGCGTTTATTAAAAATCAATAAACGCGTTTATTAAAAATAATAAACGCGTTTATTAAAAATCAATAAACGTGTTTATTAAAAATCAATAAACGTGTTTATTATTTTTAATAAACGCGTTTATTAAAAATAATAAACGCGTTTATTAAAATTCAATAAACGCGTTTATTAAAAATCAATAAACGTGTTTATTAAAAATCAATAAACGCGTTTATTAAAAATAATAAACGCGTTTATTAAAAATCAATAAACGTGTTTATTATTTTTAATAAACGCGTTTATTAAAAATAATAAACGCGTTTATGAAAAATTATAAACGCGTTTATTAAAAATCAATAAACGCGTTTATTAAAAATAATAAACATGTTTATTAAAAACAATAAACGCGTTCATTGAACGAGTTAATAGAAACAATGACCAGCATTTATTAATTTTATAAGTACGTTCATCAAAGTTAATAAACGGGTTCATTAAATTAATAAACACTGTTTTCAATAAATTCCAAAAGTAAAACTTCCTAAAGTCTTATTCCTTTGTCAACGAATTTTTAATTTCCTGGTAAGAAATTAAAAAAATCAATTAACAAAAACAATAAGACAAGGAAATTTGGCTTTCTAAATTTATTAGGTCTTGTTGCTCGAACTCTGTAAAATACAAAAAAAAGAAAAAATTAGTGTGATTTTTCTTTTTCATTTCATACAAACCCGTTATCAGTAGCTTCGTTCTTTCATATCTTATCTTCTCTTTTCTGAAATTTTAAAGTTTAAATAAAAGAGATGTTTACATTTATGTTTACTCTTTTATTGTTCAGATAAGCCAAATGAATGGCAGGAAAAATTTACATAGTTAAAGTTTTTTTGTGAAACAAATTAGAAGAAGTGATATTACCAAAAAGTTATAAGAAGTGAAATTATAAGATCTCATTCAGCAAAACATGAGTCCTTGTACAAACTTTCTTAGTTAATTTACATAGTTCGAATGTTAAAGTTTTTTATGAAACAAAAAGATCTCATTCAGCAAAACATGAGTCCTTGTACAAACTTTCTTTTTATTACTTTGAAAATATTGTGTTTCTATGAAACCCCAAAATGAGGAACATGCGGTTGGATACTGGAGATTAAATAAATAAAAAATTTTAAAGCAGATATCCACTGCTCGGATAAAACTGTTAAAAGTAAATTTAACTCCGTCAAAATAGAGAAAAATTTCGGTAAAGTTGAGGATTGAATCACCGTGAACAATGATGAAAGGTTGGACATTCTCACCCATTTTGTTGAGGAAATCGATATGGTCCTCTATGGCTTGAATCGTACTGCCTATCCAAATGAAAGCGTTCTGCGAGTCCTTGATGGTATATCTAGTAACATGTTTCCGACCCTCTTTGTCCCTTTTGAAAACTTTTTGGAAAGGTACAAAATATCCATGAAGAGCCCAAAGCAGTGCCGCATCTTTACAATCTGAAAAAAGCCAAGCACAACAAAAAATTACCGAATTAGTAAAGCTTGAAATGTGAAATATTAAAAATAAACTTTATTATGTATTTATATAATTATAAAATCATAGTTTTTATAAAACGTGTGACATTTAATTTTTAGGTATATGTTTATGTTAACCAATTAATTGGAAAAGTAAAAATAATAATTAGATTAATGTGTTTATAATAACATTTAAAGAAGGTACAAACTCTTAGTTTGTTCTGCTGATGCAATTTTGTTTAAAATCTCTTTTATGCTTTTTTCTTTGACATTGTTATCAGTAGAGAGAAATTTAAGAAGTTTTTCCTCCAGTTTTTCCCAGTTGTTCAAAAGTGAACCGGAATTTGGATACAAATGACTGTAGTCCATATCAACCTTAGGAATTAAAAGTTTTTTTTTTTATTTTTGAAGGTGGTGAAATGTTTTAACTTACCAAGCGATGGCCAGTTGGGAGCTTATACTGAGGCCATTTAGTGAAAATTTCAGAGGTGGAAGAAGAGTTTTTTATTTCCAAGAGTCTATGGTTTGTACATGCTTTCCAGCAACGGTCAAATTCCTCAAATGACAAATTATCATATTTTAATACCCGATAGATACTTTCTGCATTTTCTTCTGGAGCTAAAAATGCAATTTTTGTTGTATAAATTTCAATTTTCAATTAATGAATTAATGAATTAATAAATTTAGTTAAAAAAGTTTGTGTAATTAGGAAGATGTATAGCTATCGTTAAAATCCATCATTAACATTTTTTTTTCCAATTTTGAAGACATTAGAGTTCGTTTTTTTTTTTTTAATATATTATGCAATACGATGAAAACTTATTTTGACTATTTTTTCCAAAAAGAAGCAATGCATTTTGAGTAAGAATTATTTTGTAACTACATTTTCTTAAATTTTACTGATTCATTAAAATGAAAATAGTCGAAAGAAGTTTTCAACGTACTAATAATATTTTTTGACAAACCCAACTCTAATTTGAAAATTAAAATTTTAATGATTGCTACAACTTGGCCCTTAAAGCTTCCTGTAAATAAATACAAATTTTAAGTTTGGTACTTATAAAGGACGTTTAAGCAAGAATAAATATTTATACCTATTCAGCCCTTTTCTAAATGTAAATTCCCGTGGAATTAAAAATGGAAGAAACGTTTTACTATCTAAAAATATGTACGTTTTCTGCTTTTCATTTGATGAAAAACGTTTAGGTGTTATGTTAAAGCTGAAAGGAATTGAAGTCCCTGCGTTGTTCTTGTTTGAAAGTATTTCTCCCATTTCGTATTTCCTCGAAAATGTCGGACTTATTTAAAATCATGAGTCTAAGCAGAAACTTTTTATTACTTTGTAGAAATTGCGTTTCTTTAGAACCCTAAAATGAGGAACAAGCGCTTGGGTACTCCAGATTAAAATAAATACAAAAATTTTAAGCAGATATTCACTGCTCGGATAAAACTGTTAAACGTAAATTTAACTCCATCAAAATAGAGAAAAATTTCAGTAAAGCTCAGGATTGAATCACCGTGAACAATGATGAATGATTGGACATTCTCACCCCTTGAGTACTCCAGATTAAAATAAATACAAAAATTTTAAGCAAATATTCACTGCTCGGATAAAACTGTTAAACGTAAATTTAACTCCATCAAAATAGAGAAAAATTTCAGTAAAGCTCAGGATTGAATCACCGTGAACAATGATGAATGATTGTACATTCTCACCCCTTTTTTTGAGGAAATCGATATGGTCCTCTATGGTTTGAATTGTACTGCCTATCCAAATAAAAGCTTGATGGTATATCTGGTACCTAACATGTTTACGACGAATAGTATGGAAAGAAAACTTAACAGTTAAGTCTGAGCAAGCAGCATACAACATAAGCAAAATATAATTTTCGGAAACAAACGAATTTAGAGTGGAACAAAATTAATCAAGACAAATTTTTACTATAATCATTTTAGAAAACTATTTTTTTTTTCCTCAATAAACGTTTCTAAGCCCCCCTATACAAAACAGTGTATCTACTCCGTAGATTTGTCTCCTGAGTAAATTTAATGTCTATGTGAAAAATAACGTACCTCTTTCAGAACTCGGAGTTTCTTCTTCATCTTCTTCTACGTCCTCGTCCCTCAAAGGGAATGGAGAAGAACTTGCAATTGGTTTTAAAGAGGATTTAATGTTGCAAAACTTGTTGTAAATTTTACCCCTTTTACCTGTTCGATAATATGCCTACAAAAGTTTAGAAATATAAAATTAATTATCTGTATACTGTATGTATGTATATAATGTATAATGTTTACCAGTTTTTCAGTTGGGAATCGTTCTATAATCTCCTTTTCAATTTTGTAACTTGTATGTAAATCCAAATGAATTTTGTTCTGGTCGAAATAAAGGGCTATTGCATTAATAAGTTGTTTCCTTTCGTGTTCTTTGAATTTGTTCGAATTTTCGTAGCTTTCAGCTAATGCCAAAGTTTTGGGGTTATTGTTCAAAATTTCTCCCAAAGATATTGAGTTTGACGAATTTTCCGATCTAGACGATGTTGGCGTAGTTGGAAAACTTACACGATTTTGTGTCGATACGTAAGATGTAGATGCATCAGATGAACATTGGGAGCTAGGAAACGGCATAAATCTTGCATTGGCATACATTAAAAGGGGCTTTTCAATTGCGTTTCTCCACTCTCTTAATTTGGCCTCAAACAAAATCAATGTTCCATACGAAAACGGTTTCATAATTCGTTCTAGGTGGTGACACTCAATATTTTTTAAAACCTCAACATCTATGTGTTCCCCTGAAAGAGTTTAATTAAATATCTTTACCTTTAGCAAAGCAGGCATGAAAATATGGGTGGAATTAACTTATAATTTAATATTTTAGTTTAATTTCATTAACTTCGTTTAGTGTTGGGATGTAATCAAGTGAAAAATCTTTAAAATAAGAACTTTTATTTGCTTTTAGTTAACTTAAATAAAAACACCTTTAAAATCATTAAACTTATTATAATATTTCACATATGATAAGGCAAATGGTTGACGTACTAAAAACTGGAAACTATCATTTTTTTTGTGCAAAAGATTAACTAACTGAAGCTCTTGATTAAATAATTTCTTCCCAAAAACCATCTTTTTTTTTTTAAAAATCCACTTAAGTGTGTTCCGTAGTGAAATGGCGATTTTATAAATAAGATTGTGAAGCGTGTACTTGTCCGATCAAAATGATTTAGTCGTCTATAGACAGAAAAAACTTTGTCTCTAAAAAATCATTGGAACAAAAATTTAATTTTGTGCTCTATTATTTGGTAAAATGCTTTTAAGGAAACGAGACAATGGCGAAAATGGCTGTTTTGCAAAGCGAATGTAGCTAAAACTATAGCATTTTTTGCCAAAAAAAAAGTTCATATTTTTTGCCAAAAAAAAAAGTTCATATTTTAAAAAAAAAAGTGTTGAAGCAAATTTTTGTTTGTTAGGTACTAATAAAAATTTAAATAACACAAAGTAATAATGCTTGTAAATTTTGAAAACACGCATTTTTGAGAATCAATAAGATATTTAAGGTATATTTTTCGGAAAAATTAGTAACCTTACAAAGCTTTAACTTACTTTTAAAATGATCCAACAGTTCTAAGTGGCCCCAACTTTGTAATAAATTTGTAAGCTCATCATCTGAAACTATTTTAACTATCTTTGTTGTCTGGTAGTTTGTTAAAATTGATTCCAATTCCATTTGTGATAATACTGGCAATTCTAAAGATTTTGAAATATCATCAACCACATCCTCATCGGAAACTTCAGCTCCAGCAATATTTAGCTGCGGTGACGATGGCGGTGTTGCCATTTGCAAAGATTGAAACTACTGTATTCTTAAACAAATTTTTTTAAGTATAAAGTTTTCACTTATTGTTATATTTAGTTTTGTATTATTGAGTTAATATGTACATTTTTGAATCATCTGTAATTTCAATGCTATATTTTGTAAATTATTTTAAGTTTTCGTAAGTGTATAACTATTTCATCGTTGTAACTTATAACAAATTAATTAGTGGAAACAAAAATAATGACTCGTCGATACAAGCTAAACTTTCATGTCTGATAATTTGAAACAAAATATTCCTTGACTCTTAGAACCGTTTTCCCCTGAGCAGTTTTTATTAAAGTTATTGGTGGTCCAATAAGATCTTTTAAAGATATAATTGAAAATCCTCCTAACTGATTTTCATCGATTTCAAAAGATAACAAGTGCGGATTGTATTGGATTTTGTTAACCTTTTGGCATAACAAAAAAACTGTTTCTTTTTTTAAAAGAATAATGTCTATTATAACATACAATTCTACATCTGATTTGAACTGGGCTATATAAAATTTTATTTGGTATTTGTAACCTTGGATTTCAGCTTTAGAGTAAAACTCTATGTCCACGTAAGGTGCTTTTAAAATTTCTGAAACAAGGCTGCTAAAATTACTTTCTTTTTTATTTGTTTCATAGAAGAAAAAGTAGCTCTGAAGGTGATCTAAGGTATTAAATAATTTAAATGCGGTTTTTAGCTGATATTTTTTTGCTAAAGTCAAACAAATATTTTTACGAGACGTAATGGCATGAGAATAAAGCTTAAATTCTTTGTGCTTTGCTTCAAATTTAAAACACCAAAAGTTCCGAATGGGTCCTGATTGTTTCAGAACAGTAGGATAATGTGTTAAATTATGATGTTTCGGTTTCAGCGTGTCGTTGAAAAGACGAACATAATCCTTGTTGTGAATTTCAATTTTCATTCTCAACATTGAGATGCTGTCATCGCAAATTTCAAAAGAAAGCAGCATATCAATTATTTCAATTAAGTTGAGAAGAAATTTCCATACCTCGTCATCATGTGGAACTAAATCTCCAACCATTATCTGAATAAAAGATATGAAAGTCATCATTTCTCTTGCTGTCATTTTTAAATGTTTGTTTTTTAAATGATGAATTTTTATTTCGCCTGACATGTTATCAATCTCTACTGGGCCGTATTGGAAAGTTTGTTTTCTTAAATTAAAGGTTTCCAAAGTAAAATAAGAAACTGTATAGATAAAATATGTAATAATATGGCAGACGTCGTAATGACAAACACCTTCAAATAAGTCGTGCATGAGATCAACGCAATAATTTTCAACAACATGAAACGATGGTATTTCATTTAGTTGGGAATATTTTTGTATGCCAGTTTCAGAAGAATTATTTTGAAGAACATCATTTTCATAGTTAGAACGGTTTCTTAATAAATCGTTTCGTTCAACTGATAATGTCTGCGCTTCAGATTTTTTGACTTTACAAAACCTACAATAAGAATTAGCTGAAAATGATCTATTGAAATCTAAAATTGTATTCAAACCCAAATTATCTCCTAACACAATCCCCAAAACAAAATAAACTTTTTTGTTATCTTGACCGTTAATGTTAATATCAACCCCATCAACTTCAAGGCTTTTAAGCTCTTGTATCAAAGTTTGAAAACATTTTTCATTTCCAAACGACTTTAAATCCTTTGATTTAATAATACCTGCTAAAAAAATATTATCTAACTTTGATTCTTTCCACGGGAGACAGGGAAAAGTATAGTAAATATTACATATTGAATGAACTCCGGCATGAGAACTTAATGGATTATTGATTTCAAAGTCATCAGTGTATAGAAAATATGGGATAATTATTTTTTCCGGGTACAAATTACTTTTTTGCTTCCAAAGGTCACCTTGAATAAAACTTGAAATTATGTTTTCTTTACTTAAGGTTTGCATATGAAGAATAGTTTTTTCGAAAATGTCACCGCTCTCAAAAAATTTTTGGAATTGGAACTTTAATGGCATTAAAACACCCTTAATGTTTTTTTCGTCATACATTAGGTTCCCGTTTCGAAAAACTGCATCGATTTCATTATTTACTGAAAATTCTTTTAAGCTTCCTAAAAATTTTTTTTTTTGCAGCCAGGTAAATAGTTTATATTCAGTATTGCAATAATTAAAAGGGTTACGACACTTTGATATTAGACTCAAAAATTCGTTATGGACTTCTATGTTTTTTTTTGCCAGGTGTTCATTTGAAAAGGATTTAAACAATTCAACAATAGGATTTAAAATACATTTTTGTACGTCTTCTTGAATTTCTGTAATAATTTTTCTTGAAAAACTAAAAAACTATTGTTATCATGTAATTTCAAAACAAACCCAGTCGCAGATGTAAAGAGTTCATTAAGGCTGTCTTCAACATTGAATTTCTTTACTTCTGGAGCTATACTTTCGCATGCTTCCGAGCCTTCTTGAAAACTATCAAGCGTCACACCCCTTTCAAAAAACAATTTCTGATAAGAGCTAGAACTAGTCACATTTATGGGTTGTGCTAAACTCTGAACGTGTTTTCTATTTAAATGTTTTTTAAAACTTCCTAAATTTTGAAAAGATTGCGTGCAACTGTTTTCCATACACCTAAAAGTGCTATAAGTACTTAGATCATGAATTTTTTTTAAATGTTCTATAAATGGGTTTATAGACCAAATCTTTTCTTTACAGATGAAACAAATCATTACTACTAACTTATACTTTTGATAACTTTAAATAATAACTTGTGAAACAGCTGACGGAGTAGACAAAGTAGCGGATGATGTCCTAAAAATAAAAAAAAAAACACACAAACTAGTTAATTGAAGCATGCTTTCATTGATGAAATTTCAATTTTTGTTTGCAAAAAATGCAGAAAAAACGAAGCAACCTTTTGAAAATACAAATTTTAGTCATATTTGCCTACCAAAATGTTTATGAAAATGGTTCTTACAATTTCCCTGGTTTCATTTCTTCGAAATTAGATATATGAAACTCGAAACAAACCTTAAACTAAACTAAAAAAATATACCCAAAAGCGTTAAGGAAAATGATCCCATTCAAATTTGGTTAACCCTCTACCGCAAATGTTGTAGTCAGAAGAGAAAACGAAACTAAAAAAAAAACTTCAAATAGTTATTTTGGATTGATTTAAGATCGATTATTAAGAAAAAGGACTTAAAAAGTTAATTTGTTCAAATGTAATTCTTGTTTGACCTCGGTTGCGGTAGAGGGTTAATGAAAAAAAAGCAAAAAGTTTTCAAAATGTTTATGAAAATGATCCTAGACAGTGATTCTAGTTTCATTTATTCGCAACTAATGATAAAAAAGCAAACAGATTTCAAAATGTTTATGAATATGATCCTAGTTTCATTCTTCGGTTTTTGAAACTCTCAATAATTAAAAAAAAAACAAAACTCTAGATCCTATTCAAATGTTGTTAACCTCTACCGCAAATGTTGTAGTCAGAAGAGAAAGCGAAACTAAAAAAAAACTTCAAATAGTTATTTTGGATTGATTTAAGATCGATTATTAAAAAAAAGACTTAAAAAGTTAATTTGTTCCAATGTAATTCTTGTTTGACCTCGGTTGCGGTAGAGGGTTAATGAAAAAAAAGCAAAAAGTTTTCAAAATGTTTATGAAAATGATCCTAGACAGTGATTCTAGTTTCATTTATTCGCAACTAATGATAAAAAAGCAAACAGATTTCAAAATGTTTATGAATATGATCCTAGTTTCATTTTTCGGTTTTTGAAACTCTCAATAATTTAAAAAAAAAAAAACTCTAGATCCTATTCAAATGTTGTTAACCTCTACCGCAAATGTTGTAGTCAGAAGAGAAAGCGAAACTAAAAAAAAACTTCAAATAGTTATTTTGGATTGATTTAAGATCGATTATTAAAAACAAGACTTAAAAAGTTAATTTGTTCAAATGTAATTCTTGTTTGACCTCGGTTGCGGTAGAGGGCTAATGAAAAAAAAGCAAAAAGTTTTCAAAATGTTTATGAAAATGATCCTAGACAGTGATTGTAGTTTCATTTCTTTGAAGTTTTCATTTATGTTATATCAAAAATACATAAATACAATAAGTTTAAATAATTGTCCAGTTTATATTTTTTGAGAGTTCTGAGATTTCTGAGAATAAAATTTTTTTTCTCAGTTATTTTTCATCAAAAGCGGAAAAATTCTAAGATATCTCAGGAGTCTCAAAAAATATAAACTGGCCAAATAATAAAAAAAAGTACCTTGTTTAGGAAACTGCCAAGTGGTGGCGGCAAAATGGTGATGGTTGCAAGAAGATTGTGTTGGGAACGTGACGGCAGCAAGAAGGTGATGACAACGTGTGGCAGTGGCTTTTAATTTTTGTGGCGACGACAGGCGGCGGAGGCAGCGAAAACGTGGTGGAAAAGGAGCACTACGTACAAAAAATTTTTTTTTTAGAAACAAAACAAAATAAAACTTTCTCTAAATGTTTAATACTATTAGATAAGGGTATTTATGCAAAGGCGTAAAGTCATTGTAAACGTGCGTCGTAAAATTTGTAAACTGCGTTAATCTATCAAAATTTGTATGGAAAATTGAAAGATTTACGAAGCTTACATTTTTTACGACTACTTTTACGCCTTGGCATGAATACCCTTATTATAAATACATTTTAGAAGTACTTACATAAACTTCTGGAGCATGCAACCTAGTGATGAAGACGGCGGCACGGTGGAAAACACACAATTATTTAAGATGCCACCAGGAACTACGTTGTGGCGGCGGCGCTTTAATTTTTGCGGCAGACGACGACGGCGATGTCGGCAGTAATGTGGCGGCGCGGCGGCGTGGTGAAAGAAGAGCACTAGTTACATAAAATGTAAGTATATTTAGAAACAAAACAGAATGAAAGTTTATCTAAATGTTTATACTATTTTAAATACATTAGGGGTACTCACATAAAGTTCTGGAGACAAGCAAAAACGTGATGGCGGCTGTGGCGGCGGCGTGGCGGCGGCGTAGATGCAAACGTACAAATTTTCTAAATGCGACCATACATTAATTAATAACGTAGGCAGCAGCAAAAACAAAATTATTATTAACTAAAAACTCTTTTTTTAATAAATTTAAATCAAATTTAATACTTACTTTTTATTTCTACTTATTTCCGCAGTTTCAGGTTCAGGGTATCTTCTTCGCAGTTTCACACTTTAACTTTGAATGGCTTCGCGTGCTTTTGCCGGCTACATCATTTAACGAAAGAAATTCTTTCGTTCAACCAAGCAAATAAAGTGTTCCCACTTTGTGGCGACGACGGGCGGCGGAGGCAGCGAAAACGTGGTGGAAAAGGAGCACTACGTACAAAAAGTGTTTTTTTTTTTAGAAACAAAAAAAAAAATAAAACTTTCTCTAAATGTTTAATACTATTAGATAAGGGTATTTATGCAAAGGCGTAAAGTCATTGTAAACGTGCGTCGTAAAATTTGTAAACTGCGTTAATCTATCAAAATTTGTATGGAAAATTGAAAGATTTACGAAGCTTACATTTTTTACGACTACTTTTACGCCTTGGCATGAATACCCTTATTATAAATACATTTTAGAAGTACTTACATAAACTTCTGGAGCATGCAACCTAGTGATGACGACGGCGGCACGGTGGAAAACACACAATTATTCAAGATGCCACCAGGAACTACGTTGTGGCGGCGGCGCCTTAATTTTTGCGGCAGACGACGACGGCGATGTCGGCAGTAATGTGGCGGCGCGGCGGCGTGGTGAAAGAAGAGCACTAGATACAAAAAATGTAAGTATATTTAGAAACAAAACAGAATGAAAGTTTATCTAAATGTTTATAATTATTATTTCAAATACATTAGGGGTACTCACATAAAGTTCTGGAGACAAGCAAAAACGTGATGGCGGCTGTGGCGGCGGCATAGAGGCAAACAAACAAATTTTCTAAATGCGACCATACATACATTAATAACGTAGGCAGCAGCAAAAACAAAATTATTATTAACTAAAAACTCTTTTTTTAATAAATTTAAATCAAATTTAAAACTTACTTTTTATTTCTACTTATTTCCGCAGTTTCAGGTTCAGGGTATCTTCTTCAAAGTTTCACACTTTAACTTTGAATGGCTTCGCGTGCTTTTGCCGGCTACATCATTTAACGAAAGAAATTCTTTCGTTCAACCAAGCAAATAAAGTGTTCCCACTTTATTTGCAAGTATTTTTATACAAACTACAAATCGATTTCAAAACAATTCTTGCAGGAAAATTAAAAAAGAAAGCTGTTGTTTGATTATTTTCAACTTTATTTTTATTTTACTTTAGCTCACAGACATACTAGCTTTTAATTTATTGAAAATTATTCACTAATTATTGAAGAGAACCGATAATTAACGCAATTTTATCAAAACACCGCGAACAAATGTAAACTTCCAACTTCAAGGTTCAGAAATGTGAAATTTTCTTTGTGTGCACTTTTATTGGAAGAAAGCACTTTTAAAAGCAAAAAAGTGTGTTGCATGGGTTTTTTCTTGTTGGAAAGAATACGACATTAGAGAATATAATATAATGTGGAGAGCTTGAATTGTAATTACACAGAAAGTTTGTAAAACGTGTATATTTCGTAAAAATTTTAAAATGAGTACTTTCACATAAGGTTTGTCCATAAATATGATACCTTCTACATTTTCCAGTAGAATTTAAAAAAAATCAGCGTGGTAAATATATGATGTAAATTATCGATGAACACAAATTTTCAATTTGGGTGGCTCTTATTGTTTTTTTTTTTTGATTTTTTCAAACAAATTTTATTTTATTAAGGTATGATATTATGGAATTTCTTTTAAATAGTGCAGAAAAATGGTTTAGCACCAGCCTTATTGAAATTTTTTTTCATCGATTATTTGATTCAAATATTTACCATGTTGATTTATTTTAAATTACTGGAAAATGAAGATAGCATATTTCTGAACAACTTCGCATACCAAGCGAAACTTGAACCAGACTCAGAGATATAACTACGTTTATATGGCGAGTTAAATCGAAATTCGTTCCTTGTGTCGTTTTCGTTTGGAAGTTCGAAATTACTTCTATTTGACTCCTATTACTCCAAAAGCCTTCGATTGGCTATTCCGAGTAATGTTTTCAGAGTGTTTTTTTTTTCTCAATTTTATAAAGGACTAGACCCGGAACACAGCAATACAAACAAACTCTTACGTAAGATTATTTGTCAAAAGTGGAAAATACTTGAAGCAGTCACTTTGTACATTTCATAAGGTGGCGTTTTCATATCCGATTGGAATCAAAAAATAGTAGAACAGTTCCAAAATCCAATCGAAAACAGCATTAGAGAATATAAAATATGAAGAGCATGATGAAATTTCAAACGTGAAATTTCATCATCGTTAGAACAATTAATACCATTTATTAAAATCAATAAACGTTTATTGGTACAATTAATAGGCATTAATTAAAATTTATATGTTTACCTATTAGTTAACGATAAAGCTTGACGAAACTATGCACAGAAAGAGTATTTTTATTAATCGTGTTAATTAATTTAATAAACCATTAATTAATTTAATGAACCATTATTAATTTTAATAAACGGTTTATTATTTTAATGTATGGTTAATAAAAATTTAACGAAGGGTTACTTTTGCGCCATTTTTTTGTTTCAACTTGCGTGTTGCAGTGATCACACTTTAAAAGGTAGTGTATTGAACAAGGTTTTTATATCATTTAGGTACCTGTTTGATGTGAGGAAATAACTAAATTGAAATTATTTTCCATGCGTCGGAAAAAAATTGCCATTGGGCTTTTCCAAAAACTATATCTATAACTATATTATATTTGACAGTTCTATTTGGGGATACAACAATGCAATACAAACAAATATACTTACATATACAAACATTTTTCCAAAGGCGCGACTAGTATGCACATTGTGATTTATCGTTGTTTATATGTAAGTTTATTTGTTTGTATTGCATTGTTTTCTCCCCAACTAGGGCTAATGTTTTTGTTGCTTGTTATGCATTGTCACATTGACGTATGGGGAACTTTCCAATTAGAGGAAATGCCTATTTATTTTTCAGATAGAAAAACTGAGATGTATCCGACATTAGGTATGAGAAAAAGATCGATTTGAATTAGTAAGTATTTCATTTGGCACGAAAAATCTATTTTTTGATCAAAATCATTGAAACAAATGCGTGAAATTCCCAATATTGTATCCACTAAATAAGCTTAAAGGTGTTATTTTTATTGATAGGGGGCGCTGTTCCACACTGGGCAAAATTGAATGTACCTGAAATTGAAATTGTTTGGTGTATATTTTTCTTCTAAATTAATTCTTGACATATTTTATTGTTTCTTTATTATTTTAATATTTAAGTCGTATTGTGTTGTTTTTCGTTCTCATTTACAAACTTGTCGCTCGCACAAACAATCCATATATTTATACATATATGTAAATACTGTTAAATGAACTTATTATTTTGCCAAAACTTGAGTGACGAACAGGTTCACTGCCATAATGAACAGAATAATAAAAAATATATTAATCGTTAATTAAAAATAAAAGAAAATTTTTTATGAATGGCTGTTCATAAAAAATAATTAACGTTTATTGATTTTAATTAATGGTATAGATTGTTTTTTACGGACAGATTAATAGAATCAATGAATCGTTAATTAAAAATAAAAGCACATTTTTTATGAATGGCTGTTCATAAAAAACAATTAACGTTTATTGATTTTAATTAATGGTATACATTGTTTTTTACGGACAGATTAATAGAATCAATGAATCGTTAATTGAAAATAAAAGAACATTTTTTATGAATGGCTGTTCATAAAAAACAATTAACGTTTATTGATTTTAATTAATGGTATACATTGTTTTTTACGGACAGATTAATAGAATCAATGAATCGTTAATTAAAAATAAAAGAACATTTTTTATGAATGGCTGTTCATAAAAAATAATTAACGTTTATTGATTTTAATTAATGGTATACATTGTTTTTTACGGACAGATTAATAGAATCAATGAATCGTTAATTGAAAATAAAAGAACATTTTTTATGAATGGCTGTTCATAAAAAACAATTAACGTTTATTGATTTTAATTAATGGTATACATTGTTTTTTACGGACAGATTAATAGAATCAATGAATCGTTAATTAAAAATAAAAGAACATTTTTTATGAATGGCTGTTCATAAAAAATAATTAACGTTTATTGATTTTAATTAATGGTATACATTGTTTTTTACGGACAGATTAATAGAATTAATGAATCGTTAATTAAAAATAAAAGAACATTTTTTATAAATGGCTGTTCATAAAAAATAATTAACGTTTATTGATTTTAATTAATGGTATACATTGTTTTTTACGGACAGATTAATAGAATCAATGAATCGTTAATTAAAAATAAAAGAACATTTTTTATGAATGGCTGTTCATAAAAAACAATTAACGTTTATTGATTTTAATTAATGGTATACATTGTTTTTTACGGACAGATTAATAGAATCAATGAATCGTTAATTAAAAATAAAAGAACATTTTTTATGAATGGCTGTTCATAAAAAATAATTAACGTTTATTGATTTTAATTAATGGTATACATTGTTTTTTACGGACAGATTGATAGAATCAATAAATCGTTAATTAAAAATAAAAGAACATTTTTTATGAATGGCTGTTCATAAAAAATAATTAACGTTTATTGATTTTAATTAATGGTATACATTGTTTTTTACGGACAGATTAATAGAATCAATGAATCGTTAATTAAAAATAAAAGAACATTTTTTATGAATGGCTGTTCATAAAAAATAATTAACGTTTATTGATTTTAATTAATGGTATACATTGTTTTTTACGGACAGATTAATAGAATCAATGAATCGTTAATTAAAAATAAAAGAACATTTTTTATGAATGGCTGTTCATAAAAAACAATTAACGTTTATTGATTTTAATTAATGGTATACATTGTTTTAACGGACAGATTAATAGAATCAATGAATCGTTAATTAAAAATAAAAGAATATTTTTTATGAATGGCTGTTCATAAAAAACAATTAACGTTTATTAATTTTAATTAATGGTATACATTGTTTTAACGGACAGATTAATAGAATCAATGAATCGTTAATTAAAAATAAAAGAAAATTTTTTATGAATGGCTGTTAATAAAAAATAATTAACGTTTATTAATTTTAGTTAATGGTATACATTGTTTTAACGGACACGTTAATTGGGACAATGAACCGTTAATAAAAAACGTAGATATAGATTTTAATAAACGAGAATAACCAACGTTTATTAAAGCCGGCTTTCATTTTTAATTAATGGTACATTGAGATAATGAATGGTACATTGATTCAACGAATAAAAAGTTTATTATCGCCGTTTATTAATTTTACGTACCATTTTTTTTTCAGTGTTGGGAGGAAGTAACAAGTCCTCCATGAAAGTGCCTCTCATCTTAGTGGTTCAGATGCAGCAGATAATTGTAGGTCCCCTTTATTCCTGGCGATTAACACTGCCACACAGGAATGGTTGAAAAGTTGTTATACGCTATTATACGGAATATATGTGTTCAAATTTTTTGCTTGTTACATGGCTTTTTGAGATTAATATCTTCAAACCCACGGCAACGTCGCGTCGCGTCAGTTGATACCATATTTTATCTTTCTATAAGGGATTTTCGCTCCGAGCCCTTAACCAAGCTTCAAGTTTAAATCGAACCAATCTAGTGATATAGTGACGGATCTAAGATGTGTCAAGTCGAGTTAATTGAAGGTGAATAAAGTTGTGTGTGTGTATCTTCAACTTTTCGTGTAGGCCTATAGTTGCCCTTTGATTTATAATATGAACACTATATTTTTGTAAGGTATGTATGTAATTGCGCCTGACTCAACATTTTTTGAATACATACCTGATAAAATCATTTCCACCCATCATACATATATACAATAAACACACAACTAGAGGGACGACGACGACGTCGAAAACTTCTAAAAAGGATAACATTGTCCTACTGGTATATATAGGTGGCACTGTGAGGTGGGAAAGTTTTACAAAAGCAAAAAGCAAGGTCAAAAAAGGTATATACCTACATATGTATATACCAACTTCTATAATACAAGCAAGAGAAAATATAGGAAACGTCACTTTGCGCCGCTAGTAAAACAGAAAACAGGACGAAAAAGGGAGAATTGAATTGACGTTAGGGTTATCTTGTGGCAAACATGACTTGGATTTTGAGATGCTTTCTCTATAGATTAGAAGAATAGGTACACACGTTCGCACACCCATTTGTGAGAAAATGTGAGAAAAAGGGATCCCAATCCGATCCTAAGAATCTGATCTAAACCAAACCACATCCCTTAGGTTTTTGGTTAGTTGGCATGTTGAGTTGTGGGCGCAGTTTTTTTTTTTTTTTTGTAAAGACTGGCATTATAATATTTGAAAATACATATGTATATGATAAATCAGTTGCGTACAAATGTTGGTTTACAATCACGTACACCAGATATCTTGTTTGGCATTTCCTGTTCCTTCCAATATTCTCCACATAAATTAACAACCAGAAAGAATAGAATCAGGGAGCTATAAGAAGGAAGATAGTATATTATTATCATTGAGCTTCAATCGAAACCATATAGTTGCAAATTTTAATCGAGATCTAAGATGCCTGTTTGTCATTCGAAAAGAAATTTCCCACAAAGAACATAAATACATACATAGTATAGGTAAATATCCACGTTCTGATGAAAATAAAAAAACATTTAAATTTCTAATTGATTATTATTACATATATGTATGTACATATTATGTATAATAAAATATAAAAAAAATTAATACATATATACCCTAATCGGCTAGCAAATGACCCATCATCGCCAGTCAGGACAGTGAACTCCTTCTATATACAGGAGCACCAGGTGACATTGACATAATTCGATGAGAAAAGAGACCTGTCAAGAGCTGTTTTCGTTGGGATTAAACGCAAAGAGGTGGAAATGTGGTTAAGAAAAATAATGATAATGTTGGAAAAAGCAGAATCTTGAGTGAACGTCTTGAATCGACAGCTTCTTCTGCAAATAGGTATGAAGATGGGATGAAAAATTATCTCAAGCTTTATATAAAAAAAGGGGGATGAAGAGAAAAATAAGCCAAACAGTTGGTTGGTGTTGTCTCAAGGCTATTATTTTATTTGTATGTACATATTTTAGCTTTTACCAACATACATAACATATAATTCTATATTTAACTTTGGTTTACCTAACTCTTTGTGTTGAAATTGAAGTCAACAATATTGGAAAATTGCGTCAAATGAGTCCGTGGGTGTTGTTTTGTTTCAAAATAAATATATAAATGGTAAACACATCTAAGAAGTTATGTTTTATCAACAAAACCAAGCGTGTGTTGATGAGCAAACAATTTATTGAGATCCTGAATAAATAAAATAGAAAAAAATTAAGTTTGTTTAAGTGCATCTGTGTAGTCTATATTGAATTTCGTAAACAAGTGTAATATGGAATATTGATGATGAAGATTTCTGAATGTAAGGTGGGATTAATAAATTGATAAAACACCAAACTATTGACTTACTAGATATAATAAATCAGTGCATCAAACCTTATGAAAGAAGATTTATGTTGATTTCGTTTGGACGTTTGAAGTACTTTAAGGGCCATTTTATTCACTATAGCTCAACTTGTAGAAAACATGAGAGTTAGTCAAATCAAGAGTTTAGGCAAACTAGAGAGTGGTATGGAAAGTTTAAACTTGCTTATAATCACTACTTTATTCTTTAACTCTTCAGTTAGAAAAGTTAAGTTGATTAACTTGTAATTTACAAAATTTCCCTGGGATATTTGTGACAGATGACACATAAAATTTAGGTTTTCAACTTTAGATTTAGTAATGTCAATCTAATTTTGTAATTGTTATCGATACAATTTCCAAGATTTTTACTAGGTTTTGTACGTTATTTGATTTTAATTCTTGATGTTGATCCATCCAGGGTATTGAAGGTATATTTAGTGTTAAAAAGTTAAATGACATATCTAACTGGATAAGAGATTTCAGCTTAAATGAGAATAGCAATCGTGGAAGTTCTTATGAATGTAATAGAGCCACAACCAACTGTTTAATTTAAATTTACGCATACGCAATGGAACTTTGAAAGTAGGTAAGAATTCATTCTGTGTCTGAGAAAGTTAAAAGTTAAACAATTTGAGAGTTAATCCATCTCACACAGGCAAAATCTCGTAAAAACGTGGCCAAAACTATAAAAAAAAAACTAATATTGATTTGTTGCTTTTTTTAAATGCAAAGTTGCTTAGAAATAACATGAGCTTATAGTTTCCGATCAATCCCGCTATAGATTGCAACCGTTTCGTCAGTTGATGCGCCTAAAGTGGAAGCTTTTAGAGAGCACGTTCACCAGCAATTTTAGTGTGAGATAACAAGGATTTACTTTGTTTTTTTTTTTTTTTTTTTCTTTATAATATAGGCTTTGTGATAAAATAGTCATTATGGAATCTGCTGCTATAGTAGTCATTATGTATATATGTACATCAAACCTTGCGTCAAATTCGTTAGTTCTGATTTTTTGCTGAGTTGTTTATTATGTTGGTCTAGTGAAGTTTTCAACCTTAAAGGACTAGTTTTAGATTTTAACTTCATTGTACGATTTCAAACTGACTAAATTTTCTTTAATTTGTCCGTAGACTCAATTGTTTCCAAGATACAGCTTCTCAAAATATAGCAATAATTAATTACTTAATAACAACAAGTAGTATAAAAAACAGTTAAATAACAAATTTAAGATCTTTGGCATGAGATGCATCAAAATACTATAGCGTATAGGCTGGGTCAAAAGAAGAAACAAATCGTATCAGAGGGGATGTCTATAACTACCCGTTTCGATGGGAGGGGCAATTTTCTAAAAAAAATATCTCAAAACAAAAAAAAGACCATACAAAAGCAACGGCACCATCTACATATATTAATATCCTATAACTTTTCTTAAAGCTAGATATCCATTCCTGAATTTTTCTTTTTTAATAAAGTTGTTTTAATCAACAGTTTTTGAAAAATTTACTTTCAAACACATAATTTTGTAAACAAAATATTACTTACAATTTGAGAGTTAGAAAAAATTATACATTTTGAAAGACCATATTTTCGAAACTATTGGCTGTACAGAGGTGGTTTGGGCTCAAGTTAAAGAAAATGTACTTACCTCTTGAAATCGTAGAGCAAAGTTATCATCGAAAACTGGGCCTTTATAGGATTGAAATCGTAAATCACGAAAATTTCGAGGTTTTTTTGATTTTTGCCAATGGTGCATTCGTCGCTCGAGGTAGTAAATAGAATAATTGTAATACATTTTTTTGAGATATTATATATATGGGTAGACTTTTATTTGCCCAAAAAAATGACTTATGGGACTTAATAACAATCGTATTTTTTGTTTCGTAAAGAAAAAGTTTGACTTCTGACTTTGTTGAGCACTGAAATCAGGTTTTAAATTTACCTTGAAGTATTCTTATTTTAAATCAATTAAAAAACATGGCGGCTTTTTACGACTTTTTAAGATAATGGGAATGCAAAATATTAAAAGTAGTGAAAATAAAAGTGTCCCATAAACTTATTGTTAATAAAACTGATTTTTTACAAAAATCTTATGTTAGTAGGTACTAATTTTCTTAAATTACAAATGGTTTTATTATTTTTTAATAGAATGATAAAAACTAGATGGTCTTATGAAAATAACTAAAACTACTTCCAAAAATACTTGTTTTGTAATTATGTAAATTTTTTTTGTTTATGTTTCAACAAAATTTTTCAAAAATTTATTTTACTAAAAATGTTTTTTTTTTTTACTTAGAAAAAGCTATTTCCGGTGGATTAATGCAATAATAGTTAAAAAAGAAAAAAATAATTTTGGCCACGTTTTTGGGAAATTTAAAAAATTACAAATTACAAATTTATAAATTACAAACATTTTTGTCCGCCTAAGAGAATTAAATTTTTGAAGCTTCGCCTGATATTCTTGTCCGTGTCCGGGTAAGGGAGTGTCCACTTAAGGGATCATAGAATGTATGGAATTTGATTCCAAGATCCACGCGGTTGTGAGAATTTGTCCACTCAATGGGATTGTCCGCTTAAGGGAGTTGTCCGCAATAAGAGGTTTCATTGTAGTTGTCTATGTTCGTTCAACCAAGTGGCTTTTAAAGGACACTATAAAAAATCTCTTACGATTTTGTTTCCTCGTGTGAAAGGTACAAGAGATTTTTGAAGAAATTAAAAGAAAATATCAAACAAATCGCCAGCAACTTGTTTCTCCATGTGAAAGGTGGATATCAAAGGACTGGGTTGTCTGGAAACTATTTGTTGGTTGAGGTCCTGAATTGTGGCCCCACCTTTAAACATTTAGTAAAAGTAGTTTCAGTTCAGATATAATAAGGCCTTTTTACTTAAGGTTCTCTCCCTTATTCTATCTTCTTCACCTTGCCTAGATTTGTTGCAGGAAAATACTACTTTTGGCTTGTAGGAAATAGGAAACAAATAGTCAACAGCGTTTAAGTAAGCTTCAAACTAGAGTAAAATAGAACGAAGACGGGATAAACGCAAACATAGATACTTTCGTCAGTCGAGAACCCCGTATATATAAGGATCTATTATTTATTGTTTCCACTGTAAATATTAAATAACAAAGAAAACAAATCCATTTCAGTAAAATGCATCAGCCAAACTACAAAATTTACAGATTTCACTCATAGAGTAACTATGGGGACATTGAAAATGACTTGTATTAAGTCGATAAAACAAAATCATGCCAAATCTTAGAGATTTTTTTTTTTGTATACTATTGTTGCATTATAAATTCACAAACTGTCTTAGAAACCATTCTACAGTCTGAAGTACCAATTTGTATATTTAATGTCACTCCCCAGTTGGTGGTTAAATTAATTTGTTAATTTTTTTAATAAGGTGAATCTTAAGCAGCCAATAGACACAACACTTGTGTCTACACCGGTGTCGGTGTACGGAAATGTGTGCTGTGTGTGGGCTGGTGCGCACACCGATTTTCGGTGTCAGACACGGTGCGAGTAAAATCAAAAGTTTTTGATTTTTGGTGTCGGTATCTCGATCGGTGTGGCGTGTGTGGCGGAATGCCACACCGGTGTCAGTACACCGGTGCAGACACAAGTGTAGTGTCTATGGGCTGTTTTAGTCTTAATTGTGGCTTATCTCGCAATTACACAATCATACTCATTTTCATCCGCACCGGTACAGCACTTATACACGAAATTAAAAATACATATAGGTACCATCTATCTTAACGTTTATCTAGGTATTTGACATTTTTGCTTAGCTAAGCTTTGCAGAAAGGTAACTGAATTATTACAGATCGATTAAAGCATACATCATATACGGTTCAACTTAGTTCTCGACTTGATTGTTTTTGAATCCACCCGTGTTTGATTAATAATGTCCAGGTAAACCTTTTTAAAATCGAGACAAAATTTACAAAGAATTTGATGCGAAGCCCAACCCCACTGCTAATTGTTTTTATTCTATAATATTTTATTTTAAAATATTTTGAACTCATCTTTTAATCAATTTAACAATATCGAGTCGCGTAATTTATTTTAGACAAAAATAATGTTTTTGAGACTTGGAGCTGTATTCTTTTAACAGAGTTTATGAAATGTGTGGCCGAGCGGCAAGCATCAATTTAGTTGACAACCAAATTAAATAGTTTATGGACTACTTTAAGATAAAGCCTAAAATTTTATTTGCATTTGAGGACCTTAACCATGAAGATCTGACCATTAGGGCTTAAGTTATAACTTTATTAAAGAGGTTCGAGTAGGTACCTATGCACATTTTAGGTTAAACAATCAAACTGATTCCGAAGTAAATCAAGTTTTGTCAAAAGCATTTTCTAGTCTGTCATTTTACATTCATTTTCAGACCGTAACCTCAAAAATCCGATAATTAGAACAGAATATATCAGCTTACAAATTCGACTCTTTTCGATTATAATATTTCAATTGTTTAGCTAAGTTAATTCTACCTCTTGCCTGATTTACCTAAACATACCTTAACCTTGAGCATCTGGCCCTTAGAACTTAAGTTATAATTTTATATAAGAGGTTCAAGTAGGTACCTATGCATATTCTAGGTTAAACAACCAAATTGATTTAGAAGTTAGTTAAGTTTTTACCCAAACAATCCATATTCTAGGTTCAACAATCGATTGATTTAAAAGACTGACATTTTACCTTAATTTTAAGACCTTAACCTCAAACATCCGATTATTGGAACAGAAGTTATAATCCAAACAAACCAACCAAATCCAACCTTTACGATTTTATTATTTGTAAAATACCTACTACAAATGTTCATGCACAATCCCAGCGGGAAAAATCAAAAAATTCATTGAGGAAAAACCTGCTTTTTCCTTGAGGAATGGAAGCTGCACCTGCTACTTTTCAGCTTATTCCTTTGATGAATTTAACATGGGCGTGTCATTGGCAGGAAGCACATGCCACTTTATCAATGAAAATTCCACACCTAAATCACTACTTCCTTGGAAGTGCTTATTCACCAGTTGACTTAAAAAAAAAAAAAAAATGTTAAAACACCGTGAGATTTGAACCGGCATCCACTGACAACCCAGCCGGCTACTCTTCCAACTTGCTATACTTAGTTATAAATTTCGTTGGTCGTTGGTGGTTTAAAATTCAGCACTTATTTCAATAACATTTTGTTAGACGAAGTAAAAAAGAAAGAGCGTCGTGAGAGAATTATTTTTTTTCCTTCTCTCCCATATTATACTTTACAAAGCAGATGAGTGGATTCAGACGATGAACTGATGAACTTGTACATTACTTTTCATCAGTTTTTTCATCGCATTATTTTCCCTATTAAAATAGCAATTTGTAATTCACCAACAGAACGTTTTTTCCTAAACACAAAGCAGAAAGTGGGGTTAAATCTATGAATTGAGGAATCTTTGCATTACTCTTCACTTACTAAATCATTACATGTCTATTTTCCTATGATTTGGCAAGTGAATGCATTGATGAATTCAGCTATAAAATTCATTGAGGACGATATTTCCCGCTGGGATGCACATACCTACCTACATGCATACATACCTATGTACATAATGTAAATCATTTTTATGCCCAATGCAAAGCCAATTTTGTTTGCCACGTGGTGTTTTTTTTTATTGCACACACTCCACCGTCTTCTCCCTTCTATCAATAATATTCTTTGTAGGTACGTACATACATACATATGTATGTACATATTTTGTTTTTTTTTTTGCCGTGATGAAATTAGTTCTTAAAAGACAATTTTTCAAGTTTCTAGTATGAAATTTTTTTACGATTTTGTAAAAATTTTTATGCAGATTTGTAGCCTGTCATTTAAACTTTAATTATCTAGCTTAATATTGAACATCCAATAATTATAACTAAAGTTATAGGCTTCTAAGTGGGCTCAAATCAACCATTTTTCGAATTTTATACACTCCTCCACTGAATCTCGTCTGTTGGCAATGATCAACATGTAGGTACGCTGGCTGAAATTCATCACTTGTGTTTTTTTCTTCATTTTATTCATTTTGTTAGTTTCTTTGGTAACACCAACCAAAAATTCAATCTTTCTCCCCCTATACGCTAGAGTTCATTCTATATCTTTGTTCATTTTGGTAACACCATACTTTTATCAAAACGACCCTATAAACATTTTCAATGTTAAAATCTAAATTACAATGCATGAACTGTACTTGTATCTTCAGGTGTAAACAAGCTCCTTATCAAGAAAATACTTTTGAATTATTTATGAATATATCCACAAAAATATTTAAAAAAAAGCAATTTTTGTAACATAAAAATATTCATCCAATCAACAATATAATTTGACTTTTGAGAAAAACAAGCCCCATGTTATATTTAAATCACATATTATGATAACCTTTATGTACCTGACTTTGAAAATAAAGTATATTTTCGATACAATGAAAAAAAGAAGGGCACACAAAAAACAGAGACAAAAAATTAACACAAATTTGTTCTCATATCTTTTCACGAAAAGGTTTGGTCTCCCATAGAGTATAGATATACACGGAAATAAGTCCTACGCATAAAGTCATGCATTCAGTGATTTAGAAGAGGCATGCTAAAAATATATTAGGTAGGTAGGTATAAAGTCCTGACAGAAATCACAAAAAAAAAACAGTATCCTTTTGTTCATCGTCCTTGTCTGTGATGTTGAGTCGAGGTAAATCTTTTACGCTGGCTCCCCAAAAAAGACTGAGAGGGACAGAGAGTTCTAGACCTCTAGGGGTTGAGAAAATTCCATAAATACAGGACATTCACTAGACAAATTTAAAACTAATCTACTTTAAAGTTGGTCCTCCACACCTCCCCACCTCCCCACCTCCTCCGTGAACTTCCTCTCCACCACTGGTGTGTTATCTTTCTATGCCTGGGAAATTGTCTTTCTTGTTATGAAATTTTAAGTGGTAATTGGCCTTCTATCCTTTGGAGCGTGCATCAAATTCAATCCACCCCGAGGTCTTTGTAATAACTTATATAGCAAAAAACCACCTACAGCTACGCTAGCTACTCTTTCCTACCTGTATATACATATATTGTGTATAATGTATACGAAGATACCGTTTATTTTTAATCCAATATTTACATTGTGAGCAAGAAATATTAAAATATACAAACTTCCTAATACATCCAATTTCCATTTTACAAGTCCTTAATAATTGTCTGTTTAAAAGTTATTACTTCCTCTATGGATGGACGGGAGTACAGCCCTGGTTTCCGGTTTATTTATACCATTATTATATGCATGAAGAAAATACCATCATCGCGGACGAAGACTTGAAAAAAATATAGAGACGTTTTTGGTTTTTGGTCTTATTAAAGAGTTCCTGTTTGGCACATAATGGACACTAAAAATTTGTATTTGTTACAAAAGAGCTTTACGCGGTTCGTTGTTCGCCATTCTAGAGTATCCTGTTTTTATATATTTTCCGGCGTTTTGATGACGCATACAATTCCGCATCAGAAAAATACTCCTAAAACCCCGTCTTCGCCAAGAACGAGCTAAGCTGCGTTATCATGCGATTGTGTGTGTCATCTTCGTCGGTTGTCGTTGTCGCCTTGTAAATCGGTGGAACACATAAATTTACATTGGAGTATTATTACAAATATACAATTCAAAGGAAGAATTTACATACGCATCGCTCGTCTCCCCCTGGGTAAAAACCAAAAGACAAAAGAGGGAAGGAGGTGAATGAGTGCGATGTTCCGCTTGCCACATAATGGCTTACATTGTAAACAAATAACTTCGTGACAGCAACATTGTTGGTGGCAGCGGCGGCGGCTGCCGGTGGTAGTTGTTGGTTGATGTCGTCCTGGAAGCACAGTATGATAGTGTGCGCCGAGGAAACGGAGCGGATGCACGCGTGGTTTGGTTACTTCAGTATACTTTTGCTGCAGGTAGGTGTCTTGTTATTCCAGCATTCGAAAAAATATCGAACAACCAAGATTATGATTATTCTTGCAAAGAGGTGGAAGCAATGAATTGATATTGTTTCATCTTCGTACAGTGATAGAATTGGAAAAACAAGCACCACATTCCAGCCCAGAAACCAGACAATTATTTGAAAAATTAAAAACAAAACAAAAAAATTTACCAAGTTGCGATATTTGAGTGATCAGCAGTAAGGGTTTGTATGACCTTTAAAACCAAAAAGAAATAGAATGATAAAAAATAATAACAACTAAGAAATGGTCCTTTTAATATTACAAAGCCATACACAAACTTTACTTCGAGTACTCGTATTTCTAATAAATAATAAATCTAAAGTTATTGTTTTGTATTCTGGAGGGTGTACAGTTCAAGAATAGTGACCCATTCGTACATCATTAAATTGTTATATATATATATATATAAAAAAATAAAATAAATTTAAATTCTAAAATTTACATTAACACTCATTGAAAGAGAAGATTTTGTTTGATGGATTGCTTTATTTAATTCCCCTGGAAATGGAGTTCCTTAGCGTTAAACAGCTCCAACTGAAGGAGAGAAATCTTCCTATTACTGGGACAAAGAGTATTCTGATATGCAGGCTACAGACATACATACGACAAAGAAAAGCAACAAGGGCAATTCATCGCTCGTTTGGTAGAAACTCCAAGGAGTAAAAATGACGAACGAACAACAACTCGCAGAAGTTAGTTAGTTAAGTTAGTTTATTGACTTATTTAAAATTCATATATTTACCTAAACTGTGCAAATATCTTAGTCTATTGGTTTGGCATAATGCCGTCTACCAGATTGACGTTTTTATTTTTATACAATGTTTGAATAGAAATGTTTAAATTTAATATAAAAAGATAGTTCGATGTTCAAAAGTCGCCTTCAATAATTCGTTTTCTGTATCGCAACGCATTTACAGTATATTTGTATAGCAGCTCCCATCCTCGGTCTCCATTCAAAATGCACAACACATCCTCCATCTGCAGTAGATTAGCTCCAAAGTAAATCGTTCGCAGTTCGCGCAGAATAGGACATTTTCCGATAAAATGGTAATCATCTTCTCTCTCTTAAAGATTGCAGAGGTTACACTCAATTGGAAGGTCAGGTCGATGTGGTATGAAATTTAAGCTTGTTAGTTCACCTCTTATTTTGAATATTGTATTAATTTTTTCTGTTGAGTTCGTGTTCAAAAAATATTTTTTTTCTTGTAAGTTGTAGTTTAGCTTACTGAAGTAGATTCGATATTGCGAGGATTGAGCGTCATTTAAATATGATTCATATAAACGATTGCCTGTTTTTTCTAATATTTTAGACAATTTACATTTTAAAAAAGGGACATCTTCCACGTTTTCAAAATTCGTGCTTAAAACACCATCGCGTGCCAAGATTTTCCATTCTTGAATACAATTACTTCTTGTCGATAGCAGGTAGGAGAGTATAATTTTTGGCAGTCTTCCCTCTTCCATATCCATAACTTTGTTAATATAATCGAAGTGTAGTTTAAGCGTATCCAAAAAGAGTGGTGGCATCCCTGTCTCTATACTCTGTTCAACAAAAATTGTCAGTACAGGGAAGATAGGACGTTTGCCTCTCACTCTAGTTGCATTGGCTTGCATAAGTGTGTCGATATTTAAAGCTCTCACAGGGTTTCCGTAGTTTACATTTTAAATCACCCCAATTGAGAGAGAAAAAAGGGTTACCGTCTACTGCTTTTCCTACGGCTTTCGATTTATTTTTAAGAAGTCCATAGAATGTGTTTTTAATGCCTCAACAATTTGCTGCTTTTTTGCGCACTTCAAAATTTTGTAGCAATTTGTTCTTTGGATTAAACATAAAACACAATAAATATCCACTAAACTAATTCTAATAAGTATTTAAACACAATATCACTTCACTATTATTTAAAAACAATATCACTTAACAACACTTTTTTAATGAATAATATCACGAAATGCGAATGTGTATTTCAAAACCTCGCACAAATAACTTTTTTCTTCTAAAAGACCAAAAGCCAAGAAAAAATTGCATTTTAACGGATTCTCCAGAAAAAAAATTAAAAGTGGAAAAGCAATACGACAACACTCAACATACTCAACTTCATAAAATTTGTTCTCAAAAGCTTCAAATTCCAAAAGCTCCTTAATAAAATCCACTGAATAAGCTCCTTGCTTGTAATTGAGAATGATAATGGTAACTCTGTTTTGATGTAGATAACAAGCGCACGATCGTATTGACACTTGACAGTATCCCATCAGCATTGGGATACAACGGTCATGTTGGGGTGTATAACTTTTTGCGCAGAATTACAACAATTCTTTAAGACAGTGGCTTGCTCATTTTTTAAGTGGCATTTTTCCCAGTGCAATGTAGTAAGGGTGCATCAGGCGCCACTGCTTTGGAAAAAGCTCTCCCATAAGGCCTGTACTGACAATTTTTGTTGAACAGAGTATAGATGTTTCATGTAATTAGGTGTGGTACTTGGCAGTTTGAATACTCTTTTGACGTAGTAACGCTGAAAAACTTCCAGAATAAGACGAATAAGAAAAGCACAAGAAGCAATAGAAGCAATAGAAACATACTGCCATGAGATGAACATGCTCGGGAAAAGATCAGCTTAGGGACAAAAACAATAATTCAATACATCTTGGCAGCCAGCAATTTTAATGATATAGCAGAAGTCGCGGAAAAGGTCAAATAGTATGAAAGCATCAGATCGAATTTTCGACAAAATTCAGTAGTATTAACAAAGCCAACATTAAACCACAGATAATAAACTATACAGATGTAGCATCCCCATAAAAGAAAATGTCCCAATTTTGTTTTACACTAGGCAGACGATCAACAGGCAAGAAAGCTTTTTGCCTGTTCATAGTAAAGCACAGAAAGAAAGCTATTTGTCTTGCGTGCTCGCTCATAAGTTTTCCCTCTTGCTCTGTTACTCAGGATATAGGAATGAAATTAATGGGAAAAAAAATTAATAAAAACGTGCTTTTTTGTTTCTACAATACTATGCAGTCAGCAACGATCGAGAGGAAGACGAAAGACAATGCGATGATGTTTGTTTGTTTTTTTTATTGTTGTATGTACAATTTTTTTTTTGAAGTAGCCTGAGGCTGGTGACAAATAATAAAAAGTATATGAACCAGTGATGCCACATGAAAAGGAAAAAAGTACCTACGGCATGGACAAAAAATCCCTACATTTTCCCCTACACAAAAAAATACATAAAATAAATAAAAATAAAAAAATTAAGATATTGTTTTTTATTTGTTTATTTTTCTTTTTTTAGTTTTATTCAAATTTACATGTATAGTAAAGATAACAAAAGTTAATGCTGATAAAATATTTACATATTATTATGGTGGTCATATACACTTTTTGCGTACATTTTTTTGACATGATTGTCTTTGGTTAAAAATGATACACAATTCAAATTTTCATCTTGTAATGATGATCTTATAATGCAAATCGAGTTTAAGTTTTCGTGACTTAATTTGTTTCTTTTTTTTGTACGAACATCTGTTACAATTGAGAAAATCCTCTCTGCTTCAGCATTGGCATGAGGCAGTGCCAGCACATACTGAGCAAGACTTGATAAAATTGGAAACATAGTGTTTCCGCATTTAAATTTTGAGTTTTACTAATTTCACTCCAGAATTCTACAACTTCTAACTTAGCTAAGTTGCTTTTTTCTTTTTCCAAAAAATAGGGGCGACGACGCAGGTGAAATCTGATCTTTTTTCTCACTCCCATTAAATTGCGAAAAGAGTCAAGAGTCACTGTGTTACTTCGAATCTGACATAAGAAATAAAAAAGGTGTAAACAGATTGCTGAAGTAAGGGTGTGTAGTAAGTTGTTTGGAAAGCGAAATATTTTTGGATACAATTTCTGCAGGGTGCGTGGTACGATTTTAAAAAGAAAAATTATTTAGTTATAAAATTCTAAAAGTACCTACGTTTTCATAGAAAATTCTTATATTTAAAAAATACGTCCTTTTCTCTCTACGGTGCAGTTTTCAAACGGAAAATCCCTACGTGTAGGGATTTTTCCCTACGTGTGGCATCACTGATATGAACTCTTTTTCTTCTTTGCATTGATCCATCGATATTGAATATTCTTTAAGTGGGTAGTTAGAGATTTTTTTAGTGGTGGAGGATATTTTTTTAATGACGAAAAACTGTCTTCTTTTTTCGGTTGTCGGATGTCTTATGATTACGAATGTTGATTATGAATGAGCGTGGAGTTTGTAGTTTTCGTATTCTGTTCTAGAGCATTTTTTGCTATTCTTGTACCTATTAAAAAATTTATTTCTAGGGATTAATAATACATTTCAACATTTTGATTGAACCTGTTGTTTAGTAGAAGGAAACAATTACAAAATAATTTGAGAATATGTTACTATAATAAAATATTTAAATTTGATCTGATAGGTAGGTTAGGTATACATATACATACCTACAGATCAAAAAATTATAACGAAAAATATCTTAAAGAAAATGTTATTAGGTCCCAAATTACCTACATTAAATTGGATATTATTAGAAATATTGATTTTTATATTTTGTATTTGTGTTATTTGTAATTTTGAATTGTTTTAATAGGGCAATTCGCGCAAGATGCGACATAAAACGAAGAACTTTTTTAAGTATTTAGAGACTAGATACGAAAAAATCTTATGGGATGGAGGTTTTATTTTCACCGGTTTAAGAGGAAGGGACAATTTACTAAGATTTTTTTTTATTGTTAAAAAACAACGGCCAAATCTTCAAGAACATGCTTTCTTTAAGTCAGGAATTTGTTTTAGTAATTTTCAAATCAAATATAAAAAATACAGAAACAAAGGCCAAGCGAAGTACGTCACTCAGCGAAAATGTGGGTGAGAGATATAGGATTGCAACATGCGCAATATTATATACAGGGTGGGCCAAATACAAGTTTCTTTTTAAAAATGCAATAAAATGAACATTCCATGTATTATGGGTTTATTAGTAAGAGCAAACATTCGCATTAATTATGGAATACAACGTTGTTCAAGCTTTTGGTAGGAGCACCTGAGGTTAGTCTCGGCTTAGCAGTTCAAAGTGTTTGGACGAACAGCGAATCATTTGTCAAAGTAGCTCAGCACATAAAAAAAATAAACTCATGCCTCTAAGGAAAAGTCAGTGCTTGTTCTTCTCGACAACCACAGACTCACTATTCAATGGAATTAGTGATGTATTGACTTTCTTGGGAACCATTTCTAGAAGCCTTTTCTCGCAAAAATATTGTATCTGTATTTAAATTTCTGTGACAATGTTCTACCAGCGTCTGTCACTGACATCTCGATCGAAAATGGCACAAATATTGCCAGAAAAAGTAGCACCTACAAATGAAAATAAGAGGCCTGAACCAAGAGATACAAACTGCGCACCAATAAGACCAAAACAAGTGCGGCCGTACCCAAAAGCATTGAAAAGGGGTCCAACAAGAAGGGGCCGAAAGAAAAAATGTTCTTCAATTTTGACCAGCACTCCAGAAAAGGGTCGAATATTAGAAGAAAGAGCTGAGGAGGAGAGAAAATGGCTGTTCAAGGAAAAAGTAAAACGAAACAGAATTGTAAAAAAAATTCAAAATTTTGGTTGAGCCATCATCATCCGAAGATGACGAGCAGGAAGTTAGTTATATGGATTCGAACCAAGATCGGGACATCTCAACGGAAGAAATTGATCCAATGGAAATTGGTCCGCCAGAAGTAATAGAAGAAGGTGGCTATGTTCTTGTTAAAATGTATGGCAAAAAGGTTCCTAAGTTCTTTGTGGGAGTAGTCATGAAGAAAATGGTCGAATCTGGTCAGTTTTTAGTCAGATTTATATATAGTTTCGTTTTTCCTGAGAGCCAGATGAAAGTTTTATCGATAGAAAACAAATAGCAACAAAACTGCCAAATGCTACGAACATACTCGAAACCTCACGTTCTTAATAATTTTTCAAATTTCCTGTTGGTTTCAAAAACTAAAATGTGGGATACAAAATTTCTTTTATTAAATGTTTTTTATACTTTTGTGAATTAAAATAAGAAATTTTCATTTTAGAATATTAAAAAGGTTTTTTTTTAATATTTTGAGTTAGTTTTTAACTATCCACCCCATTAATTTTGGTCTGTGTCCTTATTCACCCATTGGTGGGGGGCATGTGGACAGAAAAAGCTTGTTGATGTAATTATGGAAAACCTTAAAACTTGAAGTCATATTAAGTTTATGTTTAGTGAAAATTTAGGGGAAGCCTTATTTATCAGGTGGTAGGTAAAAAAACTGTTGACAAATATTAAAGATTAATAAAATTTGTCCACAAACGCCCACTCCTCCCCTATTTAAATCCAGCATCCAGCACCGAACTGGCAGACCAGAAACACAATGCAAACTGAAAGAAAAAGCAACAACGTGAATTGTTACAACTGTATTAAATGGCTTCAGAGGTGTTACTTGAAGAACAAAACAAAAGCTACAATCCATGATCGAATAAATGCTAACAAATGGAATCATCAAGGAATGGAATGAGTCAAACTTTTCATCTCCCTTGATTCTAGTAAAGAAAAAGAATGGCAAAGATCGTATGTGCGTCGACTATAGAGGCCTCAACCGAATAACGAAGAAGATTAGGTACCCGAATCCCCTTAATTGACGAATAGTTGAACGATTTACCTACATGGATGTCGTTATTTTATAGTAATGGATTTAGCTTCTGGGTATTATCAAATATTAATTAAAGCAGAACAAACGCATCTGACAGCATTTATCACTCCAGGCGGATTGTACGAATTCCTGACTGTACCCTTTGGTCTTTCAAACGCACAAGCGGTGTTTCAGAAAATGATGAACAATTTATCAAGAAAGATGAAACCCGATATTGTGGTATGCTTCATGGACGATGTGGTCATTCCAAGAAACACAATAGACGAAGGAATGAATAAGTTCTTGAAGCTGCTAGAACAAGCAAAGTTGACACTGAACCTCAAAAAATGCCACTTTTTGAAAACTTAAACATAATATTTGGGGCACATTATAACGGAAAATACAATAACACCAGGAAAGGAAAAACGAACGCCGTAGAGAACTTTCAAGCACCTACAAATGAGCGTGAGGTACGGCAATTCACAGGCTTGATAAGCTACTTTCGAAAATGTATAAAGGATTATTCCTTAATCGCACTACCTCTCAAGGAACTCACCAAGAAGAGCTGCGCGTTCACCTGGGGGGAAGACCAACAAAAATCCTTCGACAAATTGAAGAAATGCCCCAGACAAAAGCTAGTGTTGAAACTTTTTAGCCCTGAAGCGGAGCACGGATTGCATACCGACGGCAGTAGCATGGGATTAGCAGGAGTACTACCGCAAGGAAAAGGAGTTTACCACCCAGTTGCATGAAGACGACTCATGAAGAGAGCAAGTACAACAGTTACGAACTGAAGGCCCTAGCAGTGGGGGGTCCACTCAAAGATTTCGACAATTTCCATTGGTGGCTCAAATTACTTGAACATGACTTTGAGGTAAAACATCGTTGTGGGAAGTTAATGGGACATGCTGCTGCTCTATCTCATCAAGCTTTTGAACCTGCAAAGGAACTGGAGGTCGTCGACATGAGTGTCCTTAGAGTAAATATAACAGAGGAAGAGTACAGCTGCAGCATGAAGAAATCGCAAGCAAGTTGAATGACGAGCTCAGATTGTTTGTACCAAAGAGAGTTCGCAACCGTGTATTGCGCACTAGTCATGATCAAATTTTCTCAGAGGAAAAAGAACAGTGAAGCATTATTAATAAAGGTTGGTTTTCAAGAATCACCCAGTTCATAAAGAAATATATCAAGGCATGTGTAAAATGTGCTTATGCAAAGAAGGAAGTGCAGCCGCGAGGTGAGCTATACCCAAGAAAAGTGTTCCGTTCGACAACATCCATTTAGTTGACTAGTGAGGACCTTGTCAATACGCAATTTTTGTTAAGTTCAGTTCATCTAACATAGATTTCATGACAAATATCTAGAATTTGTGTGAATTGAATATTTTCACAGCTATTCAAGCTTCAGCTCTAGTTGCAGCTACATCTCCATTGTGTTTAGGCAGTCAAACTGCAGGGGAACAAAAGAAAGACAAAACGAGAACGTTTAAAACCGAAAATCCAAGTCCGTTGTCGCTGCTTTTGCCGTTGCATTTTTCTTTCCCTATACGGATAGCTGAGATGTTTACACATCAAAATTAAATTTACATTTCAACTGAAATATTTTACATATTTTCCTCAAACAAAATGGTAAAAAATAATTGCATATTTGTAACTTAATAGAAGAGTTTAATGTAGTGGTGTTGATTTTCTATCGTGTCTGTCGAAGATGTAGATCATGAGCAACCAAATCTTTTATCTCCTTTTCGCAGTAGAGAAAGATATCAGTTTCGACCATCATTCATCCTCTGTCTTCTCCATCGACACAATAACGTTCCACCCAATTTTAAGTGGAATTTCAACCGGGTGGTACAAAACTATTTTCTAAAGGTTGGTGAATAGGCCAACTTATAAATCAGAGGTACTTAAACTGTGAAGACTGTTGGTTTCAAACCGATTTCTAAGAAAAAAAAATAAATAAACTACTGTAAAAATAAACTGAGGAAAAATCGTTCCCCACAAAGGTCAAATGTTGAAAATATCGGTTTTTTACTTATAACTTTTAAACTTTGAATTGTAAACGACAAGTTCTCTATGCAAAAATTATAGCTCTAGCAATTTTTTATAGAAAAGGTTTCTCAAATTTACTTGATTCGACTGATTTTCATTCAAAAAGCGGCGAAATGCCGAAAATGTCTGTTTTTTGCTTCTTAAATTCAAAAAAGCTGACCCAAACTTTCACAGAAAATGTCTTTAAGGATTTGTATGGTCATGGGTAAAGTTGAAATAATAAAATTAATTTAATGTGCAAGGTTGGGGTAAAATGAAATATTTTGTTTGCCTGGAAATAATAATTGGGTTGTCCAGCTTTATATTTTAGCATCGAAATAATCACTTTGGCGCAAAATTTTAAACGATTTAGTATGATGTTAAAGCATTTTCAATATGATAAAAATGCCTTAACATCTTACTAAATCCTTTAAAATTTTGCGCCTTTGTTTTTTTCGTGTCTCAATACTTTACATTAAAATTATCAGTGTTAAGTTTCAATGAAAGCTAAAAACAATGAAAGAAAGGTTTCTATTTGAGTGTATAAGCTCTAATTGATGTAAATAAAAAATAAATAAATAAAAATATCTCGGTGTATTTTATAAATTAATTAGGTATATAATATTTAACTTATAAAAATAATGACAAACTAATAGATATACATAAGAAGTAGATACAGATATCAACGAACACTAATTAAAAAACCCAGACCACCCTTTCATTTTGTTGATTCCACAAATAATCACAATAAACCACCTGAAACTACCAAACAATCAGTCACGTTTTTAGCACATTTTTGTAGGTAAATGACAACCAAACCACCTACGACTCACTTCCAACAACATAAATAGCCATTGCATTTAATTCATGTCCTCCTGAATTTAGCAAGTCAAATGTTTCTTTAACTATGTACATCACCATGTATGTACATTGTACATATGAACAACATACATAATCAACCATAATTTTTTTCTGCAAATTCAGTTATCATCATTTATCATGTATGTATATGTGTAAACAATATACATATTTTCTTCTTCGGTTCGCATCGCGATCGTCTGATACAAATATTTATTTTTGTTGGTAAATTATAAATATTTTTTCGTAAATTTGTGATATAATTGTTTTTTAATTTGTTTAGATCATTTTCCACAAAAAAATATTTTCCTAAAAATTGCATTTTCTTAGAAAATAATTTCGATTATATTCCGCTTCTTATTCTCATTTCTTCGTTTTCTTTGCCGTGTTGGTGGTGGTTGGTAAGCTTTGTTTGGTGGAGCAGTTAGAAGAATCTCGTTTAATTGAAAATTTGAAATCAAATGTAATTCGGATGAAAAAGTGTTGTGCTTCTAAAACTAGTGTTTCAATTTTTAATATAAAGAAATGAAAGTGTTAGACATTATTTTGCAAAAAAAAAAAGAACATAATTTCCGTTTTTCGGTAGTGTTTTTTTTTTTTATTAATGGTTGTGATATTCGTCTATTTTTTTCGACTTTTTTGTTTCACAACACACATTTTTCTTTTTTGAGCGATAGTGTTGTCTTTATTGGCTTCAAGTAAGTCGATAATCGTCGAAACGCTATCGTCAAAACGATATAGTTTCGACGATAACTAAATTGGTATCGTCTTGCATAAATTTTATACTTTGTAGGTGACTGTAGTTGAATGATGGAGTTGCCACTGTATTTTGACATCATGTGTTGTTATTGTTGCATTTAAAAATTAAATTTAAAATGTTTCGGTGAATCAACTTTCTTATTGTAGAAAATGAAAATAAAAAAATATAACTTATGCGCATACGACGACAATTGAGAGATAAATCAAATCCCTTATCTCTTCCAAGTCATATGTTATAACTTTATAAGTACGGTCATCAGCCCACAGTTTGTTGATTTAATTTTTGCCTTGGACGGAGTTCCGCTCATATCCCCTACCCTGGCCAAATCAGGATGTTCATTCATAAACGAAGTTAAAATCTCAATTTGAGATTGCATGACTGCCCTATTAAGTATTTACATATATTAATTTGTAAAAAATATAAAAAATACAACTTGCATCTCAAAATGATTTCTCTATAGTTTCAATCGGCACCTAACACAAAACAACAAACACAAAAATTGCATTTTAATGACAGTTATGACAGCCAATTTGACTTTTAAATAAATCATTATCCAAAAATGTACTAGGTATAACAAAAAAGACACTATGTTTTAATATACATACTTATGTTTGAAGTCAATAAATACAAATACAAATACAAATACAAATAGGTACAAATGCATCAAACATTCTCAAACTGCGAACGATAAACGAGACGATAGTGTTTAAGTTACGTGAAGCAAATCATGGACGATCTCGTCGACGATTATCGTTTTGACGATTATCGTTTAAAAATTACTGAATGACCCCCCTGACCTGTTTTTAAATAATGATACCTTTCATTTAAAAAATTTAGCCAAAATAGCTGTGAAATTACCAACGGTATTACAAGATGACGATTTAGAAAGTTGTTTCGGAAACACGTGTTGGTTAGACTTAAAAGCTTCTAGCGGGGAAAGTGACTGAAAGTGACCTTTTGTTTTTACATGACAAATAGTATATAGTATTGGTTTTAAAATAGTCTAAGAGCGAACAGTAAGCATCGTTTAGCTTCTTTTATACAGATCATTAAATAGACAGAATGAACCGTTTCAGAGGAAGCTCCGACTAAGAGCCATATGTTTTAAATATGTAAATCAATTTGACTAACGGTAAATGTAATAATAAAGCTAAATACGCAATTGATATAATAAATATAATAAATATTTTTCTTGGTATACAAAAATATACGCCTTTAAAATATGTCCAAAAAAACTTAAAATTTCGGAATACGAAAAAGTATCCACTTCGTGGTAACTTTACTCCGAAACTAAATGACATAAAATTAAAAAAATAAGCGTATTCTTTTATTGTATGTGTGTAGATTCAAGAAATCTCATTAACTTTACTGTGCCAACTCTTTAAATATTTGGGGTTTTTTTCACTTTGGAACCACTGTGCGTCGTCGCTCCGCTGCAGCAGTCATGAGGATTGCATTGCTAAACTTATTTGCTAGTTATGCAATATGCAGCATCAAGACATACATCAGGACAAATGGCCAGCTTTGTTGGCTAAAAAATGAGTTCGTTTAGGAGCAAGAGTTTGCTCACGAAAAATATAAAATGATAAGATATACCGCCACTACCGCCAGCACCATTAGATTAGGGAGGTTTAATAAGTGGTAGAAAGTTGAAGAATAATGACCTATGAGATAATAATCTCGTTAGATGCGCCGGAGAAAAAAAAGATGATGTTTATAAAAAATAGAAATGATGGCATATTTGGACGTCTGTACTTTTTTTTATAGGACTAAGACTGTGTAATTCTAAAAAAAGTGTTGGGGTTATTTACTCAATTATTATATAAAAGAAATTTCTCGCGTATAGAAGAAACTATCATTTAAAATGCAGTGGTGGCCAGCAGAGCCAAAGCCATAGTATTATAGTAGGGCTATAAGACTAGGTATTAATGTTTGAAAATTACATAAATATCTCCAGCGGAATGACACACCCGAATTAAGTGGAATCCACAATTTGATTAATTAATGTTTGCCATCGTTAAATAACTGAATTTGTACAGAAAGATCAAGTCAGAATAATGAAGTTTTGTGCCATTATAAATTGCCTTGTTGTTAAGATTTTATTTGAAAAGGATATTTGTCTAGCCTTTGGCTTATATGCCCAGATATATGTATGTATACATAAATGTACGCTTATTTAGCCAAATTATGTCCCAAATAAGTTCATTAGGGTGGTGGTTAATGTAGGGGTTAAAAAAAAGTTTATCTTGGATGGGTCTTAATCAACTCCAAATGAAGAAGAACTAATTCCATAATTTTTTCAGATTTTTATTTTGAAGTCCTACGGTGGCTGAAAGTGCTTTAATAAGCTTTTTTTTTTTAATAATAACACGTAATTTCAGACTCTAAGATGAAGTAATCTGTTTAACAACGTGTTTTTGTGAGCAAGCCTATTTTTCAAACACCATTATCCAGGAGTTTGAAAGTAATTTTTGCAAAAACTATTCATCAAAATCTTATATATAAAAATCTTGTGTCACGGTCGAACTCCTCCAAAATGGCTCGAACGAATTTTATGATTTTTTTGTATATTTGGTAGGTATGAGAATAGGTCGTAAAGTATATTTCATACCGCTAGGTTATTAGGGTGCCGCTATACAAAAAAAGGGTGTTCCCATACACATCAAATGACAACAAATTTCCACCCTCATACCACCTTCCCACATTTTTAAATCGCGATTTTAGTATATTTGTATGAACAATCAAGGTTTTAGGATTTCAGCAACCTTAGCAGTCTCGGCTTAACTGCCAAAACTCTGAGAACAAAAAAAAAAAATGGATTCGCTTACAAAATTTTGCAAGATTAAATTTATTTTAAAATAAATACATACAGTGGGTAAAAAAAGTATTGGCAATTTTATTTATTTTAGATTTTATGCGATTGTAAAAAGTTTTTTATTAAAATTTATTTGTATCTTAAGATTTTGACAAAACTACACGTTCTGAGTGTGTTTTCATTTACTTCGATTCAAAGATAAACAAGAGAATAAGAAACAATCATAAAATTCGTGAAAAAAAAGTATTGGCAACACTTATTGATCTTTGAATGGGTGCCGTTATCAAAGTTCCGGAGCCTAGTAGAAGAAAAAATATAGGCAATTAAAGTGCATTGACCCATATCCAAGCTTTTCAGTCAAAGAAAATTAAAAAAAAAAATCGAAATGCCGCGGAAGTCGAACGAATTAGGTAATAGTGTTAAAAACAAAGCTGTAATATTGCGCCAAGAAGGTTTAACATACAGTGCAATCGGTAAAAAGTTAAATATAAGTTTATTCACGGTTCGAAGTGTCATTAAAAAATACGAAAACACCGGGTCAACAGAAAATATGAAAAGATCAGGCCAACCCCGTATTTTTTCTGATAGGGAAAAACGTGATATTTTGAGAGAAGTGCAAAAAAACCCCAAAAAAAGTGCTCCGAACCTGGCAGAAGAAGTGGAAAACACTACCGGTAAAAACTTTTGTGTTCAGACTCTTCGTAATGTTTTGCACGAATCAAAATATTACGGAAGGGCTGCGAGAAAAAAGCCATTCATTTCGGAAGTAAACCGAAAAAAACGTTTGGATTTTGCAAAAAATTATATAAACAAATCTAGGGAGTTCTGGGAATCGGTTATATTTTCGGATGAGTCAAAATATAATATTTTTGGAAGTGATGGAAGGCAATACGTTTGGAGGAAACCTAATACCGAACTAAAAAGTCGAAATGTTGTGTCTACTGTGAAACATGGTGGAGGGAGTGTTTTAGTTTGGGGGTGTATGGCGGCAAATGGCGTAGGCAATCTGACCTTTATTGAAGGTCATATGACAGCCATAATGTACATTGATATTTTGCGAAATAATTTAATGGATAGTGCTGAAAAACTCGGTCTTCGGAATTCGTTTGTCTTTCAACAAGACAATGATCCTAAGCACACTGCCTTAAAAACTCGCGAGTGGTTGCTCTATAATGCTCCCAGGCAACTTAAAACTCCTCCACAATCTCCTGACGTTAATCCTATAGAGAATTTGTGGAACCATTTGGGACAAGCAGTGAATGCGCCCATTGTAATTAAAATGAATTTAAATGCCCTTATGAAGTTTACTATTATTTACTGGATTCTAGGTAATTTAATTTATTTTGTAAAAAGTTGTTAAATGGAATAAAAATGAAAAAAACTATGATTGCCAATACTTTTTTTATCCACTGTATACATATATGTACATGTTTTGCGACTGCGAAAGCTTGGTAAAATACCAAAAGAACAAATACATTATCGACAAATCGATTTTCATCTGTAAATATAGCTACATACATATAACAATTTTGAATATTTGTGTTAGAGTTACACTGAACAATGCCAGCAGGACGCAAGGGGGCCCATTTGTGGCGTCAAATAAAGCAACAAACATGCGAAATAGTAGACCAGTAAGAACAGACGAACAAATCCAACGAGATAATTAAAATGTGCGTGTGAGTATGTCGCAATTGCGTGCATCTCAATCACAAGAGGCACAAGCTGAACGAAATCAGCAACGAAAATTGGAACGGAGACAAGCGCGCCGATTAGTCAAGTAATTGACAGGCACAGAGCAAATGACCGACAACGCCAAACAAGTATGTACCAGCATCGAGCATTTACATCCGCTTCATTCCTTCGTCGCTCATCCAAAAGTGCTAATTTGTGCTATAGACAAAGAATGTCCGCATTGCCATGCTCTCAAATTCAAAAATGAGTCACCGGGATGTGTTGCGCATCAGGAAAAGAAAATCATCAGAAAAGCATCAGGAAAAAAAAATTTCCAGAAATTGAGACACCACCAGAACCATTGAACGGCTTGCCCATCGGCACGTATCCAGATTGAAACCTGTTCCTGAAATCCATTCGCAGATTTAATTCAGGCTTTTAAATGACATCGTTCGGAGCAACAGAAATAGTTCACAATACTGCGGTAAATGGTCAACAATTCAATTCAAACGACAAGATACGCCATATGAAATTCTTTATTGCACCGATATTTCTGAAGCGATATAGCGCTGTGACATTTTTCTTCCAAATAGAACACAAGAGTCACGAACGTTTTCACGTTTCTTTATCGAATGACAATGCGACCGTTATTGCTGGCAGCATAGTCGTCAAACACACTTTTGTTCAAATCGTTTCATTCGTTCTATTTTCTCAATAAACGATTATTCTATTTTATCGATCACGTTCGATCGTGTCAAACACATTTACAATACATTCGTTATTTTTTATTTAAACCAAAATATTCACTAGAAATAATTTATATGGTAAAACAAATTTGCCTGGTCAGCCATAGTAACTTTATATAAAAAAACAAATATTAAAATGGATTTTAGACTTTCAAAAAAGCTACAACAATGTTGTAAGTTTTTTCGTTGATTAAAAAAAAATATTCGTTTTAAGTAATATTTTTAGAAAACTGTCCCTCCAGTCTAAACGGTGGCGAAATACTAGAACCTAATACAATTTTTTGGAACATTCGTTTTCCTCCGACGGATAGCAGAATTCGAAATTTGACGTGAACTTTTAGCAGAATAGGGCTGTATAAGTGTATACCATATACAGCCACCATAGGACATCAAAATAAAAATCTGAAAAAATTAGGGAATTAGTTTTTTTTTTTTTCATTTGGAGCTAATAATTTTTTTTAACGACCAGCCTAATGTACATACATATGTATGTGTTTATATAAAATTTTGTGTAATGAGTATAGTTGTATAGTTCTATATTTTAAATAATTGCTTTTGTTTTATGTGTATGTAGCTATCCATTTATAATATTTTGTAAGTCCCTTTCATTTAGAACCAAAAACAACTATTAATTTCAGAAAAAGGTCGTTTTTATGTGATGGAGTATTTTACCAGAAGGTATATTTAAATTATTTATTTTTACAATGCGCTATAAAAGGTCCAGATATTGCGGGTAGTATAACATACATATGTACATACCTACATACACAAATAATATGCTACATACATTTATATTTTTGAATTGTATATGAAAAAGCTTTGTTGGATTCGTAGAAGTTTATTATGATATACCTACCTATGACAAAGAGCGTAATGATTTAAAGTGACAATACACAAACGAAACCTAATCCAATAGTTTTATGTTTATTAAGTTCACATCAGACAAATGAATGCGTGGCAAAAGCATTTATTCTTCAAACTGCTCTTAGTTAAAAGTAGAAAAAAAATATTCAGCCTTAGGTATTGTGAGTTTCACCCGCGAACAACATTCCTCCTGAAAAAATTGACATTTAACTTTTCGCCTATTGTGAGTTTCATGTTCGAAGAATTCCCCTTATTGTTAACAATTATTTCGGGTTGTCATCGAGCTAAACTTTAATTATTCTTTTATTAACTTTATTATAATGTTCTCTTTTTTATATTCTATAATTACAATTCTAACTTTTAACTATTTTCAACTTTGCTTTTCTTTACTTTGTGTTTTTAGATTAATTTACCCTTTGTTATTTTTTTGTAACCTATAGAAACCGTTTTTCATCTTTTTTAAATAGAAAAATATTTATTATTATTATTACTGTTTAAACTATTGAAATAAGTTGTAGTGACCTAATTATCACTTTGATAGTTACAAAAAAGGAATGTTAGTAATTATTATTTTTAGATTTTTCCAGATATATTATTAAATTATTATTTCTTTTAGAAAATAAAATTGTATTTGAACTACAATATTTATAATCCTTGGATTGTTTTAATTTCGGCGCTGCAACATTATTTTATTTTATTCTTTGGACGTTCTTTTATCGAAGTGACCAATTTTGTCTGCGTTTAATTGTTATGATGGAACACAATTGCAGTTCAAAGACTTGCAAAGATGCCGATGATGATAAAATGGTATCTTGTGACCGATGCAAGAGATGGTGGCACTATTGTTGTGCTGATTTCGATCCAAAGAACTATAAAGATGAAACTCCTTGGTTTTGTGAAGATACCGATTGTGTAGCTGAGGATAATTTACAAAAGAATGGTATCGATGATCTTCCTTCTGGTTCTAACCAATCAGGTGTCGAAGTTGACCTTCTTATCGAAGCAGCTGCTACTGCTCAAGCAGCTGTTGCAAGAAAGGATGACGAGATATCATCGCTTCGCAAGGAGATGGAGATCATGAAGCAGAAGTTAGCGAAGACATCATTAGTTACTATTCAGGCAGAGTTAAATGTGTCAAGATCCTTAAATCAAGATCTAGCTAGCGAAAGGCTAAAGATAAAGAGGATCAAGAAAATTCAAGAAAATCACAAGTCATTGCTAGATAACTTGGTGGATTCTAGACAACGAACACCTTTCCAAAATGTTGATTTTTCAACCCCCTCAACCACTGACTCCTCTTTCTGTGAAACAGATATGGCCAGCTTGTTGACAATTTTGAACCGAAGCAACGTACAAGAGTTGCCAGATTTTTCGGGTGCCGACAAACGAGAATGGCCGTACTTCGAGGAAGTTTATAAGTCCACAACAGTTGAAGGTCGTTATAGTGGGAAGGAAAATGTGTCTAGGCTGCGCAAAGCTTTACGTGGTGAAGCATATCAACTAGTGAGTGACCGATTGAAGTACTCCTCAGATGCAGATGCCATTATGGATTCTTTGCGAGCGATATTTGGTCGCCACGATGTTTTGGTGCACGACCTTACTGCTGACTTGCTTAATCTTCCTGGACTTTCTTCCAAATGCGACCCTAAACTGCGATTGTGGGCCGTTAAGCTAAGTGTATTTGTAGCTGATCTTAAATCCATGAAAAGAGATGAAGATCTGGATAATGGGTATGTCTTAACATGTCTTCTTTGCAAATTAGGTGCTGGACTATACCAGGATTGGATTAAACGAAAAGCAATCCATCCTCGAGCAAATTTAAATGATTTTGCAAATTTTTTGACGGAGAAAGTTGTTGACCTTCCTCCTGATCTACTCAAGAATTCTGAACCGAATGAATCAAGAAAACCTGTTAAGAATCCGAAAGCTTCTGGTCGAGTTTTGACTCACAACCCTACATCAACAACGGTTTCTTCTATTGGCTGCGTTCGTTGTAATCGAAAACATATGCTTAATCAGTGTCCTGAGTTTAAGAACTTACCAATAGAACAGAGGTTGGAGTTTGTTAAGAGTAAGCATGTTTGCTTTTCTTGTTTGGATCCGTCAAAGCATAACTGGAGGTCATGCCGAGAGAAAGCAACATGTGGAATTCAAGGTTGTTCCGGACGTCATCACCCACTCTTACACCAGCCAGTTACAACTTCAAGACCTCAGTTAAACGAATCAGCAGATGCTTTTGTGCCTACACATCATGTCCATTCTTCGCACGTTGGAACGAATACATCGATTTTGTTCAAGATTGCACCTATTCGTTTCTATGGTGTCAACGACAGGTTTGTGGATACATACATATGCTTTTCTTGACGATGGTTCATCCTTTCGATGGTTGAAAGAGATATTTTTGATGAACTCGGACTTACTGGAAGTGCAGAAGATTTGGTTCTTCAGTGGACTAAAGGAGTATCAAGACACGAAGACTCCATTCGTACTTCCCTGATGGTTTCTGGAGTCCATAAACGCAAGCGTCATCACCTTAGCAATGTCTATACAGTTAAGAATTTAGAACTACCTGGACAATCGATAGATGCTACTGAATTGGAACTTTCCTATCCACACTTAAGAGGACTTCCACTCTCAGATCAAGTAAATGTTAAACCAAAGATTCTTGTTGGTCTAGACCAAGCAAAGTTTTTGTGGGGTCATGGACAACGACATGGGACAGATGAGGAACCATGTGCCATCAAGAAACTTTTAGGATGGGTTGTTTATGGCAAATCTGCACCCACTTATAATGTATCTTGCCTCAATCAAGCAGCTAAGCCAACAATGCATTTTCTCTTCCACCATGCTATTAAAACTGAAGATGATTTGCATGAACTTGTTAAGCAACATTTTACAACAGAAGATTTTGGTGTTAAAACACCCAAGGGTGATTTGGTAAGCCAAGAAGTTGTTCGAGCAGTTGATGTCATGCAGCGTACTTTAAGCAAGGTTGGTAATTAATACGAGATAGGTTTACTATGGAATAGAGACGATGTCAAACTTCCGGATAGCTATCCGATGGCTCTGAACCGGTTAAGAGGGTTAGAGAAGTCTTTGGAAAAGAAACCCCACCTGCTCGAGTAGAAAAACAACCATATGAAGGAGCTTCTTTCAAAGGGATATGCAAGAATAGCGTCTGCTGAAGAGTTACAGAAGAATTGGACTCGGGTATGGTACGCACCTACGTTTATAGTTGAAAACCCAAACAAGTTATTACCAAAACCCAGAGATGTTGCTGATGTTGCTGCCAAAGTAAAAGGTGTATCACTTAATACTTTTTTATTGAAGGGCCCCGACAACTTAGTTCCACTCCATGCAGGAATCTTCAAGTTTCGAGAACGTGCGATTGCTGTGAATGCAGATGTAAAAGAAATGTTTCACAGAATCCGCATCAAAGAAGAAGACCAACAATGCCAAAGGATTTTGTGGAGAGACGGAGACAGTTCAAGAGAACCGACTGTTTATATTATGGAAGTCATGATGTTCGGACCAACTTGTTCTCCAACCTGTGCTCATTTTGTAAAAAATCATCATGCGGAAAAGTTTCGATTGGAATGTCCTGATGCAGTAGATGGTTTGACTAAACGAACTTATGTAGACGACTACTTCAACATCAACAGTCACGATAATGTTGAAAAAGCTGTTTCTGTAACTAAAGATGCGATTCGTATCTGCAAATCAATGAACTTCGACCTAGTGGGTGTTCAATCAAACAGCCAAGTATTACTTCAGAAGACTCCTCAGAGTAACGTCAGCGCTAAGCTTGTCAGTTTGGATTTAAATAATTGTGAGAATATCGTAACCAAGATCTTGGGCATGTTCTGGCATCCCTCTTTGGACCAATTTACATACAGCCTATCAAGTAACAATACCCTGAATGAAATGCTTTTACCTGATTCGAAAATAACGAAAAGGGAAATCCTCAAGATGGTAATGAGGATTTTTGATCGTCTTGGTTTGATATCTTTCTATATCATTCGAGGCAGAGTCATCCTGCAGGAAGTGTGGCGTGAAGGTTTCGATTGGGACGAATCAATATCTGAAGATTTGAAAATCCAGTGGTTGAATTTTATCTCGGAGTTAAAGAACATCGAAAAGCTGAAGATTCCTCGTCGATACCTATCATGGAACCCAGATGATTCCGAGGTGAGTTTGATTGTTTTTGTTGATGCTTCAGAACAAGCTTTTGCTGCAGTAGCCTACTTACGTTTTGAAAAAGACAACAAGGCAGAACTGGTTCTTGTAATGGCAAAGGCCAAAGTCGCTCCAGTGAAGAAGTTATCGGTACCGAGGTTAGAATTGCAGGCAGCAGTTCTTGGAGTGCGGTTGGCAAATACAGTCAAAAGTTCACACTCCATCCACATTCACAATTGTTACTACCTTTCTGATTCAAAAACAGTATTGTCTTGGATAAACTCTACTAAGTTCAAGTTTCCATCTTTCGTCGCCGTAAGAGTGGGAGAAATTCTGGATTCGACTTCACCTCGCCAGTGGTACCATGTAGGAACCAAAGATAATGTAGCCGACAATGCTACAAGATGGAAGGACTCATTAGTTGGTGTTGGTGACACCGAAACAAGGTGGTTTAAGGGACCTGATTTCATACGTTTGCCAATTAGTCTATGGCCGATTACGACAGAAAAATCTACTTCTTTGTCAGTGAACACTGATATTTTAGAGGCAAAAATATGTGTACACAAAATGAAGATTCTACCATCTTATAGCATTTTTGATGAAATAAAGCCAAGATTTCGGACAAGATGGTCATCTTCCGTTCGAGTAATTGCTTATTTACTTCGTTTTTTTGATATTGTACGAAAAAAAAACATTGAAAAGTTTTTCTTTGTGACCCCAGATGAATTCTCCAGAGCTGAAAATTGGTTATTTAGGAAAATACAATCAGAAGCATTTCCCGAAGACGTATCTAACCTATTGGCAAAAAAGAAGGTTAGTGATTCAAGTAAAATAATCAATTTTTCACCATTCATGGACGAAGATCATACAATCCGTATGAGCTCAAGTGGTCAAAAGGCACTTAAATCGTATGCCTCAAGAAATGCAGCGATTTTACCAAAATCCCATCCATTAGTCGACTTATTCTTTACACATCACCATGAGATTAATCGTCATATGGGAACGGAATCTGTAGTCTCAGACGTCAGAGAACGAGCTTGGATTATAAGTATTCGTATTGCAGTGGAAAGGGTTAAATCCAATTGCAATAAATGTAAGCTTTTAAGAGCCAAGGCGGCAATGCCGAAAATGGGTCAACTTCCTGAAGCTCGTCTAGCTTTCGATCAAAAACCATTTACCCATGTTGGGGTAGATTGCTTTGGACCTTTGATGGAAGAGGCACAGTAAAACGATACGACATGATCTTTACCTGTCTAACATTTAGAGCAGTGCAAATCGAGCTTTTGAATGATCTATCCTTGGACCAATGTACAATGGCTGTACGTCGATTCGTCATCAACCGTGTTGTTACTCGTTTTTTGTATAGCAACAATGGTCTCAACTTTATCGGAACAAAAAACCAGCTAGACAAAGATGTCAAAGAAATGGGGATGGCTCTTGGTGAATATGCATCCAAATACGAAGGTATTCTTTGGCGATTTATACCAGCATACTCGCCGTGGATGGGTGGAGCTTGGGAACGACTTATTCAATCTATTAAACGAAGTATTGATTTTGTTCTCAAAGGAACCGTCCCAAGAGAAGACGTTTTAAGGAACGCCCTTATGGAAGCTCAAGGTCAAATCAATATGCGACCTCTTACGCATATTCCTGTGGATCCAGAAGACCCAAAGCCTCTCACTCCCAATTCGATGCTTTTTGGTGAGAATTTTCGTGACGTAACTGCTCCTGGTGTTTTTTGTGAAAAAGACTCTTGTAGCAGGCTTTATAGTCGAAGAGCGCAACATTTGATGTCACAGTTTACCAAACGATGGTACTATGAGTACCTTTCAGAAATAACTAGAAGAAGCAAGTGGCATCGCGACACTAAACCCGTCAAAGAAGACAGTTTAGTTCTAGTAATAGACCCTAATGAAGTTCGTTCCTCATGGCAGTTGGGTCGAGTTATAAAAATATACCCAGGGCCAGATGAAGTCGTTAGAATTGCTGATGTACAAATGGCAAATGGTTCCGTCAAGACAAAAAGATCGGTAGGACGGCTCGCTGTTCTCGATTTGTCTTCCTAGCTTCAGACGGGCCCCGGGATGTCATCGAGCTAAACTTTAATTATTCTTTTATTAACTTTATTATAATGTTCTCTTTTTTATATTCTATTATTGCAACTCTAACTCAATTTTCAACTTTGCTTTTCTTTACTTTGTGTTTTTAGATTAATTTACCCTTTGTTATTTTTTTGTAACCTATAGAAACCGTTTTTCATCTTTTTTAAATAGAAAAATATTTATTATTATTATTACTGTTTAAACCATTGACCTATTATATATGGACTGCTAGTTGAGACTCATTTCCATACAAAACCCCCAATAAAAGTTCCACCTCTTCTAAGCAACACTAGCCCTTGCGTAGAAAAGCGGCAAACAGAAGTAATTATTTTCAATGCCATCTGTTGCCACATGGTCTGGATAAGCTTTTTTTTCATAGAAACTACTGACATCTGTAATTATTTCATATAAAAAAACAGAGCCATCTGTTTCAACCCAAATGTAAATTTTGACGTTTGCCATTTGTGTGCTATTTTTTGTTTGTTTTGAGTTTCCATTTGCTCGTGCGTTTTAGATATTTTATTAAATTACATACTTTATTTTATTTAATTGATTAAAATCTTTAGGAAAAACGAAGAAATATAGAATTTCCTCAGCAAAGAAACGTTCGACGCACTAAAATAAATCCATCTTCTCTTCCGGGATCAAGTGTTTGAACTCTAGGATACTATCGACAAGAAACGAGTTCAGTCGGTTAGTATAAAAATGGTTTCATAGTATTTTTCTCAACATTTTTTTATTCAAAGATAAGGTTAGGTACCTTTGGAAAAACCAGTGGCAAGTTATGGAAGACGTATACTCCATGGAGCATTCATTAATGGATTCAGTGCAGGTTTATGGAACATAATTGTATCTCTAGAAGGTTGAAAACGCAAAAAGATACACTGGAAACAACTGGGAATTTTATGTGATCTTCATCCCATCCTCGTACGGCTGTACGACGACAAGCATTCGGCGTTGGTGCTGTCAAAGAAGAAGAAGACATGGTCTAAACAAAGAAAACGTGGGGCAAAGGTAAAGGTGACAAAAAAGGAAGTATTAACAAACCAAAAACCAGCAAGGCAGCTACTAGTTACTACTACAACAGCTCCTCCATCTAACCCAACACAAAAAATAGATAACATCAACAGATTCGCAGCAAGATCAATCCAAGATTGACAATGATGATGAACAGTGGGACCGTTTGCAACAAAAACTCAACAAACCAGAGAAACTTGATTTTTCTCATGCATTTCGCACACCGTTCACTGTCCCATGTATCCAGAAGAGAAAATGGAATATTGGTGGGCATTTATCTACGACCGTAAGTCACGAACTTGTATTATAGCACCCTAATGTGATAAGCTTAAAAATCAAGTTCATCTCCGCGATGGGCAGGACGTGTTTACATATTTACTGTTTACTTGCGGTCAGGTATGTTTAAATAAGAAATTTTTTTAATATAACTGCCAACCTTTTTTCGTATAAATAGATTTATATCTCGGTATGGATCAACAACAAGAACTCAAATTCGATGTGAAAAAGGCATAAGAACCTCCGGCTGATCACCCCCAATAGGACAGTAAATCCGAATCCGACCTTTTCTTCAGTAGATGCGGCAACGATAACAGAAACCTCAAACAGAGATATCGTTTACTTAAATTTACCTCAAGTTATTAAGAAATGTAAAAACTCAATTAATGCCATCTAATTTTATGAATTAGTCTCGTTCTAAACCAATTCAAATTGTAATACGATTCAAAACAATGTAATAAGATGAATTCTATAAAGTTTTATTTAATAATTGTAAATATAATAAATATACATGGCACTTGCGTGTTGAATGTTTTGTTTTTGAACCGCAACACTTATGGTGCGGATATAAAAGGAAAATGAATGTATGCAGAGCGAATAGTTCTTGGATTCACTGATTCAAGAGTTCCGAATATGAACAAATCTGGCCAATTCAGTCAATGGGATGACTGACATTGCCTGCCTAAGAAAAAAAACTTATATTATATTATTTTTTATATTTTCTTTTGTGTAAATTTCTTACGATAATTGTAGTCTAAGAGCAGGCAGCAAATTTTGATAGGCTAATCGAACACTGACACATTATTCTAGGTTTTCTTCAACGTTTTTTCTCAGGCAATTGGCTCTTTGTTCGATTTCAGTTGGTTGCTTCAAACTTTACGATGCAGGAAGTAAGGAACGTACAATTGAATTTTCCAGTCATTAGCCAAAGGACAACGTGGATTCAGTACTGGAGGAGCATTAAAAGCTCGAATTGAGTCCCTTAGAAATTCTTTCATTGGGATGACTCCAAAAACGAGATGACGATTGAAAAAGAAGAGAACTTGGAGACACTACGTGAAAAAATACTCTGGCCAGACTTGCGGCTGAATTCGATAAAGAAATTCTGAAAAAAAATGTCGTTATTATTACAGGCTTCTAAGTAGTATAGATTAGAGGGTCCTGGAGCAGCGGCTCGGCGGCTAAAGTGGGCGTATGGGCGTGGCAGTGGGCGTAGGGCGTGGCGGGGGTGGTGGGCGTGGTAGATATTGAGCTTTAGGGGCGTGGCAAGTGGGCGGAGCTTTTGTAGGCGTATAAAGGGGCGGAGGGCGTGGTAAAATTTGTGATTTTGGGGGGGCGTGGCATGTGTTTGAAGCTTTGATGGGCGTGGCAGGGGGTGGTGATTTTAGGGGGTGGGTCAAAGGGGTGGAGCTTTTGGGGGCGTGTCAAGGGGGCGTTTTTTTTTTTTTTTTTTTTTTTTTTCTTCATATGGCCTTAGCGGCTCATGTCCTTGGCGGCTCAGCGGCTCTGTACTTGGCGGCTCATAGCGGCTCATGGGCTTGGCGGCTCAGCGGCTCAGCGGCTCGGTACTTGGCGGCTCATGGACTTGGCGGCTCAGCGGCTCATGGACTCGGCGGCTCAGGTTAAGCATACATAACCTTAGAACCCAAAACGTAACGTAAATAACCTAAAACGTAGCGTTATAACCCAAAACGTAACGTAAACAACCTAAACGAGCCGTTAAGAACCTAAAAACGTAACGTTAAGAACCTGATATTGAGGTTCGGAGGTTAGCTTCCAACACATGGGTTGTTAATACTACGTCAAGAGAGAAGAAGAATACAAAAATAAAAAAACAGAGAAATAGTTTTAAAATTTATGAAATTTATTTATTCAAACATGTTTACATTATTATTTTTTTTCACTTTTGTATATGCTTAAATTTTATTTTTAAATGATTCTGTTGACTACTTGATCAAGTGGATTATATTCAATAATTCGATCATGAAGCATAATGCAGTATGCTGAAGTGTTTGCAGGAATATTTTTTGATGTCCTCATCTCCAAGCGTATATCAATAGGTCCTGTTTTCAATGTTTCATTTTGATGTCTGCAATCTATAACAAAAATTGGAGCACGTGATTTAAATATATCCCAGGAAAGAAGAGGCTCGGCAGTATTTTTATTGTAGTAAGTTTTTTGAAAATCGGTATACATTTCACATGCCATATACAATTGGATGCGCTCTCTTTTGCATATGAAATTTTGAGAATATATTTATACCTGCTAGAGAAAAGGATTCCATAAGTAAAAAAAAAAACAAAAACAGTTTTTTTTTTTTTCATTTTTATTTATTCTCTTTTTGTAGGTAGTTTTTATTTTTTTCAATAATTTATCTTATTTAACTATTGTAATTTACATTTTTTTTATAGATAGTTTTTAATAATTTATTTTATTTGTCTAGGTACATTTTTTTATTACATATTTACAAAAACAATTCAAAAGCAACCATAAAGATAAAGAAAATTCTGCTCTAATAGAAAATTAAGGTTCAGACATATTTAAACTATAGTGACCCCAAGCTAGAGTATCAACATTATTACTACAAATAAATCTTTTATCATCTAAGCAACTCAAACTCAATTTATTTATACTTTCTGTATAAATAGTATGATGCCTAGATCTAAAATTCATCATTTTTCCATAAAAATTTTGCTTAAGCAGCAAGCAGTCTCTATAATTTTTTAAAGAAAATTTTTTAATAGCTGATGCTTTAACACCCTTGGCTTTTTTTATCAGAGCAGAATCTTCTACAGCTATGCTGTACATTTTAGCCCTTAACCCGATAAATTCCTTCATAATTCTTCCGTTGTTCTCGTCTTTCATAAACCCTAATTTTTTCATATTTAGCTGGGCAATACCAAAGGGATTATTAAGGGGATAGTCGGAAGTATCGAACTTTTCAGAAATGTCACTTTTGATATCAGCATAGAAATCTTCTGTGCTTATTTTATACACAAAAGAGTCGGTGTCCATATAAGCCAGATGTAAGTTATCAGTAAATTTAGGCTTCATGTATGCATAATGGAAATCATACATTTTGTATTTAGAAATGTCTAAAACACAAAAACCTAGATATACTGGCTTATTATATACACTATATACTCTTTTTAACTGCACCGCAGCCATGGTTTCACTAAATTCCAATATGCTATGGAAATTAGGTTTGGCAATAAGAGCACGACTCCCATGGTGTCTTCCATTACTCTCAACGGAATCCACAATTCGAACATCTTTTCGCTTGTCCACATTCTCCATTGTTTTCCCGAAAACTGCGTTATTGCACAGTTTGCGTAAATCTTTCTCAAATTTATTGGTGGCTAATGTTCTAAGTCGATTGTTTAGATCGATATATGTTTTCAACCATGGAGATTGTTGGAATCGCATCACTCTATGAATTTTAGTAAGCACCAAACCATTATCGAGGGCTTGAATTAAAGTCTTATAGTGCATAATATAATTAACCTTATTCTTCAAATCCGCAATCAATTTTTTAGGAGATTTGGCAGTCACTGAAGTGTTTGACGGACAGAATGGTAGATCATTATGAGCATCGTGTATTTCTTGAGGATACTCTAGATCAACTTCTAAAACATAACCCGTATTTACATTTGAAGTAAGCCATTCTTTAATCAAAGTCAGATCAGTTGGAATATCCGCCCATTCGAAGCTTGAATGAGGAAGATACTCCGACATTGCCCAACCGTAAAGGTTATTAGCATCCAAATATACTAAATAGTTGGAGGGGCTATCTGCATCAAACTCAGACATATATTTATTGTTTGCTTTGCAGTGGCGCAAGGTACACTGCGTCAAACCCCCTCTTATTCCCATAGCAAAGAAATTATACATATTAATGTCTGTCAAAAGTTCCAGTTTAATGTCTGTCATTTTTAACATGGCATCCCATGAGAAACCAGGAAGTGTGAAATAGTGGCAGGGGTCAAGACCGTAATGTTGTCTAGAATCTGCCCTAAATTTTTGGAAAATATCAGCCAAAATCAAGACATCTGTCACCAAATAGTGCTCCAGATATTGACTCAGGCTTTCGCACTTGAAATGTGCCCACACCTTCTTAGCATGGGCATAATCTTCTAAGCTACAGTCTTCATCAATAAGTGAATTCCTGAAAGATTCTATTTGAGGAAGTTCTACTTCATCCAGTTTTTCTATACCATCTAGATGATCATGGCAGAAAACCCCCTTGCGAGTCATAAGGTTCATAGACTCTACGTCGTTTTTAACATATTTCGATAATATTTTAAAATCGTCCGTTTCAAGGGTTTTCGCTATATTATCAATACTAGATGGGAGAAACCTAAATGAGTCTAAGAATCTTAACTCCAAAAACTCCTTCTGATCCCTATTTATTAATATTTTTTTCGAGATAGATATATATTTCTCTTTATTGAGAGGAATAATATTAATCCCCCCACTGATAATGCCCAGCTCTTTTATGAACAAATGTGAGTCATAACCGGTTAAATTATGAAAAAATATAGGGATAAATTTAGGTACCTTATAACTTAAGTGGCATTTAGAATGCGCTGCTCCTCTAAATTGTCCGGTCAAATGATCGTGGTCTCGTACCTTGACGCTGTCCCATACAGGATACTTGCAGATATGGCATCTGGTTTCTTGCTGAAAACGTCTCTCATCATCAACTGACATATTAAGTGGGATCTTTTTACTTAAATGCTCTCGATGGATGTGCTTAGCGTCTTCAACTAAGTTTGTAATGAAAACTTTAGCACAATCTTCACCTATAAATAAATAATATTTACATAATTATAATAATTATTATCAAATAAAGTTCATATAATATATAAAATTAATCTCAAAAGAATTAACTCACCGGTATATTTGAATAGCTTATTCAATGTTTCATCAAATGAGCATTTGATAAAATAGGATACTGCTATGGGTACATGCTTCTTAATTGATGTTGTTGTTGATTTTGATGCATCAGGTTGACAGCTAGCAATATTCATCAGCATACACTCGAAGTCTGCATATATGGTAAACGGCACTTCCATCGACCTCCATTGGTTTTTAAACTCCAGGATGTTGTTCGTAGCATTGGGTAGAGTTGTTACCATTTTGTTGCATTCTGCTCCATGTTTTTCAAATGCCTCATCGGTGTTGAACGATTGTAAGCATGCATTACACATTTTTACTGATCGTTTACCATAATTCATTTGGCTTCCTATCAATTTGGACATATTTTTTATCCAAATGTAATGACTGCGATCTCCTTCTTGAATAAGTAGTAAATTTATATGATGCTCACGAATATTTTTAGCATTAAAGTAAGGACCTACAACCACATACTTCGAGCCAACCCCATCTTTTTCAACTCCAAATACATTTATACTTATTGAAGGGTTTTGATCTTCAAAAGTAGAAATGTCTTTAACTTTTAACGGGAAAATTAAATTTGAAAAATTTAGGAGAGTACCATTTCCTAGGGTAATCACATCGTTTTCCACATTGCTTATCTGGTATTTGTGAGGTCGATGAGCATCTTGATTCATAGGGTGGAGAGCTGATATAACTGCCCATTTAAAGCAGTATATATCATTGTTCTTTACATTAATACAGGCCTTTTTCGATTCGATGCACTTTGGTAGACTTAGGTAACTAGATCCTCTTAAAGGCCTGTACTCATTAATGTTCACTTCTATATGGCTAATAGAAAACAATGACCACCCAGAATCTCTTTCCTGAAACTCTTCACTTTTGCTTGTGATTACCCGCTCCATGTTTTTCAGAATACCTTCCAAATCATCATTATCCTGAGCTATTTGCATCGGACACTTAAAGGATTTTACGCTAACTTCACAATCTTCCGCTTCACCGGTAGGTGCTGTTATAAATTTAACAAACTCGGCAAATAGCTCAATACTAAATTTGAGGCTCCCTTTCGTTTCCAAGGAGTTTTTAAGTAAATTGTGTAAATCACAATTATATTTTTCCATAAATTTACTGATGTCGATTAGACCCTCATCAGTGTTTGCCAATGAGTAGGTTTCAACCTTCCCTTGAAAACATTGCCTTATTTTTGAAAATGGGGTGTCGAAAACAAGGACTCTGCTTTTTCTTTTATGCTCATTGGTTCTTATGTGATGGGGCCATTCAACAGTGCTCACATCTATTTCGCAGCTCTCGCATCTGCGTTTTTTCGAAGAAGTATGTGGTGGAGTCAAGGAATCATTAGTAGTTTCGGGAAGTTTTCTTTTGATACTACTAGGCTCTTCAATAATAGTATTTGGTGAGGTTATATGCTCCTTACGGAAGTGTTTTAACATTGAGTCCTTGCGGGTATATGTTTTATTACATTGAGGACATTTAATTGTATCTCCATGACAAGCTTTCACATGTCTCTTAAGTGAGCATGCATGAGCAAATTTACTGCTACAAATAGTACAGTTGAAATTCTCCATTATTTTTTGTTTTGTTTTATATATGTATATAAATAAATAGCTAGATAGATAGTTTTTCTTTTATAAAAACCTGTGTTACAATATTTTGCAATATAATTTGTATTACTTTTGTTTTATATATATATATATATGTATATAGTTAAAAAATATATCAAAGCTTTTCTTTTTTTATAAGAGTTCACCTTGTTTTTATTTACGTAGCACTCACGTACGAGAATAAGTCTTTTAAAAACAGCGAAACTTGTACGAACAAATATCTAAATGTAAATATTATATCCGTTTAAAATTTGTTTTAAAAAGGTATCACTATTTTTGTTTTTTGAGGTTTTTGCTTTTTTTCACTCTATTTAAATAAAATGTTTGAAAATAAAGAATGGGTAGAACTCGCGAAGGAATAAGGCTGTTTATAAATGTTTTTTTCACACTTTTTAAATAAAACTTTCGATCGATAAAGATAGGGTGGTACTCGCGAAGGAATAAGTTTATTGAAAATATTAAAATTTTAAAGTTATCAAACACACCAATATTTAATTACTAACACTTTTCTAAATAGTTATTTTAAAGTTTTATACTTTTTTTCCACACTTTTTAAACAAAACGTTTCAACGAATACCTAATACTCACAAAGTAATCTGACTATTAAACTGTTTAGCTCGAATGCATTGCTTTTATATCATTAGGATACCTCCACATATATTAAAGTATCCCCTCTCAGATATACCATTAGAAAATGTCTCTTACTATAAGAATACTCTTATCTTCTAATCTAATGCATAAAAGAATTTAAAAGGAAAGTTTTATTGGTAAATATTATTCCATTGTCCACTTTCCTTGTGTACAGCTGCACTGAATAAAAACCGAGAAATGACCGTGGGATCATTTTGTATACATTATTATCCTTTTCATCTAAGACACATGGTAATAAAAGTCTAGACGTTGCCCCTTTCATAGTAAATGCTTGTTTTGAATATTTAATTAAAATTATGTTAATGAAACTAGGATCTTTTTCATCTCAAGCATGTATATACTATATATCATTCAATCTAATGGGTAATAAACTATGGTTTTCTATTAGGTCGATAAAAGTCTTTTCTTTTTAAGTACTTTCTTAAAAATTCCATTGTCCCCTTTTTTTTTGTGAACAGGTGCACTTAAAAAAAAAAAAACGAGAAATGATCGTGGGATCATTTTGTACACCTGATTATCCTTTTCATCTAAGACCTATGGTAATAAAAAAAAAAAACATTGTCTACTTTCGTTGTGCGCACCCGCAATGAATAACAAAACAAAAACAAAAAAATGATCATTTTATATTTACCTTATTATCCTTTTCATCTAACACACATTTACATATAGCATTCAAATAACTGCTAATAAACATAGGTTTCTTATGAGGGTAATAAAAGTCTAGACGAAATATTTTCTTTTAAAAAACTCCGCTGACCACTTCCGTTGTATATATTATATCATTCGAACTAATGGGGGTATAAAGACTGTCGTATGCTATTTTTCCAACTATTATTAACGTGAATGAACATGAAAATTTTCAAATCATCCACATGCAAATGTATTGGAAAAGCCTTATATGAAAATTGAGTAGGAATACTTCTATAAAAGGAAAATTATTTTCTACTGATGAGCACAGTTGTTTACAAGAAGCTACAAAGAATAAACGTATTTTTACAAAAATGCTTTTCGAAGAGGCTGATTACTCCATATTTACCCTAGATGATTTCGCGGCAAGAGAGGCTAACTCTTTAAACGAAATCGGTAATTTTAAACCTACGAAGAAGCTGGCTGATCTTGAAATGGGGGTCAAATATAGTATTTACGCTCTGCGAAAAGTAAATACACGTTGGGGAGAACGGATCATAGCAGATCTTGGAGAATATACGGTAAGCTATGAAACTATTCTTATTCTGCAACAATATATCATATGTGTATGTAATGTTAAATAATTTGAAATTTTTTATTTCAGGTCTTTCTGCCAATGAAATACTCGAAGCTGTCATCAGACAGCATAACATTAATTGGAGGAGGTTCATATGCCTTCGAAAAAACATGTCAAATTGGAACATCATACCAACTTAAATTTACAAAAATAAAATAATTTTTATGTTTAAGACAATAATTATTAGATATAAACGAAGAAAATATAAATATTTATAGAAAAAAAAGAAAGAAGAAAAATTAAATGTTTTAAAATCAAATGTATTTCTTTTATTACTTTCTTATTTTACAGAATTTTGTTTTTATCGATCCAGGAGTTGTGTTCTGAGGGGAATCCCAACCATTTCACATAAACTTTATTTCCTTTTGTTTGGAGAACTTTTTCAACTAAATATATATCTGGACACTTAGTTTTCATCAGTTCTGCTTCATAAAAGCCCCCCTGAACTGCTTTTCCTTGATAGTCCTCAAGAAGATATGTAGTCGGTTTTGTTGTTTGAACTTTTCTTATTTTAAAAACCTCAGTAGTCCAGTTTGGTGTATAGCCTTTTTCAAATGTATGTTTATACTTACTGATTCGTACTTTGTCGCCAACCTTAAATTTTCGTTTACTTGCTTTTTCTTTCTTATTTTTGAAAATTGATAATAAGTACTTTGAATTTTTCGTGTTTACATCCGCAGGTCTACATTTAATGGTTCGGTGAAAAGAATGATTGTAGTCATAAAGTAATTTCTTAAAAATATTTATCCACTTGTAACTTCCATTGAAACTAAATTCTTTCCACATTTTTTCCTTAAAGGTTCTATTAAATCTTTCAATAATTGAAGCCTTCAATGAGCTGAATGTAGAGTAGTGATTAATTTTATATTTTTCCATCAAACTTTTGAAGTTTGTATTGAAAAATTCTTTTCCATCGTCAGTCTGCAAGTTTTTTGGAAGCCTAGAAGAATTTTTAAATATTTCATGCATCCCTTTTGAAATAGTAATCCCCTTTTTGTTTTTCATTGGGATAACCCACGCGAACTTTGAAAAAGTATCGATAACTGTCATCAAATAATTAAACCCATTATTTTGATCACTGTAAGGTATCATTTCAACCAGATCGGCTTGCCACAAATCATCATAACCTTTAATGATAACATTACGACGTTTAAAATTTCGCCGTGCAGCCCTATGCAACTCTTCAACGACCTCTCGCTTACTCATAATTAAAAAGAGTGAATTCAATAGAATAAAAAACAACTCTTTTATATTTTTATTTTTATTTTTGTTTTTATTTTAATCTTTTATACAATAACATCAATTTCTTAATTCTAACCAAACGGTTTTCTATCATATAGCAGGCACAAGTATCCGGTCCTAGTTCACATTGGTTGGATGCCCAGCAACAATTAGAATAGTGATGCCCGTGAATAGATTCAGTGTAATGTACGTTTTGGAATCTTTTAAGTAGGGAAATACAATTTAAAAACTCTTCGTAATGCTCATCTAATAAAGTTTCGCTATACGTTTTTAAAAAATCACAAATGTTTTTAAGTATTGCTTCTGAGTCCATTTCTTCAGATGTTATTGTTTAGAGTGTTGAAAGCTTACTAAGAATTTTTACTTTTTTGAATGGAAAATAAACATCATATATGTACATCAACATTTTAAGACCCCCACTCCGTTACGTTTCATCCGTAGGTATAAAGGATACTTTAGGAAATAACGCCTTCATGATCATCTCAACTTTTTTTTTAATCTTTTCATCAACCTGTCTTTCATCAATATTCATGAGATCTTCAGGTTTCCTCGATAGTGATAATAAGTTCATGTTTTCTCGCTTTATAGTTGTTATTGTTTCCTTTAAAGTAGAGTCCATAAGGTTTCTTAGTATGTTGCTTTCCCTATTCAAAGTTGTAATTATTTCCTTCAAAGAAGAGTCTATGTGGTTTCTCATACTATTTTCCTTAAGGTTTAACTGCTCATCAACATATCCTTTGGAAACGGCTTGGTGGGGATGCTTAGGTTTAATACCAATATTGTTTAAATGCTTATTATCTATATCAAAGTCACCAGACGGTAGGAGTTTAAATCCTATTCCTGGAGGACCTATAAGACCATTGTTTTTTGGAACAGGTTTGAAGTTCCTACCGAACTTGTCAACGTTCATTGTTTATATGTATAGATTTTGGTTTGAGTGCTAATATATAATATTTGATTCCTTCAGTTCTTCAATTATAGAAGTGATTTCATTCTGGTGGTTGTTGTTACCAGCATTTTTAGATGCTACTAAAAGTCGAAGTCTATTAACGAGTTCATTCGGATCATTCCAGTAGACATATTCAATATTTTTGTTTGTGTATTTCATTTCAGTAATATTAGAATAGGATTTTCCTGTTTTTGCATTTTCATTTTTAAGCCCAGCGACAATAGCCTTTATTATTTTGGTATATTTCACACCTCTGTTGCTCTTGATTCGAGAAGAACTATCATGATTAATTCTATATGCATTAGTTTTTTGGAGGATTTTCGAATATTGTTCTAAGTCATCCTTAGTATATTTTTGCTTTTGAGGATTTTTCTTTACCACCAATTCAATAAGACCAGGAGTTCGAGTAAAAATTTCATCGTCAATTATAATATGCTGATCATTCATTTTAAAGCTGCATTTTCCTATTTTTACAGATTGAGTGTTTACATCAAAATATGGTCCATAGGCTGTATCACGATTTGAATCTGACAACAGTTTTTGTTGATTGAAAGAAGACGATTTATCAGGGCTAGGAAAATTTTTTGGTGTACTGAATAAAAAAGTATTATCTGGACTATCCAATTCTAGTGATGGTGATCCTGCTCGTTCATGATCTTCTTCCTCATCCTTTTTATAAAACGATTCAAAATGGAGCTTGCGACGTTTAAGTGTTTTAATATCATCTTCTTGTTGTGCTTCTTCTTTTTTAATATTCCCGACCAATTTTTTCAATGGCTCAACAATGGGTTTGAACGTGTTTTCCAAATCGGCTTCTCTCATCATTTTACCACTTTTTAGTTGAAAATATTTATTTTTAAGCACATTTTTTGTTTTTATAAGATCATTCAATACGCTTTCTTCCATTTCTACGGTTTAAAATATTATATATGAGGAGGAAGAAAAAAAAGTATTTATATGTTTTGATACTTTTATATGAAGGACTAGTTTTCCCAAACAGTGTTGCTGCCGTAATGTGTTGATGTTAAATGAAATATGTATATTTATAGTATTGCAATTTTGTGAAAACTGTTTTTGTAACGACCCTTTTCAATACTGCTTTCCTTGTCTATAACCAGAAATCCAAAATTATCAGCCCAACAATGGGAACACAACTCTTTAAATTGATTGAATGTCATATCAGAGTTTATATGATCTTTGTAAACATGTTTCAAATTCAATTCGTCTTGTTTGAAAAGAATAATAAAATTAGCATTGTCTCTAATCAAGTGTTTTGGTATATGGGTATAGGATTGACATAAATAAAAACTATCAACTCCATTATGACGACCCATACAAAAATAGTCTCTTATATTGTTTTGTTTTTGGCATGCGACATCGTCGAATATAAATATTGAATTATTTTTGGCGTCTGATGGAGGCATTACATCGGAATTGTTTGAGAATTCATTGTATTCCATACCTTTCACGGATGTAATAAGCTTTTTTAGATAAAGATATTTTGGTTGATGTAATGATTTTGAATAAATATAAATATTTTCAAACTTTAATCCGTTAGGGTCAAGAAGAATGCTTAGCATAACATTTGTTTTACCACAATTTGATGGACCAACGATAATTCCTCGAATGCTGTTTGGAAATAATGAACCATGTTTTTTTTTAATTTTGACTTTAGAATCAAAATTTTTTACTTTAATAATTTCTGACTGCTTTACGAAGCGCATATTGCTGACTAACAGTTCTCACAATAAAACATATCATTTTTATAGGCTTACATTCATAAACGTTTCAACCTTCAACTAGGAAGGTGTGTGTAAATCATAATATGATTGAGCACAATAAAAGAAAACACATTAAAGGAGAAGGACTTTTGAATACAATTATAGACAAATTGCCATTTGAACTACATCTTCCTTCTTATAATTATTGTGGGCCTGGAACTAAATTGAAAGAACGCTTACGCAGAGGAGATAAAGGAATTAATCAACTGGATGAAGCTTGTCGCTTACATGATATTGCATATTCTAAGAGTAGCTCTGACTCAGATCGACACGTTGCCGATAAAATTTTAACCGAACAAGCGTGGAAAAGATTCAAAGCAAACGACTCTTCAACCTCTGAAAAGTTAAGCGGACTTTTAGTCACTAACATGATGAAAGCTAAGACAAAATTTGGTATGGGTAATAAAGAGCCTAAAAACAAAACTATTAAAACTAGTAAACAAAAAAAGAAACCTTGTAAAAAAAATATTTTTAAAAAGGCGATAACTGAAGCAAGAAATACTATTAAAACCAATATTAATTGTTGTGGTACAACATCAATGGCTAATATTGCTGTAAAGGCTGCAAAAAATGTTATTAAAAATAAGAAGAAACGATACATTCAAACGCCAAGAATAATACCACTTCCAAAGCGTGGTGGTTTTTTGCCATTTTTAGCTCCAATTCTCGCTGGTTTATCAGCTGTTGGATCTTTAACTGGTGGAGCAGCTGGTGTTGCAAAAGCTCTTAATGATGTACGTGCTGCTAAAAGAACTTTTGAAGAAAGCAAACGACATAATAAGGCTATGGAAGCCATTCCTATTCAAGGAAAGGGGTTATTTTTACAACCATATAAAAATGGACTTGGTCTTTTTCTAAACACACCCAACACAAAAAACTGATTGATCTGCTACCCAACCGACCCTTAAACAATTTTGATATTCAAAGGTTTGGAAAGAAAAACTTGGATCATTTTAGAGGAGTTTTTATGCGCGACTCATTACCCAAAACATCGATGGATAAGGAGTGCGGTGTAATAAATTTGGATAGTCAATCTGGTAATGGCACTCATTGGGTAGCATATGTTAAAAATAGAAAAAATAATATTGTAAAATATTTTGATAGTTTTGGAAATTTAAGACCACCAACTGAAGTAATAAGCTATCTTGGTAATCAAATAAATTATAATTATATTCAAGAACAAGATTTTGATACATTTATATGTGGTCATTTATGCTTAAGGTTTTTATTAGAACAATGTTATAATGTTTTCAAAAACTAAATTGAAAAAGAATAAAATGAAGTGAACAATCAAAACTGTGTCATTTATCTTTTAATCGGGATGTCGCTAACATTAACATTAAGTGGGAACGACTCATATCTCAGTGCTGAGTATTTTCCACCAATTGTACTGAAATCTAATTATGTTTGCGGGCTTATAGATTTCCAAACTTATAACTCTATACCAAATGTAGATGAGTTTAATAACTTATTGCATATTGGTGATAATATTATATCGTTTCCTATTGGTTCATATGAGATAGAAGATATCAATAATTTAATACAAAAAAAACTTATTGATATTAACAAAAAAAAGAATAGCTTAAGAAAAAGTGAAATTAAAATAAAGGCAAATAACAACACTCTGAAATGCGAAATATTCAGCTCGGAAGATATTGACTTCTCTAAATCGAATTCTATTGGATCTCTTCTAGGGTTTAGTAAGAAGCTATTGAAGTCAAAAGTGTTACATGAATCAGATCTCTACGTTGACATAAACAGAGTTAATACCATACGTGTTGAATGTAATATTATAGATGGAACGTATATAAATAATAAATCGGCACATATTTTACATGAATTTGCTGTTAAAGTAAGTCCGGGCTATAAAATCATAGAAGTTCCGAGGAATGTTATTTATTTGCCTGTGAACGTCAAACGAATAACATCACTGTGTTTAAAGTTTATCGATCAAGACGGACAACACATTAACTTTAGAGGGGAAAAAATAACAGTTCGATTACATTTACAGCCTGAGCCATGATTGTATATGAGCACATAATTGAGTCAATTCCTTATAAAAATACTGTTAAAAATAATACAATACTCAATCAAGCTTCGAACTCTGCTGCGGTAACACATCGACTTACAAAGCATAATCAAGACTTTTTAATATTATTAGGGCATATCTTAAAACATTGAAAACACAACAAACATTAAAAAAAAAATATGTTGAACATTTTTCAAGACCCTGAGATCAGTGATAGTATTTCTAAATATGAATATCATACTTATTCACCATATCAAAACAATTTTGAACGAAATGATATCATTCAGATTTGTATCCAACATCAAAATCTTAATGTTTTTCCTTCGGAAAGTTTTTTATATGTTGAAGGATCACTATCGACAACAGATGGAAAAGAAATCGTCAACACAAAACTTGTGAACAATGCAATGGCTTTTCTCTTTGATGAAATACGCTATGAACTTAATGGAAAGGAAATTGACTATAACCGAAATGTGGGGATTACAACAACGATCAAAAACTATTTATCCTTGACTAAAAATGAGAGTGATATGCTTTTAAATGCATCCTGGTCTCCTGATTCATCTATAAAATTAACACCAGTTCATTTTAATTACTGTATTCCATTAAATAGGCTTTTGGGTTTCGCCGAAGATTATAAAAAAATTATTCCAAATGCTCGACACGATCTAATTCTCACTCGAGCTAGGATGGATGAAAACGCACTAATCTCTGCAACTAATGAAAATGTTCAAGTACAACTTCATAAAGTACAGTGGAAAGTACCACATGTGACTTTATCAGATACCATGAAATTAAACCTATACAAATCTATAAATAAAAACAGTTTTATGAAAATTGCCTTTCGAAACTGGGATCTCTATGAATACCCCATGTTATCGAGCTCTGATCATCATATATGGAACGTTAAGACAACAACACAAATAGAAAAACCTCGATACATTGTTTTTGCACTACAAACTGAAAAAAATAAAAAACTATCTGCTGATCCTACAACGTTTGATCATTGTAATCTGACAGACTTAAAAGTATATCTAAACTCTGATGTATATCCACATGAAGACCTTAATGTTTCATTTGAAAAAAACAGATACAGCTTGTTTTATAAAATGTATACCGATTTTCAAAAAACTTACTACAATAAAAATACTGCCGAGCCTCTTCTTTCCTGGGATATATTTAAATCACGTGCTCCAATTTTTGTTATAGATTGCAGACATCAAAATGAAACATTGAAAACAGGACCTATTGATATACGCTTGGAGATGAGGACATCAAAAAATATTCCTGCAAACACTTCAGCATACTGCATTATGCTTCATGATCGAATTATTGAATATAATCCACTTGATCAAGTAGTCAACAGAATCATTTAAAAATAAAATTTAAGCATATAAAAAAGTGAAAAAAAATAATAATGTAAACATGTTTGAATAAATAAATTTCATAAATTTTAAAACTATTTCTCTGTTTTTTTATTTTTGTATTCTTCTTCTCTCTTGACGTAGTATTAACAACCCATGTGTTGGAAGCTAACCTCCGAACCTCAATATCAGGTTCTTAACGTTACGTTTTTAGGTTCTTAACGGCTCGTTTAGGTTGTTTACGTTACGTTTTGGGTTATAACGCTACGTTTTAGGTTATTTACGTTACGTTTTGGGTTCTAAGGTTATGTATGCTTAACCTGAGCCGCCGAGTCCATGAGCCGCTGAGCCGCCAAGTCCATGAGCCGCCAAGTACCGAGCCGCTGAGCCGCCAAGCCCATGAGCCGCTATGAGCCGCCAAGTACAGAGCCGCTGAGCCGCCAAGGACATGAGCCGCTAAGGCCATATGAAGAAAAAAAAAAAAAAAAAAAAAAAAAAACGCCCCCTTGACACGCCCCCAAAAGCTCCACCCCTTTGACCCACCCCCTAAAATCACCACCCCCTGCCACGCCCATCAAAGCTTCAAACACATGCCACGCCCCCCCAAAATCACAAATTTTACCACGCCCTCCGCCCCTTTATACGCCTACAAAAGCTCCGCCCACTTGCCACGCCCCTAAAGCTCAATATCTACCACGCCCACCACCCCCGCCACGCCCTACGCCCACTGCCACGCCCATACGCCCACTTTAGCCGCCGAGCCGCTGCTCCAGGACCCTCTAATCTATACTACTCTTCTAATTAAACTAACGAACTTCGAACTTCGGCATTATCTTGTAACAAAAAAAAAAAAAATCTTGAGCTCACCAAGGCCGAATAGTAATCCCTCTGTCTAATAATTTTGCACGCAAATTTCAATTTCAATTTCACGGCTTTTTTGCACTGCGTGGAAATGTTGGCGTTTGATTGCGAACGTGCATTCGTGGAGAGAAACCCATTGGATTGGGGGCTTCAGCTATAAAAAAGTTTATATTTTTTGGTTTGTAATTTTTGTTGAGTCTAACTTACAGTCCTGCTCTGGTTGAGTTCCCTTCTCCACTGCCTTCGTTTCCACTGCTTGTTATGATGATTTTCTTAACAATTGCAATCAAATTATGAATGGCATAACAAAATGCCCTCAAAGATTTGTTTTTTATGCTATGTGGCGAATGCAGATACAAACAGGTAAAAAGCACTTGATCCATTCGAGCCAATGCAAGAGAAGAGTGGATCCATCATTTCGATTGCGGACATAGCTTCGAATAGACCGAAGACATCATCTTGAGCGAGCTCACCTAATCCCAGTTCTGCAAACAAGTTTATGTCTGTAATTTACATAATATATAAGTTTAGGACAACTAAACCGAACAGGCTTTGAAAAAGTCCTTTGTAATGTCAGTCCATTCGTATTGTGGGTAAATGGAATCACTTTCCATAGCCATGTTGGACATCTGCAGGTCGTCGTTGAGCAGCTCCTGCTTGTATCGGTAGTCTTCTGATGCTGACCATTGCGTTAGATTTTCTTTAATTCCGCCGTGAAAATGTACATTCCATCGACCTTAAAAAGAAAACAAATCTTAATCTTGAAAAACCTGAGTGATATAAAAAAAATATTTTACACACCATAAACTTTTTATTAGAATGAACTACATGACCACCATTATTCTTATCCATCATAAATATTCCTTTGATAAAATCCTCTTCCGTCGAGGCAGAAGTAGTAGCAACCAGTTTACAAACAATGCTCTTGATTTATCCACGGCGCTATGAATTTTGTGATCGGCTAGCTGACATGAATTGGCAAAATATCTGAAATAAACAAAACACGAATGAAAAAAAAAAAAATAACAAAACAGCACAAAACTGAAGTGTCAAAATTATTTACAATGTTTTCCGCTTTTTCTACGTGAGAGCTAGTGGCGTTTAGTTATAGGTGGAACCATCGTGAAGTTGGCTCCTGGCAGTCCATATCTAGTAGGTCAATGGTTTAAACTATTGAAATAAGTTGTAGTGACCTAATTATCACTTTGATAGTTACAAAAAAGGAATGTAAGTAATTATTATTTTTAGATTTTTCCAGATATATTATTAAATTATTATTTCTTTTAATAAATAAAATTGTATTTGAACTACAATATTTATAATCCTTGGATTGTTTTAATTTCGGCGCTGCAACACGGGTTTTATGTCATTGACAGTCTAAATAGGCATGTTCAGGAAAATGAGATTTCGGAGATCTCAGCAATCTCAGTTACATGAACAGGATTTCTCAGCAAAATTGCTCAGTTTGGCTGTCAAAACTCGGCGAAAAAAAAAAACTTTGATTCGCTTGCTCACCTTTTGAGTGAGAAAAATCTCTGAGATCTCATTTTTCCACAATAATGCCTGATCACAATACCCTAGATATTTATCTTTTTTGTTGAAAGCTTTAAGTGCGTTTTATATAATTCTCGTGAAAATATGACTGCAACACGGTAAAACGACATTTTATTAATCATCCTCATGCCTGATTTACAATGCGACGAGACAACAAGACGTCGACGTGACGAGATCTCTTCGCAGATGTTCTCTCTTAATCACGAATTTAAAACAAAGAAATAATACATAATCAAGCATTTCTCGTCGTTACGTCGGTCGCGTCAAAAGTTCGAAAAATTGAAAAAAAGACGCAACTTGAAGACGAGAAATTCTATATTATGTATTATTCTAGCTTCTAGCTTGTAGCCCGAATTGAGACTCGATATAAGTTCGAAAAATTGAAAAAAAAAAGACGCAACTTGACGACGAGAAATGCTTTATTATGTATTATTTCGTTGTTTTAAAATCGTGATTAAGAGAGAACATCTGCGAAGAGATCTCGTCACGTCGACGTCTTGTTGTCTCGTCGCATTGTGAATCAGGCATGAGGATGATTAATAAAATGTCGTTTTACCGTGTTGCAGTCATATTTTCACGAGAATTATATAAAACGCACTTAAAGCTTTCAACAAAAAAGATGAATATCCAGGGTATTATATTTATGTATAAAGTATATTTCTTTAATAAGTTTTCCTTCTCAAAAAGCTACTTCAACAAAATTGCAGCTTCCTATATTGATTTTATTTTCCGCGGCTCCTGAATAAACAGGTTTATATATATATTATGAGTTGCTAATAATAACAGCAGTAAGGTTCCAATGCTGGGACCTGGGCGGTCATTCCGTTATTTTCTAAACGATAATCGTCGACGAGATCGTCCATGATTTGCTTCACGTAACTCGACCACTATCGTCTTGTTTATCGTTCGCAGTTTGAGAACGTTTGGTGCATTTTAAAAGTCAAATTGGCTGTCATAATTGCCATTAAAATGCAATTTTAGTGTTTGTTGTTTTGTGATAGGTGCCGATTGAAACTATAGGGAAATCATTTTCAGATGCAAATTGTTTTTTATATTTTTTACAAATTAATATATGTAAATATAAATACTTAATAGCGCAGTCATGCAATCTCAAATTGCGATTTTAACTTCGTTTATGAATGAACATCCTGATTTGGCCAGGGTATGGGATATGAGCGGAACTCCGTCCAAGGCAAAAATGAAATCAACAAACTGTGGGCTGATCACCATACTTATAACATATGACTTGGAAGAGATAAGGGATTTGATTTATCTCTCAATTGTCGTCGCATGCGAATAAGTTCTATTTTTTTATTTTCATTTTCTACAATAAGAAAATTGATTCGCCGAAACATATTAAATTTAATTTGTAGATGCAACAATAACAACACAATGATGTCAAATTAAAGTGGCAACTCCATCATTCAACTACAGTCAACTACAAAGTACAAAATTAATGCAAGACGATACCAATTTAGCTATCGTCGAAACTCTATCGTTTTGACGATAGCGTTTCGACGATTATCGACTTACGTGAAGCCAATAAAGGCAACACTATATCACTCAAACGATATCGTCTGACGATAATCGAGTTACGGAATGACCCCCTGGTTTTGTGAAAAGTGTCGACCGGAATGAGGTCTACAAGTAATACTACAGTCCAGGACTCGAAGGGAGCAATCCGGGAGTTCTACCGGCAAAGAATAGAAAGGTGGAGCACCTATGTATATCTCAAGGAGTAAAAGGGAAAGCACCAAAGGATGAAATGACCTACCTGCTGAGATGAGAGTGACCATACGGTAAAGTATATATGCAAAATCAGTGCGAAGGATCTGGATGGAACACTTTTCTTGACTGCAAAAAGGGGGAGACAGCCAAAATTCCGCTGTTAGGCAGATCACACCATTCAACTTAGATGATGGATCGCTAAAAATTCGGTTCACTCGACCAATAAAAATTACGAATAAGCCAGTACGTATCGCTGTGATGTAGTGGAAAAATCAAACGACGAGCTTTATGGTAAAATCCTTCGCGTGGGAGCAGAAGCAAAAGCACCCTTAAGGTGCTAAGGCCAGTGTCCTATATTGCAGGATAGGAGAAAATGTGATGTAATACAAAATCAAAACAGGTGGGGGAGCTAAGGAAGGAAAAACATTATGCGATTAAGAATTTAACATACTGATTTTGCAGAAAAATGTCTTACTCTTTTAAAGTTTAAATCCTTTTGAAATAATTACAGAAACCGTTTTTCCACTTTGTTCGCCCCAATTCCATACTCTGTTGTCATTAGAAAAAGGTTTAGTTGTGCAATACCTTTACAACTAAAGTGTATGTGAAGTGATAAAAACTCTTTAAAGTACATCAATCTAATTATAGAAGCTTCTAGCCCGAATTGAGATTCGATAAAGGAATCACTCTATTAAATTAGTGATCCACACAGTTAAGTCTATCTCCTCCCACAACAATCCGAAACACACACAAAAAAATCCTCCAATCAAATTAATGGTTAGGTAAGGTTTGCCAAAATCAAAACTAGAACCACGTGCTTTGCAAACTCTCGAATTTTATTGGATCTATTTCCAGCAGCAATAGCAACAGCAGCAGCAAGAGAACGAAGATAAGAGAGGCGAATAAACTCAATTCAAGGATATTTCATTAAAAATAAACGCGCGCTTACTTGACTTCATCTGCAAAAAAATAGACAAGAATTACGAATTCATATAAATGTTTAACGGTATAGTGAAACTGATGATGATGGTAATGGTATGTTGATACACTTTTCTCGTCCTTCCAAACCCAATCCAATCCAATTCCCACCTCCAACTAAGCAAACACATCCAACATCCTATATAAACATATGTACATATACATACATATGTGTGTTTATTGTGAAGAAGAAGAAGAAGCAGTACAGAAAAAAAGGATATAGATTTGTAGTGCTGGTGGAAATGTGGAAACTCGCTCGGTTTCATCATTAATTCAAAACACCATTAAAAAAGAACCTCGCCTTCGAGTTTAATATAAATCGAATGTATGCATCTTGAAAATGGTAGCGATCAGAATCAACCGTGTGCCAAGATTTGAATGTTTCGAATTGATATTTCACCCTTACTAAGGTGCAAGACAAATCATTCTCATTTTGGTTATGAATCGGATAGTCCTGATGGTTGCTGCTAGTGTTGTGGTGATGTTCATGTATTGGCAACTTTTCCTCCTTTAACGCAACTGCATAAATTATGAAGTGCACTTTGGCAACTGCCAGAGGATTAGGGCAAACCATTTTTGGTTTAGAGAAGAGCACATCTATGGAATGTCTACTGCTGTCTCTAGGGAAGTAGGTGGCGGCGGCGGCAGCGGTGACGTCCTTTAGTGGAGGGCAACAGGGAGCAACATTTGGGTGGCAGACGTCAGCTGTGGGGTTGGTAGCAATGGCAATCTCATCGAAATCGGAAATTGTGTGTTTTATGCAAAACTTTATGCCTTTCGAGAGTTGCCACAGATTAACATAGTCGCTTATTTGCGCTACTACCTGATCCATGCTGAAGTCCTTGATCTCCCAATGCCATTTTGAAAAGGACGACATCATGTTATGCGATGCTTTATGTTTTTCTATTGTTAATGTCAGATTCGACCTCCATTGGATGGTGGATTTTGAAATGTCCTTGCAACTGTTTACAGTACTTTCGGCTGATTTCATTGTGTTATTTATTACGCGTTCCGCTACGCACCGAATCTTACACAGTTTGTTCTTTTCATGTTCTCGTTGTGATGAAATAATCATCTCTCGCCAAAGAAAATTTTGTGCTGGAAAGGATTTTATTTTGTTTTGTTTTTTTTTTTTTTTTTTATTATTTTATTGTTGATTTTTTGTAATTTCGTATTCTCCAGACTGGGAAATTGTTTTCAGAACTCAATTTGTATGCGAAGCTTTCTGTGTTTTTACTTTTTTTCAAAGAGTGAGTACTCCTCAGAGTTCATTTTACTGATGGAACATGAAAGCAACATAACCACATCCGTGGCCTATACAACTGCTACAATGTTCTATCGACCTATATTTATCATCAGAGTTGTCTCCATAGTCCTCATTCGATACTTCTATATCCCTAAGGATTCAGTTTTCAAAAAGTCACGTTCGTGCATTATTCCAGAGGCACAGAGAAGAACACAGAGGCAGCCGAAGAACCAACAAGAGCATATCGGCTGGCCCTTGGTTCGTTTAGTGTATATACGATGGTATATACTATATATAAGCAAATGCAAGGACTTGCTTGATTTCCGTACTTTTGTCGTACCGGGATTGTATTTCATCGTTAGTCGAATTCGGTGTTGTTAGTTCATGCCTCCATGCTGCATCCAATGTCCACCTTTTTAGGGTGAAAGCAAGAACTGTGGAGCAAAATTATATTCAAAGTGCAGACATGCATGCCGAAACGGAAAATTCCCAAATAGCCTGGCCGAAGTCGAACATTCGCTTTCTCTTATACCGTATACTTATCCTTCTCTTTTTGAAAGTTTTTTGTTTTTTGAACAAAAAAGGAGAAAATTCAAATTTTGCTCCAACGTGTTTCCTTTTTTTCAGTCGCATGCACTTTTGTACGATTTGCCCTTCTATATAGGTATGTAATGTATGTATGTGCTGTGCAGTGCATATACATAGATATATATACGAATAAATTTTGGTTAGTTGTAGAAAAGTTCTTTAATTTGTTTTTATTCCGTTAAGTTCAGTTCAGTTCAGTTTTATGTTTCAATGGCTGAAATATAGGTGTAGAGTGTTAAATGAATGAAGTTGAAGATTATGAAGGTGACGGGGAAGGGGGAATGAAGACAGACACTTCAGGTTATTGTAGGGACCCATGATAGCAGGAACAGAATAGTAGAATGATTTGTAATGTAGATATACCTACTTTCTTACACGAATTAAAACTTCACCTGTTTTGAGTTAAGCCGAAGAAATTTATTACCTCTGCGCTATGGAGTGCAGAAGAACATTCATATTTACGAGGTGGTGAGACTAGTTTTGTTTTCTCTTCACATTGATAAATAATGGAGGAACGTTAACGTCCTTGTTGTCTTCGTTTTTATCTGTTTTTCTTCGTTTTTATAAATTTGCGATATATATTATGGATTCATAAGGAATCTAGATTTCTATATGTCAGACCGTCTCAACGTGAAGAGAGACCTGCACTGAAAATCCCTTTGAACTTTCAACTCTCGTCCTTACGACCGTCTCAACGTGAATGTCCAGAATGTTACAGAACAATTACGATAAATATTATGTGCTGTTATGAGCCTAACTTTGTTTTTCCTTTTTGAAACATGGTAATATAACTTTATTTTTTTTTTGAAAGTTTAAGATGGAATGGTAATAGCTAATAGGTATAACTTTATTTATTTTAGAAAATTTAAATTGAATTGCTAACGCTATCCTACAACCATGCGTTATAGTTCGCAATCCCTAGATCAATATAATTTGTAGAATTTTGGAGTATTTGCAAAACTTTTTGCTAATATTAGCTGTGTTCCTTTGTAGGTGGTGAATTACTCATGAGTACTAGATTTTCGTTTGCATTTACTCATCAGTATACTTCACCTCAAAACCACAAATTTAATATAATAGAATAGTCTCAAAAGCAAATACATGAAACCTAGTAGTCCTCATTATAATATATAATACTACATTTGGATGCTGTCTTTCAAAACAAAAAAAGGAAAGCGCATCTCAAAAATAATAAGAACACAAGTATACCAGCAACGTGCGTGCGTCGTCGTCGCCGTCAACGTAGTCGTCCGTCGTCTTCATTGTCCTCTCCTCTCCGTCGTCGTCGTGGTAAACAATGCCTACAGCCTTGCATTGAATTATTATATGAGTCTATAATGTAGGTAGGTACTTGTTGTAGTGTAACGTTGAATTATGGTGTGTTTTGCTTGTTGGTCGGTGTTGCCTTCTTAGTCGTAAAAAAGTTTTCATTTTAAATTAAGTTTGGTGTTGTTAAAAGTAGTTAATAGTACTTGTCTGTCGGAATTGTGAAGAAGTTCTAATTAGTTTAAATTGCCGGTGGGGTTGGTTAACATTTCTTCAATAAAAATGGTCCTTTTTGAATAAAAAAGCTTAATTAAGAATTGGATATAAAGGACACTTTAAAATTAAAGGTTTTTAGTCTTCTTACAACACGTAATAAGAAAAAAAAGATTTTTTTTTCGCTTTATAAATAGTTTAGTAACATTGTCGTCTCATAAGAAGAGGATATGATGGTCAAATCTGGCTTAGTTGTTTATGATGTTGCCCTACCCAAGACACAAGCTTTAAAAGCGCTTCCAGAGCAATCGTAGAACTCACTTGCATCTAATTCGTTGAGTTTGAGAGCACTTTTTTGCTCTAAGAAAGCTTGTTATTAGTGGCAAGTGACTCTGAAGATCACCTTTAAAGAACTACTTTTGAAAGATTTTTGTTTGTATTGGTTTGAATAATAAAAATGATAATAAATAAAAACAATCGCTTTAATACAACTAAAGAATAAATGAATCGTTTCATAGTATAAGTACTTTGCATTATTTTCTAAGATATTCCAATAACATATTAAATAAGAAAGAAGTTAATATTTTTCGGTTAAATTTTGGCGAATTTTTAGTGCGAATTAAATTTTTTCACAAACGTATTGCCGCTACTTTGATAAATTACAACGCGCCTTCGGATTTCTTTATATTAAGCCGTCAAATAAAAAAAATAATAACAACAAAAATTAAAAGTTCAACAAATACATTTTTCAAAGCCGAAATAAATTTATTTAAAACAAAATTACAATTTAGTGTTGTTTTAAGTGAAAGCGTAGATATTTCTTTTTTTTAAATAAATAAAAAAAAAAGTTTCATTAATATTCTTTCTCGCCGCCATATTTTCATAAGGCAAAAAGCTTTTCTTCAATAGAGCTGTAAAATCGCTTATAGAGCTGCAATATTCATTACTGCTGATACCGAGCTATTATAACGCTTAAAGATTTGCTTTCTGTAATTCTGGAGCTAGTTTTAAAGAGATTGCAGTTTTCAGTTTTCAGTTTTCAGTGTTTATATTTTGTTTAGTATAATAAAAAGGGTGTTTCCGAAATAGAAAGTTAAATAAAGTGGATAATTTATAAACATTTTTTATTACGGAAGTTTGTTATTGGAAAAGTATTTACCTATACCGAAAATGTATGTTAACAAATAAAGTGTTTGTAACTCACTCGCCATTAAAACAAAATAACCAATGTCACAAGAACGACACATCAAGCTAATTTTGTTTACACCTTTCTTAAATAAAATTTATCATATTATATCTTTCAATTTGTTTGTGCGACTCATTCATATATTTAATTTTATTTAAATACTTTACACAAATAAGTTGTAGGGAAACCGTTAAATTATGATTCAACTGTTAAGATGCACGGTATCATCTTGAAAGTATAATGAATTAAAATCAAACTAATATTGTTTGCACCACCTAATGCCCTTAAGAGGGTAAGAACCTTAGTACAAAAATTTCGGAGCATATTTGTAAAAAAAGTAGAGTGAATAGAAAATTTCAGGAGTAGATTTGAAAACGAAAGAAAAACTACAATTTTCAAAAAATTAATTATTATTAATTAATTAATTAATTATTATTAATTAATTAATTAATTAATTATTATAATTATTAATTAATTATTATTGAATTAAAATAAATCACACTAATTCCATTAATTTAAAAACAGAATAGAATTTTAGATTCATACATTCAGAGTCAGAATTGGTTAGAAAATTGAATAACACAGTTCTGTCAAAAGAGGAGTAAATTTAAAAAAAGCGGAGTAGATTTATGTTCATTCTTAAAGAATGGAGAAAATTTACTCCGATTGGAGTAAGTTTCTAACGCAGTCCTTAAATCCTTTTTGTTAGATTCTAAAAAAATACGAGTTTTTATTGACAAATATAATTAGACTGAGTATAATATCATAATAATGGCATCACTTGAATCATCCAACTCTTCATATACCTACATATGTACATATAGGTATCTACATAAATGTACTTATATTGTGGTTTTTAATCGTTAAAGCAGTAATTTGTGTATTTTTATTTCAATAATGATTGTTGAGATTAAGGTATAATTATTATCATGGGTTCTCTCATTCCTTTATATGCTTGTATTTATAATAATGTGTACAAGTAAGGAACTATACTTAATTTCTGTACACAAATTTGAAGTGTCTACATTATTTCGTAAAATCACATCCAAGAGGCTCTTTCTGATTTTAAGCTCCAATTAACGATTAAAAGAATATTGTTTCCACATTGAAAATCTGCATTGGAGAGAGATAGGTAGAAAAAAATGTTCTTCTTCACATTCACATACGATTTTATTAAAAAAAAAAAAAAAAACATCAGAGATGCAAATTTAAAAAAAATTAAAAGCAAAAAATACTAGTATGTTAGTGGACTTGGCATAAGTTAACAATGATGAAATATTCAAGGCGAAACAGTTTTTTTATATTTTCATTGTTTAAATATGTAGGTGTTGCGATTCCACGATTTTGCTAATAGGGGAATAGATATTTTTAAACAGGTAATTAGTGAATTAAAATTTAAACCCTAATGAATGGATATCATATAGACATTACGTTCGATAGTTTGAGATATCCTTTCGTATATATTAAGTTTTTGTGAGTACGAAGGTTAAAATTCGTTCCTTAAACTACTAAAACAACTTCAAACACGGTTTGAGTTCAAAAAATAAAATGCCGTATAAAAATAATATTTGCATTGTTTGAACCAATTACCGATGACACGTGTGATGACAATATAACCCCAAAAAAATGTGTTGTGCCTCTGATTAAAGTGTTACAAAAAAATTCTGAGCTCATTCATAAACTTTTATGAAGGAGGCATTGAAAATTTTTCTATTTAAAAAAAAAATCCAATCGGAATTAAAATTGTTTGTGAAAGTATTGAGTTTTAAAATAATACACTTGTGGGTCTAAAGGCCATAAACTGTCAATTATTTTCGAATGACTTGCCTATAATAATAAAACATTTAAAGTTGTTCTTTTCGGACTCGAAGAAATGCCAACTAAATCACTAAAAAAGAACTCATTGCAATCGGCTTGAAGTGTGTGGACATAAAGATGATATCTAAGCGTTATGAGCATTATGTAGATACATTTTACATTATTCACTTAGAAAACTTAATGTGGTATGCTGGAATGCAGGAGGCATTCACAATAAGACTTCAGATTTTTTTTCCTTTTTATGTTAAAATAATGTTAACCTTGTCTGTGAGAATTGGTTAACTCCTAAAGTATCTTTTTCTAACTGTTCCCAATATTCTTCACGATCTTAATGCTAGCCACCAATTTCAAATTTTATATCCTGTCCTGGTTCACCATTTACCAACTTATATTCCTTCAAATAGTATAGATAAAATCCTTCTACTAAAGATTTATATTCAACAAATATCCCTCAAATTTTCACCCAACCCATTGTAATCAATGATCTGAGCTCGGGTCATCTCCCAGTACTTTCTAGTGTTCTTCAAAAATTAAAACAAATTGAGTATTATTTTCTAGCATTCAAAAACGCGAATTGGAAAGAATTTCGCAGACTAATAAAAATTGAGTTAAGTAGGGAAAACCAAGCAGCCGGTATTGTAACTGGTTGCGCGCAAATAAAGGATTGCACCAAAAAATTGACAAGATCCATAGAATATGCCATTGATCCTTCGGTACCAAAGGAATTAAAACTTACTATTAACAATAACCAGCTTCCAAGCCACAGTATAAATTTAATAAAAATTCGCAATGCAACAAGAAGACATTGGCAAAGGTACAGATCAAAAAAACGAAAAGTTTCTTAACGAACAAATCAAAATAGAGATAAATAATAAATGGAATCGTAAGCTGCAGGGTCAGGACAAATGTAGTAAATCTTTTTGGAATTCCTACATTAGATAATTTACAAAACACTTCATTCTCATCTACACAAAAAGACGATATATTACCGACCAACTTCCAAAAAAATCTATATGTGAATGTATTATGCGACCAATTTTTTAACGTATATTTTATGAATAATTATTATGGTCGATTTGAAATTGAATGCAAATAAAAAACAAACTTTATTTCATCTTTTTCCCAACGTTTCGTCGTTATTCGCGACTTCTTCAGGGGTATTTTATTCGATCTTCAAAATAATGTGAAATTATTTTTCAAACAATTTTTATTATTTAACACAAAAAACTTACTTTTAAAATTTTTTCTAGATTTACATTTTTATATTTAAAATGATGTCTTAAATTTTATATTTTAATAAATTAACACTGAAAACTATAAACAAACAGAAATGTATATGAGGACTAATAAATTAAGAGACAAACAAAAATTATCACAGTATTGTTAGTTTGGCAGGTACTTATGTAATAGCTAAAGCGTAGCTTACTATTATATTTTCTCTGTCCTCTTTTGTGTTCATGGTTTTTGTCAAATTTTGTTGAATGCGTAAGCTTTCAAGAGTAAATCTCGCATTAATTCTCTTTTCTTTATCCATTACTCTTACTTCGTCGAAATTGGGTATGTGTCCGCTGTCAATTATGTGTTGTGAAAGGCCTGTTGATGGTTTTCTCTTCTTTATGTCTGCCTTGTGTTCGGTCATTCTTACTCCTAGCAGTCTTTTAGTTGTTCCAATGTATGTCAAATTGCACGTCTCCCCTTCTTTTCCACCGCAGCTTACTTCATAGACCACATTATTTTGTTGGTACTTGTCATTTAGTCATTTAGTTAACAATGACCTGAGTGACCACTATACAGGTATGGTTACTGGTACAATAAACAATTTAAGCTCGACTCCTATTCAAGTTAACTTTAGGAATTTTATAACATATGAAGTGCTAAAAGATCTTGTATCGAATCTTTGATAGATAGATAGTATTTTATTGTTGCCATTTTAAATTATTTAACAATAAGACTTAAAGTCGTCTGCCCGAATTTGACGATGTTTATAAAGTATTTAAAAAGATTCTTCGATTATTGCTCTTCTATACTTTGATGCTTTTTGACAGTAGTTATACAGCCTGTTCGATTCATTTCCATTCAAAATGATTTTCATCTTCAAATCTTCCAAGACTTTTTCTTTCCATAAACCTGAAGTCTGAATTCCTTTAGAACTGGACAGTGGACACCTGCCCAAGAAGTGATAAACGTTCTTCCTCTCACGAAGATTGTAAAGTGAACAGATTATTGGTGGATCTTCTCTGTGGGGGATAAAGTTTAAAAACATGATCCCACCTCTGGCTTTGAAAATGGTAGTAATTATGTCTTTAGAGAACCGTACGTTAAAATAATTGTTTTCGCATAGATTGTGATCAAGGCTTGCATAAATTTCTCTGCGTAATGAACTTTTAATATGTTCAATGCTGTCCGCGCGAATTTTATCGTCAACCGCGGAAATTAAATTATAGAATTCTTCTTTCCAAACTCTGTTGTTTCCCATGCTTATATTCAAGCTGTACTCACATGACTCTGCTAAAGCCTTCCATTCCGCATAGAACAATATTGTGACTCTATAACGTGAGTTGCAAACCATTTAATCAACCTGTCATCGTCCAACGAAATGAAGTTTCCATGTTTCCATAAATAATGGTGGGAGACCGGTTTCAACTAGAGGCATGTTATTTGGTGCGCGGTAGCTTGAAGATACGTTTTAGAAAAAAACGAAGCAGCTTTTCTACTATATGACATGATTGACTTCGAAACTTTGAAATATATTTGAAATTTTACTTTTGCTGCTATATTTTTATCTTCCACACAGTTTTTCCTAAAAGCTAAACTTATGGCTGTTTTAGATGCTGCGAGCTTCTCCTTAAAATGAAGATCCACATTCAGGCTATTATACAAATGCTTAAGCTAAGTAAAGACGATTGTTAGATCTTACAATATTGTCAGATCTGTCAGTGAAAAAACTGTCCCAAATATCTTACAATCGTCTGAACACACAATCTGGTTTGACATTATTGTCAGAAACGTCATTGTCAGGTAACTGTCAGACGACAATCTGACAAAAAATTGTTAGGTATCTTATAATCGTCTGAACACACAATTTTTATCATTGTCAGACGATTAGGACATTGTCAGACTCATTGGTCATTGTCAGGTGTCAGATGACAATTTCTTCATTGTTCGAATAGTCATTGAAACCCATAGGTTGGAGTCGAGTTGGTTAAAAAGAGATAAAAAAAACATTTGTGTTGGAAATTTGTAGTTTTTGCACAACTGAATAAATAAACTCAAAAAGAAAATATCTATATTGCTTTATAAATATTTTCTTTTTAAGTTTATTTATGCAGTTCACTTCAATTATATTTTATATCAATTCCTTGTGTTGTGTTGTTTTATTCGGAATAAATTAAGTACTTATGCTCGGCTGCCATTTGTCTTTTATTTATTCTTTTTAGCATGTTGTTGATTTTTTGTCGCATTTCTAAATAAAAATAGATAAAAAATCTAACAATGGTGGCATCAATGGTCGAAAATGTTACCATGGAAATTCACCAATTCTTAAAGAACCCGATGATGAAAAGGAGAGAAGAAAAAGATGCTTTATTTAATGCAGAGGAAATCGATGGGAATGCTGCAGAACCTCCGCCAAGTAATGATGCCTCCCCCCAAAAGATGTAAACAATCAAAAAAATTTTTGTATAGATCTGCCAACCGTTTGAACAGAAAATTTTCAAGCTGACAATTTTGTCAGATATATTATTTTCCGAAAATTGTCAGACTTTGGGCTGAAATCTACCAACCGTGTGAACGGACAATTTTTCATTGTAAGAAATATGTCAATTGTCAGCTAATTGTCAGCTATTTTCAGACCACTGACAGTTCTGACAATATTGTAAGATCTGACTATCGTCTGTACTTAGCTTTAGGCCCAAATATTTATACGATTTGACAGTTTCTATTTCCTGACTGTCAAAATACCAATTTTCGTTACTTGAATCTCTAAAATTCAACTAGTTCTGAAAAGTGATGCCTTATAAAGATTTAGAAAAGTGTGAGACATGGTCATACCGTGGCAGACCATACACGTAACGGGCAACGCTATTAAAAGCCACATTTATTCTACGTTTGATTTCATAACATAATTTGAAAAAATTTCGCGACCAAAAAGAATAATGGGAATAAGCAAAGTTTGACAAGAATTTTCCATATTTTGATGGGGTTGATATATTGGGTACGTAGACCACCATAGACCTTACCTAGCATTCATCTGATATGATTATTCCAGGTAAGAGTTTTGTTAAAGGTGATACCCAGGTTTTTGGCTGTGTCAACGAAATCTACGGGTGTATCGTTTAAAAGTATTTTTGGAAAGTATAAATAATAATGGGTACAGCGTGTAACCTCAATGGTCTAGACGTGTTTTTATTTGGCGGGCGTTCTCTCAAAGTTTTATCCAAATATTCTGTATAAAATTGACCTCTTTTCTTGTGAATAAAACTGATATTTATACTTCTTTTTCAAAACAAGTGGCATTAACTACATTATAAAGCAAAGTTTTTAGTTTTTTAATTTATTAACTGACAAAATTTCTTATAAATTGAATTCTTTGTTTGTGCCTTCGAACTTACCCTTTCTCATACCCTTTCTCCAATTCAAACAAAACGCTCTCATATGTCTTGCCCAAATAATCAACGAAACAACGTTTACTCACCTGGTAATTCTGTAGGCTCTTTAAAACCTAATTTAACAAAAAAAAAATGGCCGATGAAAGCTCTCTGCTTAATGATTTGGATGAAAAACTAAAAACACAAAGTGAGTTTATTACTAACTTCAATTTTATCCGACCAATTCAGAAAAGAACACGACTTACTACCACAAAAACTACAAACACAATTCGCCGAAGTAAACAAAAACATTTCCGATGTCATCAAAAGAGTTACACAAATTGAGTCATCTATCAGCAACACTATCGCCGACATAGATGCACTCAAATCTGACGTCGCTAATCTAAAAGCTTCTTCAACAAACGTCAACACCGAGTTTGCAAACACAATTTCTAAAATTAATACCAACAAACATGAAATTACCGTTATGAAAAAAATCATTGCTGATCTTACAACAACACTTAATAACACAGTCGCTTCACTAGATGATCATGACAATAAAAGAATTGCTGGAGACGCTGTGCTGTTTGGAATTCCGTGCACTCCCGACGAGGATCTTCGTCCACATTAAACCACCCGCACTGCTGAATATCGATCCTTGAAGGACACCCACACCAACGGGGGGAAAATTAGATGTCTTGTTGTTAACAACAACTGACTGAAATCTACCTCTCAAATAAGAATAAATAAGTTGGATAGCAGATGACGAAAAGTTGTATAGACAGTTTATAAGAAAGAATGGTGTGATTGACTGTGTCAAATGCTTTAGAAAAATCCAAAAGCGTAAGGTATGTTATGTTTCCATCATTAGTGGATTGCCTAATAACTTTTATTAAATGCTGTGGTCCAGATATGCTTAGGGCGAAATCCAGACTGAGAGAAACACAAAATGTCCTTTTCAATTCCAATCAAAAACTTGCGTATTTGGGCATTCAAGACCTTTTCAAGTACCTTAGAAAAGAAAGGTAATACAGCGATTGGTCTAAACTCATCACTACTTGAATTTTTGGAATTGGACTAATTTTAGATTGTTTCCAGGCAGAAGGAAATGTCTTGAATTGTATTCAAAACATGAGTAATGTATTTTAAGCAATATGGTAATATGATTTTCATGAAATGCAGGTGCAATTCATCTGATCCTACAGGATTTGGAGAGGCAACAACCTTATGTCTAAGATCTTTATAAATATCAAAAAGCACATTCAATCCAAAGCGTTTCCAACACTTGTAAGCTTGCACGCTGAAGGATTAATTCTTTAACTTTATTAGTAAACCATTTTTGATCAGTGTTACCTGATTTTCGTTCTTCAAGTGGTACATGTACATTGAAAAAATTACTAATATTGTTTTGAATAAAAATTAAGTTGATTGTCAACAGATGACATACGATTTACTTGATACGATTCGACTGATCTGACATCTTCTTCCAGAAGATTCCGATTAATAACTACATTTAAAATCACTAAAAGTTAAAGTAGTATTCAAACGAGTTGTAAAACACTGAAAAGTAAGGTGAATAAGGTCATGGTGGAAAAAGCAAGGAACTGAGAGTTGATCACTGAATCACTGACAAAAAGATCACCAGCTAATAATGATTAAAGGTGAAACATAAGATAGTTCATCTATTACTGAAATTAAAGGAGTAGCCCCTTGGGTCTATAAACAGATCCGAGTAACATTTTATTTTGGTTGCAGGTAATCTCTACAAATATTTATATCACTATCGCAAGGAGATACTTCTATATGAACATACAATTCAAATCATAACGTACATAGACTGCTTCACCACACCCTACGCGCCCAAACCTATCTGACCGAAGCTATCTTTAATGCATTAAGATGCATTACTTCCCAAAAAATTGGAAAAAAGCCAAGATAATCCCCATACTCAAACCTGCGCTTACGTTCTGTAAACTCTCGCATCGATAAAATCAGTCGAGAAACGATGAAAATTGAAACAAATCGTATGAGTTTTGTTGCATTTTTCATCGTTTCTCGACCAATTTTATTAATGAGACTTACAGAACGTAGGCACAGGAAGTTCTGCAAATCTATCTACCAGTTACAGGCCAATAAGTTTGCTTAGTTCTTTGGGAAAACTCTTTAAAAAAGTAATTAGTATAAAAATAATAAAAGATTTAAATATTAAAAGATTTAGAAGATTTAGTTGGGGTGCCAACAGTTTGGTTTTAGAAATCACTACAGCACAGTTCACCAGGTAGATAGAATAACTCAACACAGTATTATTAGCTGTATAAAAGGCCTTTGACTCAGTTTGACACGATGGTTTACTTCATAAGATGCTAGACTTCGGGTTTCTAGATTATAAAGTAAAACTCATTCATCTCATTCAAATTTTCTTACAGACCGTTCATATGTTGTATATATAAATAATAATTTCTCATCCCAACTACATTTACACTTTCGATTTTCCGAAACTTCCCCACTATAAGTCTGATATACAGGGTGATTGGTATAAGGTGCACCAAAAGGTTGGGTTAAGAAAAGAAAAAAATCGTATAGGTGGGGGGCCTATTTCCCTCCGTTTAGGCAGGAGGGGAAATTTTCTAAAAAATTGACTTAAAACGGAAAAAAAATTATTTAAAAACAACGGTTAAACTTACAATGCCATGGTATACCTTTTTGGAAAGCCAGAAATCTCTTCTTTAATTTTCATTTTAAATTAAGTAGTGTTAGGGAATAGTTTCTGAAGAATTAATTTTCAAACTCGAAATTTAAAAAAAAAAAACATTTTTTTTTTAATTTCAAACTATTTTTTTTTTTAATTTTGATGTAATGATGTAATTTTCAATAAAAAACAGAAAACCAAATGCTAGAATGTATCTTAGTTTTTGAGAAATTTTTTTTCAAAATTTCGAGTTTGAAAATTAATTTTTCAAAAACTGTTCACTAACACAACTTTATTTAAAATTAAAATAAAAGAAGAGATTTCTGGCTTTCCAAAACGGTATAGCATGGCATTGTAAGTTTAACCGTTGTTTTTAATAAATTTTTTTTGTCCACAACTTTCGAAAAAAATATAGTAATTCTGAAAAATGGTTATAAATGGCACAATTTTTTAATTTTCGACTATCTCATGTTTTATGGAGAATGCTGTAAAAGGTTTTAAAAGCAACAACATTTTTGTTTTGATTTTTAAAAAATTTTCAAATTTTTTTTTTTGAGAACTAAATCGTCGACTATTCTTATAACCAATAATAATGGAAGCTACCAAACATTTTTCAGAAAATATGGATTTAAAAAAAATCGAAATTATTTTTTGAGTATTTCGATATTTACCTTAGTAGGTAAATGATTTTTTTTTTAACTAATTACTTAACTCCGTTTAAAAAAAAACTAAATATAATGGCTTTGAAAAGTGTCGCATATTTTCCGACAGTTATTCTACAATTGTATTTATTGAATTTTGACAATTTGTCAACTTGTCACTTTACATACTGTACGAAATTGAACCCTACATATATCAAGACAACACTATTTTTTTATTTATTTTAACGAGCAAAAATCTCGTCTTGATTCGTGAGTCGTGGATCAGCCCTAATAAGCAGTTGAAATAATATATCTTCCAAAATCTCCAACGATAGATGGGTTGAATTTGACAAAATGTCTCAATGTTCTCCTTTTTTTTTTATTTCAGCGGAAAAAATTGTATGAAGAAATAAAATTTTTAATGTAGCAAAATGTATGAAATCTCATTTGCTTAAACTCTCAATATACATACCTGATTGAACTTAAGCTATGAGTCAAAACTGTTTTTAAAAAATACTTTTGGTTGAAATCAGATTGTAAAGTTAATCGTTTTTTGATTTTTGCCACCGCTGCCGTGTTAACTATTTTTTCTTATCAAACCACATCTTCAAGAACATGATATGACTTTTATTGTTAAAAATTACTTTTGGAAGATTTTTAAAACTGGCTCTAACTATAAAACGCAACAAAATGTAGATACTTGGCTCTAAGCTAAACCAGTCTCCATCGTTTATATTTTATGAATTCAAAGAAAATTGAAACGAATAGGATATTTTGTCTAGCCTAGCTCCTGGCGTAATAGTAAGTCTGAAGGACTGTCAGTCACGCAGAAAATTTTGGGATCAAATTCCTGCTAAAAAACGGCTACTACCTCCGGTTATGAAAAAGAGCCTCTCACCTTAGCCAATTAGTCTTCAACCTTAGTAGCTTCTGCAGAAAATTGAAGGCCCCCCCATTCCATCTGATAATGATTGAGAGTTATAAGTCATTATAAGGACCTGGTTCTACACGAGATTTCGTGCAACCAATTTTATTTTATTTTGTTAGATGACAAAGTACTTAAATTCCCTTGACAACTATAGTAGTGGGTGTGAGGTACAGTTAAATTGTGTCCAATTAACGTAAACATGTGCAATGTGGATTAACGATGAAAAGCTTTTTAAAGTAGATAATATCAAAAATTCTCAATATGGTTGAACATTTGCAAGAAAGAGAAGTTTATCCAAAAGAGGTATTTTGTTTAAGGGATAGCTCGTATAATAGTGGTCAAAAGGGTCTACAGGAAAACTAAAATACATCACTTAGGATAACGGCGGTGCTTTCGGATCAACTATACATACATATAAATATATAAGTATGTAAAATCTTTCACAACAATATAACAAAGCAGAGAACTTAATATCAATAGTGAAACAGCAAAATAGGTATTTAACATACTTGTGTTTTTTATATGTGTACCTACATACTTACATATCTGAAGGGGGAATGTGTTATGGATGGATTGATGCTGGGCTTAGTTGCCATAATGATGTGGGTCCGGTCGAAAGTCCTTTGATGGGATCTCCGTATCTCTAAACATTCTCACTTAAGGATTTTCATTTAAATGCATAGTTTGTATAGACTTGGTTGAATGTAACCGAAATAAACCACTAAAGAGCTTTATATATTTCATGTATACGATTTTTGAAGTTAAATCAATAAAAACATTTCCGTTCGAGCGAATTTATAATACTCAGCAATATATATGGGTAGGTATATGTGACGTTTTGTGGTTTGATCTTTGTATTTTTTTATTGTCATTGTTTAATAAATTTTGTAAGAAATGTTTCAACTTGATTGAAACACCTTTAATTAAAAGTTGGATTAATGATCCTTATCAGTGAGTTTTGAAAATGTACACCAAACAAAAATTTAAGTAGCAAGTGCGATATTTGAAGATGGCATATGGTAAACAGGGCCGTTGAGAGAAAACCTGGGCCTGGAAGCGGAAAAATTACGGGCTCATGTGTGTAAAGTGAAAGCAAAGCATGATGATTTGCGAATAATTTGAATACAGTATTTTTTAATTTTGAAGAAAAACATAGTTTTGTATCTTCAAAAGTTCAATGGAATGGATAATGTATCTAATTTAATTTAAATAAAGTAAGGTTTTGGATTGCAAATATGTTTAGAATTAGGTTTGACAAACAGAAGCTTTTGACAATCTGAAGGGAACAAAAGTGTAGACCGCACTTAGATTTTAGGATTTTCAAAGTCTATAATTTCTGGGACAAAAATCTTCATATTACGAATAAATCTGGATTCACAGTTAGATGTTATTAAATTCCAAAAAATCTTCAAAATAAAGTGATCATTAAAGTACCTACAGGTAGACACCGCTAAGCGGCTGGCCACTAGGTGAGATGAGAGGTCGCCTCGTTCTTGTTAAAATCGAAACATTTCAACATTGTCTCGGTATCGGTCTCGGAAATTGAGTCTCATCTCGGTCTTGTTGCGTTTTTTTCCGGCAAACTTCACTGATACCTCACAACTCGCAACAACCTCACAAGGTGATGTTAAATCGATTCTGTAAGGTTTTCTTATTCTGGTAGCACCTTCACAACTTTTGAGCCTCACAAGAATTATCGAAATTGTGATCTATTTTTGGGAAGCTCACAACTCAATTCATTAACCACGAAAATATTATTAAATGGGTCCATTCAACAAACATTCAGAACTTAACAATCAAATACAAAAATTCACCTTGCTGTGGAGAGTTTTTTGTCAGGTTTCTTGTCTGAGAATAGCGAAGTCACAACAACCTCACAAGATCTTGTGACTTTTGAGCCCTCACAAAGCTAGATTAGCCCTGAATTAGCTTGAAGTACCTACCGTACTTTCTTTTTAAATACACCCAGAGACGACCTAAATATCAATTCAAACCATAAAATAGTGATTAGGGCCAAATTTATTTTTTATCTATACAAACTTTAATTGTTATGAATAATGTTTTTTATTATTATACAACTTTTTTTGAATTAATATAAAATTCTTTTAATGTTACGCGACGCGTTTCGGAGTGTACTCCATCTTCGTGCGTTAAGCTCTGTAAAAAGTGGTAGTTGTTATTGTTGCAGAATTGTGTGTAGTTGTTTTTTGTTGCTTTCCTATTCTGTCGTAGCTTTTTTGATTATCTTTGGAAAAGTTTAATGCTGTGTCGTATATAGTGTATTTGTTTTAAAAGTTAGTTTGTCATTGAGTATTTTGTCCTGTTCTAATTTGTTAGCTTTATAATTTCGAAGTCTTCTAAAGCGTCTAGAATTTTTCATCAACATCGGTGCATCGGTGTTACATTGGTGTAAAAATCCGTGTATAATTGTGGTTGTCGTTGATTAAAGTAGACCGCAGTTGAATTTTGTGTTTTGTTTTGGTCTATGTTCTAAAAATCCTCTCAGCGCTTCAGGTCCTTCTTTATTTGTGTTTTTTAATATTTTAAATAAGACGACCCACGTTTCGTACGTCAAAAAAGAGACCGGAAGAAGTGCTTAACCAAGTTTAAATTAAAATATTAAAAAACACAAATAAAGAAAAATCAGAAAAGAAATTAATTCTATTTAGGTACCTATACCAACTGGGCTTAAATGGAGCAAACCTTTTAACAAGACAATTTTTTTCGTCACCGATTTCCTTGGATTAAAAAAACTGCACAAATTAAATAAAGTTGTTGTCGTAACCAAGTCACAGGTCACTATTAAAAAAACTACCAAATATTCTTAATACTTCTTAGTCGACATTAGAAATGTTTAAACGGAGGCATACAATATAAAAAAATCAACAAAATATGAAACGCCTAGTAGACAAAGGGGGCGAAACGTGAGGGGAATAAACAAAATAAACAAAATCAACAAAATAAAAAAATAAACAAACTAAACAAAATAAACAAAATTATTTCGTTCATGCTTTGTTGTTACTAGTTTGAGGAAACAGAAAACGAAGAAGATGATAAAACGGACAGAAAAAAAGGAGAAATGTTCGTATGTTTTTGATGATGATTTTTGCGAAATCCGAAAAATATCCGATTTGCGTTTACTTAAATGCTTATATCTTTCGATCCAATTATCCGATTTTCATTATTAAGGTATATAATTAAAGGAAAAATGACTGGCGTGTTAGAGCCAAAAATTTTCAAAATCATTCAAAATTTTATGCTAAAAACATGAAAATAAATATCGGACAATTTAATTCAATGAGGAAGTTGATAAAAACAAAAAAGCATTAAAATACTTTCAACCACCAATTGGCTAGAGGAATATATTATTCTAAAGCCGGCGGCGGCGGCGGCGGAGTTTGTGCAATAAAAAACCACAATCGAGGCAAATTTGCTTCGCGTCGGAAAAAAAATGCTAAATGTTCATATGTACCTACCTACATTTGTAGTCGGTATAATAATTGTAAAGATACATTGTGTTTGGTTTGGCTTGCTTATAACTTCGGTTCTAATAATCCGTTCATTAATAGAAACAAAAATTTAATACAAAACAATAATTTTTTAAACCACATGTATTTGACCCTTTTTAGGAAAGTTATGATGTTGGTACCTATGTTCAGAAAAGTTGCTCAACATTTAAATTTGACATTCAATGTACATACATAAATACATAAAGCGTTTTTCATTTCTAATGTTCCTCAACTATGCTGGAATGGCAAATCGGGTAATTTTTTAAAAGTTATGGTTAAAATCGCTCCAATCCTCCGGTTTTTTACTGATTTATTGAAGGCCAAAGAATGTCAATTAAAAGTAAAAAAACTGTTCTAATTTTGGTGTTTTTATAGCAAGAAATTTTCCAAAAAATAAGCTTTGTCTTATCAATTGTTTACTTTAGTTATCAATTGTTTAATTAGCAGCGGAACACTTAATTAAAAGCCAAAATCAGCACAGATACAAAGCTTAAATACTTACACTATGCTGGATGGTGACCATCCGTCCTCTTTTTTTAGAGGACATTCCACTTTTTCGGTATGTTATCCTTTTTTTTTTTTAAAGGGCACAGTGATATGTCCTCCCTTTTCTAAATTGTCTTCTTAATGTCCTTTTTTCTTTGAAACCTTTTTTCTATGATTTACACATCAGTAAAGTTCATTCTTCAGTTTTAAATTACTTAAACACAAAATTTAGACAGCAAAGGTTTGAATAATTCAGTTCTGTCATTTGGTTTTTGCTATTTTGAATGAATCGCAAACTCTCATCCAAGTCCATTTTATAAATTTGTATGACTTTCATTTTGCCTTTTGGTTGTTTCTTGGAAATGACAATCGATTCGTGAGAAATTGATAACGGTGAGTATTAATTTGGAATCATTAATCTAAATGAAAGTTCCATCTGGGAAGTCTATTCAAAAAACTTTTCCAACGTTTTGAAATTTAGAAAAAATATAAAAATCAAAGATGATGAAATATTTGACGAGGTTTCTTGCGCGTGTTTATATATCCTTTTTTTCGTAAAAAATAGCGCCATCTGTTGGGTATGAAAGCTAACACCCACTAAACTGAGATCAAAGTAAAGTTAGTTTCATAAATAGGATTCTCAGCTTGGCTGTGAAAGTTCTTAAAACAAAAATCAAATTATTATAGGGTGACATGAAATTATTATAAATGTGAAATGAAAAATAAAAATTCTTTATGTGTTTAATAGGTTTAAAACTAAAGGAATGGGTTAAAAAATAAAACAAACTTAAGGGATGGTTTTTTGGGTGAATAATTCCAGCATTTAGTTATTTTAGGGCGAAGTAAAAACACCAACAATGAAATCCTATTTTTCTAGAATATATTCAGGGAATCGCTTAATATTTTCATCATTTAGCCATTTTAAAGGGTGAAATAAGGTAAAGGCAAAAAATAAGCGTCCGATTTAAAAATTTTGTATTTTTTTGTATTTTGAAGGTATAAAGGTTCAGAGCGTTTTTTGATTCAACAATTTATAAGATAAAATTGGATAATACCAAAAACACATATTTTGAAATAAGAGGTAAATAAAAAAATTGTTGCAAAAAAAAAAAAAATAGAAAAAATGTTGCTTACCATTGCAAAACATCAAATTTCTGCTATTTGTGTGGGTAAGAAAAACTCTCCAAATCAGGAAGTTGTCAATTTCTTTAACTTTTAACTTAAAATTTCTGTGCAGATAAATGTTGTTTTGATTTTTGTCCTTCTGACATGTTCGAAAGTCGGGGCTGATAAGGTTATAAGTTAAGTATTTCACAACGAAGGCAGAAGTTGTGGGCTCCGTAAGCTCAGAAATAATAAAATGTTGAATCATGAATAATTCGTGCCGATTATGAAATCCGCAATATTTAACTACCGGGGAATCGAGGACTTTATACATTTATTTTGAGGTACTTTTGATACAGATTAATGTTTTGTTTTTGAACCAGAACTCCTTTGGAGAGGATATAGAAGGAAAATAATAATATTGTAAATCGTAAATTATACTAAATAATCGAATACCTACATATAAAATAAATGTATGGAGAGCGAATAGTGCTTGGATTCATAGATTCCAGAGTTCCAAATATGAAATAAGATGGTGGATTCAGGCATTGGGGAATAGTCATTGCCTGGTTATATTATTTATTTATACATATATTTTTTTTTGTAAAACCGTTTGTTTTTCAACCCGTGCGAAGCCGGGGCAGGCCAGCTAGTTTTGAATAAATATCGTTTGTTTCTAAACTTGTTTAAGTTAATTAAAAATGTTCCTCTTTTTTCCATCTGAAAAAATGGTCACCGTAAGTATGCACCTTTATTAAAAAATCTAAAAACATTGCCTTATTCTGAGGACCTCGATATACTTTCTAGGTCTAATGAAATCAACTTTAATTTAAGTCTTAACTTACATATGAATATGTCTTAATTTTTTGTATGAATATTTATAATACTTTAACTGAGATTTTAAAAAATATACTGTAAACACGCAGACTTGCATATACTTTTAGAATCACAGTTCGTAATTAAAAATTAATTAACCAATTTCAACTCATGCATTTCAACTTCAACAATACCGTTTATTTTGATCTAAGATAAATTGTTGCTTCGACTTAATTATAATCTTTAGCAGTAAAAATATAAGTTAAAACATCATTATAGAGAAAATCATTGGGTGTAAGAAACCAATGAAATTAAAAAAAAAAAAATATACAATCCAATACAATTATCATGACTGACTTAATTTTTTAAGTTTTGGACAGGAAATTAAACAAAAATCCACCTGTGTATAGTGCACACACACACAGTCAACGAAGCCATGGTTTCTCAGTTTATTTCGTAACTATCGCGTCTTGTATAATTGTTTGTGTTTCCATAGTTACATTATTTCATTTTTAAGAAGTGAAATTGCAGAAACTAATTAACTTTTATTTTACGTGCATAGAATTAAAATTTTTATTATTCTTATTATTAATTTTCCACCAGATACAAGGTTTTCATCACCCTTCAAATATTAGCGTCTCTATGAAATGAAATACCTACATGGAATTGCATTATGGAATTGACGTTGCAAGTGTATATGGACATTCTGCAAAAGAAACAATAGAAAAGGTTTTCCATTAGAAACGGATACATGTTAAATTTGAATCAAATAAAATATGTACATATGAGTGAAATATTATTTAATAAACATTTGATTCATTTGAAAGGTCTGTCAATTAGGTACATTATGTGAAATATGACATCGTTCAAGAGATCGCTGCGGGTTCGCTGGGTGGTGCTCCTAAGAGAAGTCCAATATTCGATGACTCTGGTACATAAATCAGGCTGATGTGATTTAAGTGATGACACGGGTTATGTTGACTTTGAGGTTGTTTGGGATTTATTGGCATATACTATACCTGTGATCTATGGAAACCCTATCACAAGACACAAAACACAAGAAAAAGTAAAACTCACACTATATCGTTGTACAGTTCACGTGTGTCGCCTCGGCGTTGGATAACCATATGGCCTCAAAGCACTCGTGCAGAATATCCATTGCGGCATTGTGTAGCAAGTAGCGCGCCGCCGCAACACATCAGTGTGATCTAGCAGAACTTTATTCCTGTCACACTTAAATAGATACTTTCTGATATTTACCTATTGTATAATGCTATATAGGAAGATCTATTAAGTTTTTTAAGTCATTATTTTATTAATTTAAACGAGCAATTCTTTTATCATATACATATGTACAGGGTGTCCCGAAATCACCGGCACAGAAGAAAACCATGAGTTCCTGAGTTCATTTCAAGTCAAAAAAACTTAAGAGGTAATTTTCTTGTTTTCGCTCCGTTTTCGACTTATAACGGTTTTTATGATTTTTATTCTTTTTTCCTTGGCTAGCTCTAACTTTGCCGAACTACAACCGATTTTTGAAATTTTGTTTGTATTTAAATAAGAGTAGCTAGAAATTTGTATCTACCATACAACTTTTTCTGTGTGGATAAGGAAAATTATACCTATAGACATATGTACATATTTTTAAAGTTGTATATAGATTTGAAAACATGTCAAATCATCTCGACCTTATCGCTATAGATTTAAGTAAAAATTTTCATTATTATTCCAAATCGACATATCGCCCTTCTAGTACCTATATGTACGTATGATATGTTTAATAGAAAAAATTTACAGATTTCACTAATAGAGTAACTGTATTGGTCTATAGGCTAAGCTTTGCAGAAAGGTAACTGAATTATTATAGATCGATTAAAGCATACATCATATATGATTCAACTTAGTTCTGGAGTCAATCGGTTATTGTTGGCTTATTATTTGATCAATTTGATGGTTGATGTTGAAGAAAATCAACAGATTTTGAAGTTTTATCAAATTGAACTATGTATATTGTATAAAGCCAATACATTTAATTTACTGTCCAAGTAAACCTTTTTTAACTCGATACTAAATTTACAAAGAATACCTCACTGCACACCTGATTTGACGTATTGTTTTTATTCTATAATATTTTATTCAAAAGTATTTATAACTCATCTTTAAAAAAATTTATCAAACTCGAGTCGTGTAATTTCTTTAGACAAACATAATGTTTTTGACACTTGGAGATGTATTCTTTCAATTGAGTTTATGAAGTGTGTGCCCAAGCATCAATTTAGTTGACAACCAAATTGAATCGTTTATGGGCTGCTGATAGATAAAGTCTAAAATTTTATTTGCATTTGAGGACCTTAACCTTGAAGATCTGACCATAAGAAGTAAAAATTATAAGTTTATTAAAGAGGTAGGTTCTATGCATATTCTAGGTTCAACAATCGAATTGATTTAAAAGAAAGTCAACTTCTGTCACATAATTTCTGTAGCCTCACATTTTACCTTAATTTTAAGAATTTAAACATCCGATTATTAAAATCCAAATCCAACTTTTACTATTTTATTATTATTAGTAAAATACCTACTACAAATATTCATGTACAATACATACATAATATGTACATATATACCTACATAATGTATACCAATTTTGCGCCCGATGCAAAGCCAATTTTGTTTGCCACAAGTGGTGTTTTTTTTTTATTGCACACACTCCTCCGTCTTCTCCCTTCCAGCAATGTATTCTTTGTTGGTGCATACATATTATTTTGTTTGTTTTTTATTTTTATTTTTTTTTTTTCGTTTTCGTTTTCTTTTTCTTCTTCTCCTGTGCGTCATTTGAATTAGTTCTCACAAGACAATTTTTTAAGTTTCTATTGTACGCCTTTGCAAAAATTTTGATGTAAATGAACATCCAATTATCATAACCAAAGTTATGAATATCGATTATGGAATCCGCAAAACTGAATCCGCAGTGCATGGCTCTTTTTTCTCTGTACATTCGTCGCGAAAAGAAAAGAGAACACTATACTGCGTATCACTGCGGATCCAGTATTGCGGATTCCATAATCCGCATGATGGGCTTCTAAGTGGGCTCGAATCGAATGTTTTTCGAATTTTTTACAAATTCAACAATTCAACATCGTCGGTTGGCGATGATCAACTTGTAGGTACGCTGGCTGAAATTTATCGCTTGTTCTTTTGTTCATTTAATTCATTTTTGTGATTTCTTTGGTAACACCAACCAAAAATTCAATTTTTGTCTCCCTAATCGCTAAAGTTCATTCATTATCTTTGTTTATTTTGGTAACACCATACTTTTCTCAAAATGACCCTTTATCCATTTTCAATGTTTTAAAAAACAACTAATTAAGTGTTGTGTTCTACCATACATCTGTTATATCACTCAAGCAAAAGAGTATAAAAATATTGATTGTATATCCCTGTTTTGTGAAAAGCTTGAGCTTCTTCAATTCCCAAATCAAATATCAATCAATTCAGATGAAATTATTTCACCATCCCCCCACACAACGAAATGATATCATTATGAAAAGGAAAACAACAAAATCACTGGGTTTGAGATATTTCTCTGTATTTTCTAAAAATCCGTCTCCCTTTTCCAATTGAAAATCATTCTTGTAAATATAATGACAATGCGTATATTTCTGTTGAATGTATATATTAAATATGTTTGTTTATTTTTTTTATTAGGTCTTGTTTTATCCTTGTTACAATGTTTGTGGTTTAAATTAAAAAAATATATCGACCCACGATTATGGCCATGTATACAAACATACCTATGTGTAAATTGAAAGACAAACAAAAGGACCAGGATCAGGACCACGAAAAAGAAAACAATGTTTTACAGACAAGCAGCGCAGGCATCCGGGTTCCGGGACCGGGGACAGCATGTGTCACATGCGAGCAAGGTGTATGAATCAAGAGCTTAACAATTACAATAAATTTTCTTAAAGATTATACTCTCATCGCTATATAGCACCTTACTTTGGAGCACAGGTCCTTTTGCTTTGGCTTTATGTAGTGAAAAGTTATTTATTCGACTGCGCGTCGTCGTCGTCGTCATCGTCGTCGCTCCTTGGCGCGTTTTCTTTTTTTTTTTTGGTTGTTGATGGCAAAAACTTGAGTTTAATCAAAAATCTCAAGGGATATTGTTTCGTCCTTCCCACCATTATCATCCTCCGTAACCTCCGTAAACTCCTTGGTTTTCAGTTACGTTAAGGTTTTTGCTACTGCGTGCCTAAAGTCGTTCTTGGCTTCATAATTTTAATTTTGTTTGGATGAGAGATGAATTTCATTTTCTAACATTGCTTTTAGTATAATTAATTTAATTGATGTTAATCGTAATTAAAAAGTTAAGGATTTTTTGCTTCCTTTATTTACGGTTGTATTTTTATTTTGTTTGGGATGCATGTTGCCGCTGATATATTAGTGTGTATATATACATAGGTACCAGATGTTATGCAATTGTTTGTTTACGAGGACATTTTATTCAAGGGAGAGGACGAGAGGAATAGAATGATAGTGATATACAAAAACTGGGATTAAAATATATAAATGTAGGCAAATATATTAAATAACAAATACAGTAAAAGTTCTACTTGCGGACAGCTCCAATAAGCGGACAATTCCCTTAAAGCTTAAACGGCTACATTTTTGGGAACAAACTTCTTTTTAGAATTTTTCATACAAATTACTTTCCTATAAACGGACACTATCATAAACGGACGCGGACACTTTTTCTTGCTCATTTTAGATAGAAAAACTCGCATACGTGAACACATAATTTTATTTTAGTATTATTTTTTATCAACAAATGAAATAAATAAATAAATTGGACGGCGCAACAGCTCGTGTAGAACCAGGGCCTAGTGGTTTACAACTCTCAACCATTCCTGTGTGCGTGTTTTTGGCAGGAATATAACAAAAGAAGCAGAAAAAACAGAAGGTCCGTTCTCCTTGTCAGTAAAGTTTCTGTTATATTTTAAATACGTATGTAAGTAAATCCATAGAAAATCTCCGATAACCGGTATGGAGGTATGTTATGTTGAAAGCTTATTAGGGGATTTCCCGAGTAACTAAGTTGGTGTAGTTTTGAAAATGTACCTATGGTTCCTGTTCTCATCGCGATCCATTATACTATGAGCGGTGCATTTTTTAATAATAACAATTTAATATGAAGTTAAAAAAAAAAGTATTTCTATTTCCTTCCCTTTCTCATAATCGGGCAAAAATTGGAGGACCATGAGTGTCCGCTTATTAGAGATTTCACTGTGTATCTATGAACCTATATCTATAGGTATATGTAGATAGATTCAAATTCTATTAATCATCCTAAATTGAAATTGCTCTTTGAAATGGATTGTTAAAGTTAATAAAAGGAATCACCATCAGGAAATAGATATAGAGAGATAAAAGCAGCAAAAGGAACAACAACAACGTGAGACAAGAACAACAACAGTAAACAACAAAAAGTTAAGCTCGGGATGATTGCATGGTCATTGATTCAGTGAGCGGAAATATTCATTACTCTGTTTGATGTCAATTATATAAGGATTCAGGATATTGAGAGAATTGATGGCTGATGTTTGTTTGTGTTTGTTTGCTTGTTTGCTCTTTGCAGCTTAAGCAGCGAATAAATTCGGTAATAGTCCTCAATTAAAGTGGTCATTTGTGGACTTTGTCGATCGAAATTCATTTAAGTCTTTTTATTCACATATATACATTATACATCGGGACATATATACTAAACATGGTCATTTAAATATTTTGTTTTCATTATTTCATATATGCATATGTATGTAAACATATTTGTAAAAGTATGTATATGATTTTGTAATGAAAATGTTAGGTAAATTCATAATACACATTGAGTAGATGTATTTGTTTTTGCAAATCGATTTATTTTATTTACTAATGTTTGTCCAAATTCAATTTTATAAAAATCAGGGATGATTTTTCGTTCCCGAATTTATTTACTCCAGGAAATCTAGAGATTTTTGTATGGAGCGAATAGAAAACGGCTTTAATGATGTAGATGAAATTTTCAACTTTTGTTGATATTAGCACGAAAAAATTTAAAAAATACTTTTTGTTAAATCCGACCACTGCCACACCCTATCTTTGTTTCTAAGAAACGGTTCCACCGATTTGGATGAAACTTTCAAAATTTGCTGATATTAGCACGAAAAAAATTAAAAAAAATGCTTTTAATTAAATCCGACCACTGCCACCCCCACTTTTCTTATAATTTGGTTTAACACAAACAAAAAATCCAACAATGCCATGTGCAAAACAGCTTTTACAAAATTATAATTAATTAAGTATCTGAACATAATTCAGTCACAAATTTAACAAACCGTTTCTTATTAACAAAGATATAAGAAAAGTATTTTTTTAATTTTGTTCGTGTTAATATAAACAAATTTTGAAAGTTTCATCCAAATTGGTGGAACCGTTTCTTAGAAACAAATATATAAGAAAGATATATATATGTATATATGTAGATATAAGAAACTAAGATATAAGAAAAGTGGGGGTGGCAGTGGTCGGATTTAACTAAAAGTATTTTTTTTAAATTTTTTTCGTGCTAATATCAACAAATGTTGAAAATTTCATTCAAATCATTTAAGCCGTTTCCGAGAAACAAGGATATAAGGAAAATGGAAATAAAAGTGGGAGTGGCCGCCTAACTTTTTTTCTGCAAGAGTCTCGAATACGAAAACTGAGATTTAAGTTCTTTAATATCACCAGAACCACCCCGCAAAATTTCAGCTTACCTCTAATTTTTTCTATTTTAAACCTTAACTTTTTTGGACTATTTAGGTATAATGATCATGATGAGGATGATTTGAATTTTAAATTTTGACAAAGTGACCCTTCCGCTTTTTTACTTGCGATATACATATATGTAGTAGGTACAATGTCGAGATTTTGATCAAAGTTTATATTACGATGATAGAGAAGTCGAAAAAAGTGGGTCTCGCAATTCTGTCTGTCAGTCTCTCTATCTGTCTGTCTGTCCTTTCGGCTGTCGCCTAGGGTACTCCCTCCACAAGTTTTTTTTAATTTTTTATTTAAGACCAAAAATAACAGTACCTACCGTACAATTTTTTTTACCTAATTATAAAAATCTTATTTTTCTCAATAATGTGCCCAAGTTTTTTTTTTTTAATTCAGTAATTTTTTTTATAAAAATTTATTTTATTTCAAACTCATTAGATCTTTAATTTTTTTTAATATTCATATACATTTTTTAATTTTTGTTTAAAAAATTCTTTATATACAAATATTATTATTAATTGTTCAAAACAACACATCAATTTTGATTTTAAAACAAAACAAAAGCTCAGCCATTGACTTGGATGATCTTTTTTCATCACTGGTATTATATTAAATTTAAAATGAAGTTCGTTAAGTTGTTGTTGTGGTAACTGATTTTGTTTAGTATAAATGCTACATTCTACTGTTATATCGATGAGGGAGATAAATAATAGAACGAGCAAAGTAACTTGGTGTCATCGTCGATGAGATATATCGTGGAATTAAAGGTTAATGGTGTCAAGGAGGTGTATACGTATAGCTCTTGCTTTGAAGTTTCTTATAGTTTGAGTTCTATACGGCTTCCCCGGTGACGCTGGAAAATTAGGTTTGTGCTGCTTCTATAGTTGTGAAACTCATTTTGCACTTGGAATCTGATTCTGTTCTTTTGTGCGTGCGTTCGTTGGAAGTATCTAATGGGTGGGCTGTCTAGTGGTTTCTTATTAAATCATATGTTATTTAGACACTGACACCTGTTTCCCGCTTGGATTTAGACGACCTTTGGTTCATGCATGATGGCGAGCTATGCCACACAGCCCATGCCACAATCGATATTTTGGGCACTAAATTCCCAAATCGTGTTATCAGCCGTCTTGGCAATGTCAATTGACCGCCTCGGAGCTGCTATTTGCCCCTTTGGACTTTTTTTTTGGGGAACCGTGAAGGACCGATGTTATGCCAACAATCCAGAAACGATTCAAGCACTTAAGGCCAATATCATCCAAGCAATCCGTGAGCTACAGGTTGAAACCATCAATAAGGTCCTGGAAAATTGCAGTGACAGAATGCGCTACTGCGAAGCCCGCCGAGGCAACCACTTGAACGACGTTGTGTTCCATAATTAATGGGAATGTTTTCTATTGCTAATTAAGCGATAATATACATGGACAAAATTTAATTTGGTTCATTTTATTGCATTAAAAAAAAAACTTGTATTTGGCCCACCCTGTATATATTTGACGAGAGATTTTGGTAGTGTTAATTTTGAGATAGATGACTTAAAATTTAAATTAATTCAACCAATATTGGATATTTTTCCATTGAAAGTTAATGTGATATTTATTTGTGATGGAAATATACAGCGGCATAGAAATTACCATCAATGATGGCTCCAAAATATTTTAGCAACAAAAATATCAGTTTGCTGAGTATATCCCGTGAACCGACCTTTTGAGGTGCTCATGGAAGAACATTTATGATGCGAACGATATGAAATTAAATTGAATTCAAGCATCTTTGCCTCCTTTTTGGTTTGGGCTATTTTAACTGCAAACAGAAACTTTTAGCTTTGTTACGGTTTCGGCTATTTAGCTGTGTGCAGGCAGAACCCCGACCTTAAAATGGACAAACGAATCTGATATATATACCTGGACTGGAACCAACATAACTGGTTTATTTTAACTGCAAACAGACGCTTTTAGCAAATTTTTTTTAATAAAGTCATTAATGTGGATTGGGAATTAAAACTAAAAGTTACTTTAAATAAAATATTGATCGATTATGACCACGAAAACAATCTATGGTGCCAACTATTGGACATTCAACAGGAATTGGCATCAGTACCAGGGTTAGAACCTCAGTAGTAAATATTTCGAAATTTTCCGGAGTAGATTTGAAAACTAACGAAAACTTCAATTTTCAAAACTGACTCCTTGTCCTTAATCAAAAATATATTTCAAACAAAAATAAACATTTTTGACAATAAAAAATATACAAAAAATCACAACAGAATATAACTATAGACTCAGGCTTACGCCTAATTTGTTCACAAAAGTACTAAGGCATCCTAGTAGCCAGTATAGCTAGACCAGGTAGTAGTACTAGTACTCGGTTCTAACGAAAAGATAGTACTTCAGCATTTCTTCTTACATTATTTAATATTTACAGCGCTTTTTTATTTATAGTGTTAATTTATTAGACCTAGAGCTCATGGCAGATTTAAAAGAAAAGGAAACTAGAACCGAGACAGACAACAGATATCATTTTGTGGCAGCCAAACCGCCGGTAGTTGTCCCCGAAAATGCGTATTTTGTTTAGAGTTTTTACATTTTTGGGAAACCAATTGGAATTGGTCGCATCACAAAGATCACGACTCCCTGAGTGTCAATACGAAAATGACAGACGGTCAAGTGGGCGTGAAACCCCCAATAGATTCCGCCGTTTTGCGTCTTGAATTGTTTAAGTTTTAGGCGACTTACGACTTCAAATATGTATATCTCAAACAAAAGGTGTTGAACTCGTTTTCAGAGCGAAAATCACGGACGTACATATTTTACATGGTTAGGTTAGCCACGGCCCACGATATAAGGCGTTATTATTGGTATATCAGTTATTTAAGAATCCGTATATAAAGGCTTTGATTCGCACTTGGGCACCTTATACGTACGAGATACGACTGTTATGTACATATTCTCACTTAAAGCAAAGATTTTAGTGTGAGATACATTTCATAAAAGTTTTAAAATGCAAAAAATAAAATGCACGACCGAGTCGCACTAACTTGGTCTTTTTGAAAATAATGATGTGGCATGAGATTAAAAAAAAAACAGAAAATTAGGTAAAAATTAATAATATCAGCAGAACACGCATTTATGAACTATTTAAAAGAACAACAGCATATAAAAAAGATCATTATTTAACAACATTCTATTGTATTTCAGGTATTAACCCCGCTAAACTATCAAATTTTAGGTGTTAGCTAATACCGAGTAGTCACTAATACTCCATACCAAATTGACAGGTTTATGGCTTAGAACATGTGTGAAGAAATGAGTTGATACTTTGGGACTAGTACCGTACCGGTACTAGCGTTAGTACTCTATGAAGATATCGGGTGTTAGAGTTTGAAAATTGAGCGCTGTCTTATGTTTCATGTGAATTTATTCTCTTTTTTTTAATTGTAGTTAATTTACTCCGATTGGAGTAAGGTTCAAGAGTGTCTAATTTATTAAAGTCGCAATTCATTTCCTGGAAGTATTTAGTTGCCTCTTGACTTGAGTCCGGGGAACTTCTCCATGTTAAAGGCAAGCGTAAATAAAGTGTGAAAGGACTTTTTCAGATTTGATCACAAATCCACCTTAAATTATTGCTTTCATAAAAATCATTGTGCATTTCAGCATCAAAAGAATTTCATGCTTCTAAAAAATCTTAAATATCTTCTGAATTTTTCTTTATTTTAATGTTAAGTTATCTTTATATATTTATATATTATATTTGGACAGTAGGAATGTATTGTAAATATAGTTTAAGATAAAAGTGGACGGCGACGCTGTGCCGCGATGACCTTTTTCATAGAAACAGTTTATGGTGTTATTTTATGACATATGTACATCTGTGAACATTATGTTTTATGTACAAGGGATGCGTCGCATCGTCGTTATCCACTTTACAACCCTAATGTTAGTTTAGTTTTATAGAAAACTAGAGATAAGATAGGTTAAGAAATGTAAATGTATTTGTAAGCTAGGTATAAGATTTGTAAAATAGTTAAATTAAATAAAGAGTTCAATTTTAGTCTTTAAAGAAGGAGGACGAGTTTTTCTGCCTTCTTCGGCTCGATTTAAATTCGTTGTGTGTAAATGGTTGTTCAGAGAACATTGTTCAATTATAATTATCACATCTATACATTTGTATACCTTAAACATTTGTGAGTTTCCGAATATAATTGACTCTAGCATATAAATATGTACAAACTTAATAACTAAAATTAATTGCGCAAAACAGAACGTATATTAAGCGAAGCAAAAAAACAAACAGAACCGCACAGTGGAAATATAACCTCAACCCCACAGAATATGTATTATTATTATTTTTATTTGCTTTTTATATTATGTATATCTACCATTTTCTTTTTACAAAAGTAAAATTTTCAATCGTTTTATAGGTTTCGTAACATTAAATTTCAATGAAAAAATTTTCAAATCGGTTTATCGTTCATGGAATGATTTTTCATATTTAAAACAACAAAGAAAAAAAAGATACACCTTATGAGAAAATTACATTAAAATATGAATTTTTAAGATTTATTTTTTTTTAGTTTTTTTTTTTTTATTAAATGTTTTCTGAAAAATGGCTTCCACCATTACAATCATCATACAAAACGTTATTTATATTTTGATTAAAGGTTACAATAATTTCAAGGTATGTAATTGTAGTAAAACTGGAGCTACATTTCTTTGATTGAAAATTCGTAAAATGACTGGTTTTCTAAAAATATCCACGTCATTTTGTGGTTTCACACCTGTCAAACTCAACTGTCATTTGAAGTGTCATAATATTAGTTAAATGTTTGTCATTTGCGATGATGTATCGCTTAACAATCGAACAACGCGTTAAAATTATTAAAACTTACTACAAAAGCGCATTACGCGGTGATTATGAGGTCATAATCTACCGACTACGAAAGCAATCGGTAAAATTGTGAAAAAATTTTAAAAGAGTGAAACGCTCATCAATCGAAAATATTGCCACTGCAAGTGTTGCTGATGATCCGTATTTATCGATTTCCCGGCGGCGCGGCGCGGCGGCGTGCGCACTGTTCGCAGCAATTGAACAATTTTTTTTGACCGGCAAACCACACAACACGACCAATTATGGCGTTATTGCGTGAGTAGTTTCCTGGTCGCGTAATTTCACGCTTTGGCGACGTCAATTGACCACCAGGATCATTTAATAAATTTCAATTTTATTATAAGCTTAATACAAGCTGGACTTAAAACTAAACATAATTTTCTTAAATCTATACTTAAACAAATAAAGGTAGAGATATTGAATTTGTGGAAAGGACTAAAAGAAGGATGAGTTAAGGATAGCTTGTTTTAAAGCAGGTTTACTTATGTTGGTATTGAAGGTATTTATGGTGTTGGCCTTACGTTGCATTCGAGTCAAAGGTTCGTTTAGGCCATAATCAGTTCGGTGGTAGGGTGTGAGGAAGAAAGGAACAGATCTTAAATGACGGGGGTTGGAGTTAAGAGAGATCTTTTGAAGCAGAATAGGGCAGTCAATGACCCCATTTAATAGTTGGTGAACAAAAACTATATCGGCGGTATCACGACGTAAATTGAGGGATTGAAGGTTCAAAAGTTTAAGACGGTCTTCATAGGAAGGAAGGTTATATGGATCATCCCAGCCAAGTCCCCGCAAAGCGAAGCGTAAAAATCTGCGCTGGACGATGATGATGATATGGTGACCAGACTTGGGAAGCATATTCAAGGAGGGGTCTAATGAATGTCATATAAAGGGATTTGGTAACATAGGGACAAGTAAATTCTTTTGACCAACGTTTTACAAAGCCGAGACTTGAGTTGGCTTTGCTAATAATGCTGTCGTAGTGGGAGCGAAAATTGAGTTGAGTGTCTAAGATGACTCCCAAATCGCGAATGGAGGTTACAGTAAGGACAAGCACACCGTTAATCGTGTATTGTCTCTGGGATAAGGGAGGGCGCTTTCGAGTGAAAGTTATGGCTTGGCACTTCTTAATGTTTAGCTCAAGAAAATTTTTTTGGCACCAGGTAAAAAAGCTATTTAAGTCAGATTGGAGCATAAGTGCATCGTTAGTGCTGAAAATTTGTTTAGAGATCCTCATATCGTCAGCGTAAATTTCCAAGTCAGATTGAGGTAAAATCAGTTCAACATCATTTATAGTCAAAACAAATATAAGTGGTCCCAAATGGCTTCCTTGAGGTACCCCGGATAATGCATCAATAGGTTTGGAGACACTCGATCTGAAGAGCACTCGATACTGACGGTCAACTAAATATGACTGAATCCAAGAAGTGAACAAATGAGGAAACCCAAACTTTTTTAGTTTAAAAATAATGATATTGTGAGAAATTTTGTCAAATGCCTTACTAAAATCAGTGGCAATGGCATCAACTTCTTTACCCTCTTCTAAGGCAGACAGCGTTTTTGAAACAAATTCAGTCAGGTTCGTTGTAGTGGATCGTCCTTTCAAGAACCCGTGCTGCTTAGAGGAGAAAATTGGTTTACAGTGATCAAACATCGACTCATAAACTATACTTTCAAAAAGTTTAGGTATACAAGATAGTTTGGCAATGGGTCTGTAATTGGTTATATCATTTTTGCAGCCCTTTTTGTGGACAGGGATAATGAAAGAATCTTTCCACATCTTAGGAAATACACCACTTGCAACTGAGAGGTGGAAGAGCGCGGTAAGAGGCTGAGCTAATTTATCAATACATTTTTTAAGAACTATTGCTGGGAGACCATCGGGACCAGGGGAGAAATCATCTTTCAGCTGATTAATTTTACTCACCACTGAAGATAGAGAAATGTTGATATCAGTAAAGGAGGTATGAGGACAGTTGTTCAAATAATTAAAATAGTTCAAATCGACATCGGAATTGTTAAAAGAGAATGCCTCGCAGAAAAAATCTGCGAAAAGATTGGATATGGTATTAGGGTCAGTAGACAAAGATTCACGGAGTCTTAACGCGGAAGGATAACCATCCGATTTTTTCTTGCAATTGATAAATTGATAGAATTTTTTGGGATTGGAAATAAGATCGCGACTTGACACCGTTAGATTTTTTTCTGTGGGGCTACCCAAAAGACCGTGTTTACGGGAATAATCCCCGAACTCAAGACGCATTAAAAATTAATATTACTCAAGTTATGGCTGAGATACCGCCCGAAATGTGCGAAAAAGTGGTTAAAAATTACCTCAATTTTTGTTGTGTGTGTTTTATTTAGCTTTACTTTCGAAACCGAAAAATGAATGAAACTGTGTTATAGAAAATACATAAATTAGTTTTATATGCAACTCGATTTCAAAGCGAAAACTAATAACGTAATGAAAAGCAAATTCTCAATTTTATAAATAGGAGTTGTCATCATTCTCGGTTTACTGTTCTTAATTTTAATATTTTCCTTAAATATAGTTTTCAAGAACCTAAATCCAATACGATTTTGTTAGGGTACACGGAAAGGAACTGTTGATACTTTGAACTGCCCGAAAGCCAAAACGATCACTTAACTGCACCACGAAAATGAATTCACTATAAATTATGGCTCTGTGAAGCTCTATCTATTTACATAAAGTCTATATATGTAAATATCATTCGAAAATCACAGTTGACATGCAAAATTTCCCTTTGGCATCCTGTATACGAATGACAATCAAATGTTATGGTGGACAGAGTCACATCGCCATGCAAAAGTCCAATTATTTTCACTATATAGAAGCAAATATTCATTGCGTTCTGGGTTATCATCATCATCATCCCAATTGGACAGAATACCCCACTTTACTTGTAGGAAGGTATCTAGTACTAGAACCTTTTCCCATATCAGAAGTTCTCAAATAACACCACATGGTTTCATGTCCTGCTTTAACAGAAGCACAAGGTGATAGTAGTAGGATACCTAGTTTCGAGTCGTAAAATAGGTATATACGCAAAGCAAAAAAGTTTTTTTGTCCGCTCTCACTAGATACGTGAACTACGTAAGCACCTTTAATCCCCCCTGTCGTCCTTATATCCTCGCCTGTGGATATTTGAAAAGAGAAAAGCATATTTCGACCGACTTTTGCTAGCAATTTTTCAACCGTTAATGTGTTTTTTCCTTGTGCGATGAGGAAACGGGTGTAAACGGGAACACACACTTAATGTTATACTCAGGCAAACTCGTATACCATACTAGATTTATTATCTCTTTCCGTGGATCGATTTAGATATAGGTAATATAAGAGGGGCAAGGATGCGATTGAATAATTTATTTATGTGGAGCTGGTGCTGTGGAACCCGGTGTGTGTATAGACTAGATTGGCAGTGTGTAAACCTTGAATTTCGTCTTCCTTTTTTGCACAATCCTTGAAAGTCGACACGGTATATACATAGCTGATGTTGTAGTGTATTATAGGATAGTGGTTCATTGTTGTTGGCAACATTGTACGCAACATCGAACATCATCAAATTGAAATTTACGGGTAACAGATGTGGGCCTTGTATTGATTGTTGTTTTCGCTTCTGGATGATGCTGTGTTTGGACTTTGGAGTGGCTTATGGGAAGGCTGCTTCTCTGCTTTGCTGGCAGAACGCATTCGTATGCACCACACTCGGTCAGACTAGTCCGATTTCATATATAGAGTGTCAGACACAGAACCAGATTCAGACCCAGAACACCCATATCCGGGTCATGCAATGTGTCCTGTCCATCGATATCGATTGTGCCAAGTGATGGAATATTGAAGATACTTTGCCGCTTCAGCTTTACACCCCTAGCCATGGTGCTACTGCATCTGGAACATATATGGGATATAATGATGATTGCTTTTTCTGGAATCCATTCGAATGGAATTGGATTAAAATTGAATGGCTCCGTGCGCTGTATTTGTCGTCGAGTCGAATTGAGTCTCGATATATAGTATCGCATGGACGTGGCTATTGCATGCGGTTGGATTTTTCACCTCATGCTGCTCTGCTTCTGCTGGTTGTATAGCCGATGGCCCTGATGGTGATCCTCATCAATATTTAACTGAGTATGAAATTTTTTGGTAAAAAATTCTCACCTTGTCTGTAATGGCTGTGCAACAAATCTTCTCTTCCAATATATAGCAGAGCATGTCAGGTAATAGAGAATTGCGGCAGCGTATAAGTGGGGCCTTATACATATGTATATAGTCAAGCCTCGTATGCATGTGAAATGAACTAATTATTACACTTGCCACAAGTGGATCGGATTTTATTTGCTTGAGGGCGTTTTAATTGCTCCATTGATTTCCCTAGACGAGGTGACTTTACAGCTCTCATCTCACAGAGTCCCTACATATTGACAAAGGGTCATCGGCTTTGATAAAAAAATAATAAAAAATTTCACAAATTTAATTGAATATGGATTGATTGAAGGAGAGAAGGACCATACAACTGACCGACTACGAAGCGACGACTGACGAAACGCGTACGAGTATAGCTGCGTTGCAAGAATAATCGAAAAATGATTTTGAAATTAAATGGCATAAACGCCATCTGCTGCTGATTTAAAATATATTGTTATTAAATTATATGTATACATACAACATAGCAATACACAGGCTGTGGCTGCGAGTTGAATGCATTCCTTCACAACCAGCCAAGCAAAGCCTGGTGTCCATACTTTATTTCATTTTTTTTTTAATGACCTGAAGCAGTCTTTGTCCTCGTATACATACATATAGAACAAAAGACAAACCAAATGGAATAAAATTTGTAATATTCGCGTGGTTCCCCTAAATGTCCTGTCCGTTCCACAAAGGTTGCAAAGGAAAAAAAAAAATAACAACAACAAAATTATTGCTTTATGGTTTTACCAAAAAAAAAATGATATTAAGAATATTCATTTAAAATACATGTTGGGCAGGAATTTTCTTATTGTAATGGAAAAATGTTGGTTTTCGGAGAAATTGTGGTTCTTTGTTTTATAAAATTTAAATTTAAAAGAAAAGCGCCGCCCACCGCCGCCCCGCCACAAGGACAAATACAAAATATAATTTTAATACAAATTTAATATATTTGGTTTTCCTTAAGTTTCGCTGATGATATTATTTTGATGAATGATAATCCTGAAGGTCTTCAAAAGATGATGAACGAACTTATTCTCGAATGCTCTAGAGCAGGTCCTCATGCAGACGAAAACAAAACAAAAGTTATGACAAATGCGACCAGAACACCTATGTATATTAATGGAGAGCTGATTGAATATGTGGAGGACTTCATATATTTAGGACAATTAGTTTCGTTCAATAGAAGGGAAGAGAAGGAGATCTCTCGAAGGATAACAAATGGATGGAGGCAATTCTGGGACGTGAAACCTATGTTGGACTCGAATATCTCAAACGTTACCAAGAAATACATTTTCGATTCCACAGTTTTGCCAGTGCTTACATATGGTTCCCAAACATGGACGAATAACGTTGCGATAAAAAGGAAGCTTTCAACAACTCAAAGGGCAATGGAAAGAGCAATGCTAAAAAGAAGAAGATCTCAGCGAATAAGAAATGTCAACATACGCTCATGGACAGGATTCGAAGATGTTGTTTGGAAGACAAGGAAGTTGAAATGGGACTGGGCAGGACATTTTATGCGGAAGTCAGATGACAGGTGGTCAAAAGAATGCACAGAGTGGACACCAGATCAGTAGGGCGTCAGCAAAAAAGATGGAGAGATGAGCTTCAAGCTTTTGAAAGACTTTGGTTTCAAAAAACTCACAACAGAAATGAATGGAAAACAATGGGGGATGCTTTTGCCCGTGCTTAACTATATTTTTGTTAAAACAAATCAATTTGATTTATATAAACATTAATATAATGAATAAATGAAAAAGAAAATGTAACTTAGTATTAAGGCAGAATAGCTAATAAATAATAATAATAATAATTTTTCATACCATATAGGTATATGTATATGTATATGGTTTGTTTATAATTTTACAGATTTGTGTGAATTTTATTTCCATAACAAAGATCTATTAAATATTTATTTCAATGAATATTGTTTATTGTTTAGTGAGTTTTTCAATAATCTTCCTAGAATTTCCCAGACGATTATTGTGGAACAATTTTATATTGAAATTTTGATAGTTTTGTATTATAGACCCAAAGATACCTGCCCCAATGCCCTCTGTTGTTCTCGATACATCAGTGTACCACTTGATGGTGTTTTCTTTAAGAGTGTAGTTCACTGATTTGCCTACCCACTCTTTTTTGTTACTAAGAACGATAGTAACACTTTCAATCGGATAGAAATTTACTCCAATTTTAAAAAGAAAATATATCTACTCCGCCACTTCACTTTTTTGAGATCTTCTTATTTTTTTGTCAAACTGAAAATTTCTAAAATTTGTCATATATATATATATATATTTCAGAGCCCTCACTAATTTTACGCCGTCAAAACTTGAGCAAGCTAATCCAAACATTTTTTTTTCTCAATATTTGACACAAATAATGAGAAATTTTGCTGAGGAATTCTGTTTATATTTGTGAGAGTGCTGAGATCTCTGGAATATAAACATTATAAACTGTACAATTCTTTAGCCAAACCACATGAAAGAAAATGACAGCATTGTGTTATTCAATTTTTATATCAACCTGACTCTGAGTGTTCGAATATAAAAATTTATTCTGTTCTGAAATGAATGGAAATTATTGATTTTTTTTATTTTATATTTACAGTTTCTTTAGTTTTCCCTTCGTTTTCAAATCTACTCCGGAAATTTTTGATTTACTCTACTTTTTATTTTACAAATCTGCTCCGAAATACTACTTAAGTTCTAACTCTGGTGGTTACTCTCATTTATCGCTATGCAAATAAATTTTATATATCGCAAAATTGTATTTACTTAATAATATAAATTTTTAAAAACTAGTTTAAATATTTTTTTCAGTTCAGAATGTTAAATTAAAAATTTAATTTTTCAAAAACTGTTCGTTAAAAAATAAAAAAAAAAATAAATAATGACTATCCGACTTGGAAAAGGGCTAAAGCAATATATTGTACGTATTTGTCCGTTATTTTTTGTTTCTAAAGTGTGTTTCAGCTTTAAATTTTATTGAAAGACAGGATAGATACCAAACTCTTTGTATCAATTAATTTTTGAAGTAAACAAAAATTTATGTTCAATAAAAAGAACATACAAAAACAATAATACTAACAAAATAAAACAGAAGAAAAAAACTCAGTTGATGAATGAAGAAATAAAGGATTACACCGAACTGATAACAAACAAAAAAGTAAAAAGAAGAAGAAAACAAAAAAAAAACTTTTTGACGAGTTAAATAAGTTGAAATATGTAAAAAGTTTCCAAAAAAAAAGGATTCACTCTCTCAACTCAACGTCTGGAAAACTCTTTTCCAAAAACTTGACTATAGTCTTAACAAGGATAACTTTATCACTTTCAATATCGTTTGTCATCAAATATACATATCTACCTAGGTATCCTTTTTTTTGTTGTTGTTTGTGGTATGCAATGTTGGTCCGTTCAAAAGCAATTTACAAGATTCCACATAGTCTTTGATAGTAAACCATTTATTCAAAACCGTTTGATTAAAAGAGAATAGGCATATCGATAAAAAAACGAAAAAGGGACGCACATGTCTTGTCTTGAATTGAAATTAGTTTTTTTTTTTTTTGTAAATTCCCTATTTATTTAAAGAAGAAAGAAGAAGAAGTGAATATAAGATACAAAGAAAACACCTACATTAAAAATAGGTCTTCTTATAATTTTTCGAGGGGGTGAACGATCTGAATGTACATCATCCATTCAAAACTAATGACCTCTAAAAAGCCTACAATCCTTAATGCATTCGTGTGTTTCAAATCCTTCCATATACTTTCCCACCTTGTTGTTTTACCTTAATAACATCAGGATTGGCTGGGTTCTATAGTTACAGGGTGACAATTTGTCCTTTATTTCAAATGACTGTTTTTTTTAGATCAGATTCTTTTCGTCTTTCTGAGTCCTACATTTCTTAATGGATATGGATAAAGTTCTATAAAGTTCGGGATTCATAAAAACAAGTAAGATCAGTCTCTGATTGACAACAAAGAATGTGAAGTGTAAAAAAAAAACACCTTCAGATTTTAACCTGAAATTACGAAAAAAAATGGGAACCTCCGTCTGACGTCTGTATGTAATTTTTTTTTAAACTAGATTTTTAAGTGTAAATTATTTTTGGCTTTTGGCTTCGAATCCGATTCCATTCGTTTTCACCTAGAATGAGGTTTTTTTCAGAGGTAGCCTGACAGTCCGAGCTCTGCAGAAAATTGTAGATCCTTTCCCTTTCTTCCGACAAACCACACGAACTCATGAATGATTGAGAATTTAAGACTCTATGCTGCCACACGTCTTCACGAGCTGTAGCGTTGTTGATTTATTTATTTAAGTATTTCATATAAACAAATATTTAGAGTATAAAATTAAATTTATAGTTTTTTTTTTTTAAATGATTTATGGTCACCGTAAATTTAGTAGTTCGTTGAAGTCCACCTTTTCAACTAAACACAAGGACCCACTTTGCTTTCAAATAAAATGCCTTTTTCTTGTTTTCAAAAAAAAAATATTTAATAGAAAAAAAATGAAAATAAAAAAGCAAAAAAAGAAAAAAATGTGTGTGTTTTCATATTGACACGCTACGACCACCAACGGAAAAAAAATCTATGAATTTCTGACCAAAAGGAGTCCGTCCAAACGGAAAGAAATGAAATGAAAAAGGATCTATGCTCTGGCACAAAACCGCAACCAACAATATATGTGGTGCGGAAAAAGTAATTTAAGAAAAAATAAAGTTAAGTCTTGTGGAAGGTGTTAGTAGTAGTTACATACAACTGAAGAAGAATTATAGCAGCAAAAACACGCTCTATACTATCCCGACTCCTCCGGCTGCTCCCGTTCTTCGATATTCCGAACTTAACCCGAACCCAAATAGCCCAACCCCCCTCCCGCCCCTCTATCTAGTATTATTGTGTGTTTGAATATACGTCCTTGCCTTGCTATGTATAGCATAGCATTGCATTATGCCTCACATAGTCAGAGTTAGTGTGTATATACCGTACACCGTTCAATGACAGTGTTTTTCTACAGGATGAGGTGAGCACAGCAGGGCCATCGGTGCCGCCGCCGTCGGCGGACGTAATTTATGGTCTTGTTTATTTGTGCTCTGATGACATATCTATACATACATATGTATGTGGGGTATGCGGACGAGGACGGGCTTTGAGAAGTCCTGGTGGGACCAGTATCTGCGGTGTTTGGATGGTAGAAAGTTTTCTTTTTTGGAATAGTATTTTATTTTATCATTTCAAATTGTTGTAGGGGTGCGTACGCTTCTCTAAATCAAAATAAACGAAGTCAAAAGTTTAGCACGAGATATATTCATATTTAATTGGTTCTTTGTTTGCCGATCGATGCGATGTAAAATTGGAATGAAACATTTGTTCAATGCTTTGTCGTTGACAGAAATCACGACAAATATTGGAATATATTTTGTATTATTTTTTAACTTGGTATAATTTATCGTTGTATTTACATAAACAGATTATTATTGCATTGACAGCATCTGGTGGTATATAAGGATTGGTTGGAAAATATAGCAACGATGGCATTTGTATATTGACAATCAGGCTGTGACCAGGACAACGATGGGGTTCGATAAAATTTTAGTCTAGCAAGATAATTGTGTGTGGGATGAATTTGAGAGTTAAATATGTAGTCGGCGCTGGAATGTGTGGAAAATTTGTTCTCTAAAGGCAAGTTCTTTCAACAGAAATAAAATTGAATAGTTATAGACGTGACAATTAAATATACTTTATCCCCAAATCTTTTTCTGGTTCTACACGGGCTGTCAGTTTGTATATTTATTTTAAATAATGTTTGATGTTGAAATTTTTCCTAATAGATTTGTCGCTTACGATTAATTCGCGGTTAAGGACGTAAATTGTTCTTAGATCTGTTTAATTTCATATCAGAAATTCGCCTGGAGGTCGTCAAACGTTAAGCATTCACATTCAACGAATGCTATACCTATGTACTTTATGTAGCAGAGAAGCCAAATTCCCGAATATTTTTACCAACGATATATACCTGGCCACATGTGTAAAAGGCGAGTTATGGATTTCTAAAATAATCGAATTCGAGCTGAAAGTTTTTTGTTGCAGTGGATGCACTTTCACGACACCCCCTACAAGAAAACGAAAACGATGATTTTTTCCAAGAATTAAGAAATCCAAGCTTTTATTAATCACAAAGTTTTAAGTCTCAACTAAATGACAAAACACTAACCTTAGTAGCAGAAACTGCTTAAAAGGACGGCCAAATCGATTCAAAGTAGGCCCAGAGCTAAGACAATACTACAATGAACGTTACAACCTCTCGATTAAGAATAAGCTTCTCATGCATGGGAACCAGCTAGTCATACCAGCTAAACTCCCAGCGGACATTTTAGAAAAAATACATGCTGGTCACTTAGGCATCGTAAAGTGTAAGGCTAGGGCCAGGCAAACTATTTGGTGGTTGGCATATACACTAAGGATATCGAAAATTATATACAAAAGTGCTCGATTTGCATCCGGCAAATTATTCCAGGACACGAAAAACTAATTAGCAGCGAATCTCCGGAACGTCCTTGGCAAATAGTGGTGGTAGATCTATTTTATTCTAATTCAACAAGTTATTTACTAATTAGTGATTATTCTTCTCTGTTTATTTTCATATCAGAAATTCGCCTGGAGGTCGTCAAACGTTAAGCATTCACATTCAACGAATGCTATACCTATGTACTTTATGTAGCAGAGAAGCCAAATTCCCGAATATTTTTACCAACGATATATACCTGGCCACATGTGTAAAAGGCGAGTTATGGATTCCTAAAATAATCGAATTCGAGCTGAAAGTTTTTTGTTGCAGTGGATGCACTTTCACGACACCCCCTACAAGAAAACGAAAACGATGATTTTTTCCAAGAATTAAGAAATCCAAGCTTTTATTAATCACAAAGTTTTAAGTCTCAACTAAATGACAAAACACTAACCTTAGTAGCAGAAACTGCTTAAAAGGACGGCCAAATCGATTCAAAGTAGGCCCAGAGCTAAGACAATACTACAATGAACGTTACAACCTCTCGATTAAGAATAAGCTTCTCATGCATGGGAACCAGCTAGTCATACCAGCTAAACTCCCAGCGGACATTTTAGAAAAAATACATGCTGGTCACTTAGGCATCGTAAAGTGTAAGGCTAGGGCCAGGCAAACTATTTGGTGGTTGGCATATACACTAAGGATATCGAAAATTATATACAAAAGTGCTCGATTTGCATCCGGCAAATTATTCCAGGACACGAAAAACTAATTAGCAGCGAATCTCCGGAACGTCCTTGGCAAATAGTGGTGGTAGATCTATTTTATTCTAATTCAACAAGTTATTTACTAATTAGTGATTATTCTTCTCGGTACCTGGAGATAGCACTTTTATAACAACTGACAAGTAATTATGTTATTAATCATCCCGGATGTCGTAAGGTCAGACAATGGGCCTCAATTTCAGACAATAAATTCAACTTTCGCCAAATTTTCAAAAGACTGTGCATTCCATCACGAGACCTCATCACCGAGATATCCTCAATCAAATGGATTAATCGAAAGCTGCGTAAAAACAGTAAAGTAAAGGGGAGACAAATTAGTACAACTTTATCTATCCTTGAAAACCAACTATATCCCAGATCTGATCTATAAGAAGCTAAGGAAAAGGCAAACGACTTAAAGAAAGGCAGTCGAAAGACTATAATCGACACCATGGAGTGCCATCTAGAGCAGAATTCAAAATAGGCGATGTGGTTTGAATTCGTGACATCAGCGAATGGGGGAGATTTGAAATACATGTTACTCTTGTTAGTACCCCAAGATCTTTTATCATTAAAACACACAGAGGTACTTTTAGGCGTAATTCTTCTCATTTAGTTCCAGCAAATCGCAAGGATATTCCGTAAGTTCCAGCTGAAGTTAAACTGACAACAGATTCAACGGATATAATACCATCATCATCATCGACAACAAATACAACAGAAAAGAAAAAATGCAAAGTGCAGAATCCAAAGCCGAGAACGAAAAGCATAATAAGAAAGTAAGCCCCAGCAAATCCCAAGCTGTTCCTGAGCGATATGTGACGACAACAAAATCTGGCCGAAAGGTAAAGTTTCCTAACAGATATTATGCACTCCTAAAGTGTTTTACTAAATTATACAAAAAAAATATTTGAAGTATCTTTTTTTATATGTATCTTTATTTGTAAACCAAAATTATTATCACTTTTATTTCAACTGAATTATCTTTTCAAAAGCTTTATTTCAATTGTAAAGGGTGGTTAAATTTTAAGGGCCGATGTCAAGTTTTTTTCTGCATTTCATTTAACATTTCTCAATTTCAGACTAACGCAATTAAGCCTCTTGGTCTTGACCATTTCAAGCGTCGTCAATGGGCAGAATGGTGGCAAGAAATGGCAACAGTGGATGATCAATTTTCGAAGAAAATCATCTTCAGTAATGAGGCACATTTTCACCTCAGTGGATTCGTCAATAAGCAGAATTGCCGCATTTGGGCGAATGATAATCCAAGAGTGATTGTCGAAAAACCAATGCACCCACAAAGAGTGACTGTTTGGTGCGGTTTATGGGCTGGCGGCATCATCGAGCCGTATTTTTTCCAAAATGAGGCCGGTCAGGCAGTTACTGTGAATGGTGTTCGCTATCGTGAGATGATAACGAACTTTTTATGGTCCGAATTGGAAGATATGGATGTGGACGATATGTGGTTTCAACAGGACGGGCCACACATTATTATTGCACGAAACAATGGCTCTTTTGCACGACAAATTCAATGGCCGTGTTATCTCACGTGGTGTCGATGTCAATTGGCCGCCAAGGTCATGTGATTTGACACCATTGGACTTCTTTCTTTGGGGTTATTTGAAAGAAAAGGTGTACGTCGATAAGCCAGCAACAATTCAAGAGCTAAAGGATGAGATAATTTGGCAAATTAACGGCATAGAACCTCAATTATGCCTCAGCGTCATCGAAAATTTGGACCATATTCAAATATTTGTGTACTTTTCTAAATGTGGTATTACCGTGTCTGTAGTAGCCCGTGGCGTAATGGTTATTGCGTAGGACCGTTACGCCGAAGGTCTTGGGTTCGATTTCAAGCCTATGCCGCAGGTTTTTACCTTTTGCGATGAATTGACAAATCCTTCAGAAAGATCTCTTGTCATGAAAAAGTGCTTTTCACCCTAGCCGTTCGGATTCTGCAGAAAATTGTAGGTCCCCAGTATTCCTGCCAATAACACGGACATAGGAATGGTTGAGAGTTGTAAATCACTAGGCCCTAGCTCTACACGTGCTGTCGCGCCACCCAATTTAGTTATTTTACATAATATCTGCCTAATTTTAAGCAAATCCCTTGAGCCATTAAAAGTATAAATTGTGGGAATTAATTCATTAAGGAGATACAGGAATAGTTTATAAATTTATAAATAATGTTTTGGTCTGCATAAACAAGTACAAATACAAGTACAATTTTTATTCAAATAGATCCAGGAAGGGTTAAAGAAAATGAAAAAAAAATTTAGAGGGCAAGCTCTTAAGTATGCATATGTAGATTGATAATATTGCACGCCTATAATATGTATGTATATACACAAGCCGCCCCTGGCCATATTCAGAATACAGCTGAGACAGAAATGTGTATAAAGAGAAGTAAAAACGGAGCTGCTTTGATCATTATAAATTTACTTGCGCTATAGGGAATTGGGATTTGAAATTGTACCAATTAAGAATTAATTTCGAACATATAAAATCAGTTGGTGGTTGAAGCTTATTTAGGTATGTAAATGTACATTATGTGTAGTGTACCATACCATAGAGATAGATGGCTCAAAACTTGTTACACCCTGTATTAGATATTATCATTCTAATACAGGGTGTAACAACTTTTTGAGCAGAATGAATTAAAGTTAACATGTCAATATCTGTGATAATAGAATTACATAAATCATGTTAACTATTCTTGGCGCGAAATAACTAAGCAAATACTTAGTATATTTTTTAACCCACATCAGTTGTTAAATTCAATCATTAGTTTTTAAGACATTGTTAAATAAAGTTCCAAATTTCTAAAGTACAAAAGATATCTCTTAATTATATCAAAAGTGGAGTTCCAAATTTTTGGAAATATTTGAAGGACCCACTCCCTTAAAATGTTGCGTGATTAAATTTGAATGAAATAATGGAGGACCATTAAGGTTTATGGATGGTCTATTGAAAATTTAATATGACTCCCCTGTGTATATTGAGAGTGCCCTGTTTTAAATGGAATTCTTGTTGAATAAAGGCAATTAGGAAAGTGAAATAAATTGCATTAACGTATGCTAGACCAAATGACCACCCACTAATTATTATTTCTACCATTTCAAAAGGTTTTTGGTAGGAAATGTGGATTATGTTCGTATGTAACTATTTTTCTTCTCATAGTCCAGTAGCAATTGATGTTATTTTCCAATGGGATTTAAATACGATACGATTGATGAAAATTGATTTCAGCTACTTTAAATATAAACTAAAAACTAACATATTTTTTATTATTAAAAAAATATATACATACAAATTAATTGATTTTTGTTTGTTCGCGCATAATTCGAATAACCATCATCCGCTTTGGGATTTTTTGTTGGAATCGTATTGAACCAAATAAAAAGGAACCGAAAATTTATAATTTCGAAAAATCTTGAAACCCTGAAATTACTTACTTTCACCGGTAGATGGTGGCGATATCTGAAAATAACATTTTGTATGGGAAGGAGAAAATATTGATTCTAAAAAATGACAAACAATTTACGGAATTAATGATAATTTTGTCCCTTATGTAAATGGGATCTCTAACAGATGGCGTTACGCTCCCAAACATCTACATTATTGTGTCTACAAATTATTGCAGCATGCCCAAAAATTCATTGTAAAGTATTGTTTAATGTAGCTATACATTTTATTTTCACTTTTTAAAACGATAAAATTGATGAAAACCCTGGCGGGCCAGCTAGTTAAAAAAAAACTCTTAAATCTTAGAAATTATTTGATTGTCGATTTATTATATAGAACTGTAAAACATTCAAAATTTTGATTCAATAGTTGTAATCAATTATAAATTTAGTAAAAACGACAACAAGAACAATCTCGCTGTGAAACGAAAGAGCTGAGCAACGAATTTTAGAAAGTATTTTCTTTTATGAATATACCAGGCTAAGATGGTAGTTGGTTGTTTGATCACCAAAATATCAAAATTTAAATAAAAGTCAACACATTTCTAGTCATTTTTTATAATAAAAATCATTCGATCTGCTATCAAAGTCAATATATTATATATATAATATAAAAGCTAGACCATGTAGGTTGGGTCGTGACAAGAAATAAATCGTTTGCAAGTGGGTTCTATTCCGCATCGTTTAGCGGAGCCGGGCAATTTTCTAAAAAAAATTTATTTTCTTTCTAAAAAAAGTTGTTTTAATGATACATATTTAATTTAATTTTACGTTTTTATGTACTTTTTCTGTTTTTAGAATTTATTGCTTTTATTCATTTTTAGTCAAATCCAGAAAACCAGATGCTAAAATGTCTTCTAGTTTTTGAGAAAATTGAATTTACAAAAAGGTATAGCATGGCATTGTAAGTCTTACGTCGTCGTCGTTTAAGTCATTTTTTAAAAAATCATTTTGGAACGGCTTTTTTTTACATACATTTCATAAAATTCATAAATAATTCCTACTTGTGTGACCTGATGTTGAAAAATTAATACTTCTTGGGAGCGGGCTTGAGCAATGTTTCCGATATTTACGCAATTTAGTCTCGTAAAAAGTTTCGGTTCTGGTAGCATATATCTATAATTCTACAAAATCTCAACCAAAAAAAATTTACCGGTCAAAAAATCTGCAGTTTGAGGGATATAACTATTTGTACACGTCTTATTTTGTTTAATTTTTTTTCATTAAACAAAAGTTAAATACAAAATGTATGTACATAAATTGAATTATATACAACTAAAAATTGTGAAATGAGGCTGGGTGTGACCCACACTGGTAACTTCCCATTGGTGCCCATGGCAACTGGACACCCAATGTTATTTTGTAATACGAAAGTCCTAATTCAAAATCTTAAAAGACATTATTCAATATATTCAATATGCGATCAAGTGAAAACAAAAGTTGGGGCGTATTATATTTTTCAACTATTTAAGTTGTATTTTTGGCAGATGTTTTTGCTTTATAAAAAACTATCAATTACATTTTTTTACAAACACCACCAATTCATAGTTACAGCATGTTTTTTGATCTAAAAAAAAACTGTCCGCCGATTTTTTTTTTAAATTCTTTTGAATTCTTTATTACGTAATTATGTGTAAAATAAAATTAACCTGAAGTCGATGGCATTTTTTTCTCGAAATATTCGAGAAGAAACATTTATTACAACTTTTTTTAAATTGCTTTAGTAAAAAAACCACCAATTTAAATTTTTTGAAAAAAATTTTCTGCATTTCATCTGTAAAATAAAATTTATTTGAGGTCGATATCTCTATTCGTTCTCGAGGTACAGTGAAGGATAGAAAGGCTAACAAACGTACGAACGTACATACACACACACTTACAGACATCTCTATAAAAATGATGGATTCGGATTCCTGGGACCTCAAAACGTTGAGAAATGTCAAATTTTTCAATTCGACAAATCACAAATCGGACCAATTACAATAAATTCCAATGGGAAGTTAATAAAATGAAATGAAGTTTAACTTTCCACAAAAAACTTGAGAAAAAATGATTGTTAATAAATGTGTCTTTTTTAAAAAAAACGTGTCCGAATCCCACAAAAAAATTACCACAATTGTATCCAAATGGTTACTCTGAATGGTAGATTGTAGTGAAATTAGTTCACAAAATAATTTTAATCAAAATCGTAGAAGTTGCTTTTGAGAAAAATAAGATTTTGTTTTTAATCAAATTGTATGGTAGGTACCGTTCTGGTTATAAGAAAAATGTTAAAAAAAAGCCAGTTGTCAAGTTTAATGAAAATCGACTGATTTTTTTATTAGGTTCAAAAAAAAATTATAAAAAAATTTAAACTTTTTTTGAATAAAAAAAAATAAAATTTGATATAAAACACTTTTAATTTAAAAAAAAAATATCCATAAAGAAATTGCAAAAATCGTTCTATGAGAGGTACGAGTTTCTCAAAAACGGTTCAACTGGTTTTTATCAATTTTTTTTATAGAGAATGTTTACAATAATTTTAAAAATATTGTGTACCAAAATTTTTTTTTTTTGATTTTTAAAAAAGTTTCAATTTTTTTTCAAAAACGGCTTGTCGATTCTTTTGAAACTTAGCACCCAGCAGTTTTGTGACATTATACAGCACATTTTAAATACATTTTTTTCTTATAACCAAAAATAACGGTACCTCCCATACAAACCCATGCAAACCGGTATTGAAAATATCATTTTTCTCAATAACGGCTTCTACAATTTTGATTAAAATTATTGTGTGAACTAATATCAGAACGATCTACCATATTATTGGGAAAAAAATGTATCTATCGTTTAAAAATGGTACCTCTTATAGAACCATTTTTTGGGTTTTCGACTATCTCATTATCCATCGAACCAATTTTAATGAAATTTTTTACACAAAAGCTACTAATAAGTTTGAATAACATTGCATATCAAAATTTTCAAAAAATCAAATTATGGATTTAAAAAAAAAATCAAAATAATTTTTTGAAAATTCGATATTTACAAAATGGCTGGATGATTTTTTTCAAAATTATTTTCTAAACTCCGTATAAATAAGTACTAAAAACTGGCGTACCAATTTTTTTAAAATTTATTCATGATTTTTTATATAAAAAAATATTAAAAAAAAAAAAAAATTTTTCTCATAAATTGAGATTTGTGTAAAAAATCATTTAGTGTGCATTGCGTTGGTGTCAAACTGTCAAATCAATTTCAGATATTATTTTAATCAATTTATTTCAAATTTTATTGATTTTATGACATTTTCTTAATCTAAACTGTAAATTCCATGTATGTATGTACAAATATGTGCGAAGTGCAAGACAACGGGGTGCTATATTGTTCATATTTATGTACTCACATAATACTTCCTTAAACTAGGCTACATTTTTAGCAGGTGGCATAAAATATAGGCTCCAATAACTAATAAATATCTTTCATCGGATGAAAAGTTTTTAAAATCATTATAGTTTTTAAAACCACAGTGTGATTGCACATAAGACCAAGTTCGTGTGACCCAGTCGTGCATTGCATTTTTTTGGCACAACTATAATTGGTGAGCTATATTTACTTTTACTCTTCCTACCATTCCTCTCTTTAATATGGGCTTCTTTTCCCATTTTTTCATAAATTTCGTCTGTAACTTTATTGGAATTTAATAAGCTAACTGTAGAACAAGTATTCAATAATACATACTGAATTTTATCAAATGTTATAGAATATAAATTTTATTTTGGTCCGAGGCTTGTTCGTAAAAAATGAATCATCGGCTAAATTTTCTACAGCATCTACGGACATATGATCGGATCTTTGTCTAAATAGCTGCGAATTATTTTGCCTAGCATTGGAGCTATATTAATTTCTATATTGTCTACTCAGAGTACATTGCCTGCTTTGATTATTATTATTATATTATTATTGTGTCTAGTCTGATTAAATGTTATAACCTGAATTATTTTTAAAATTATTATTGACATTGTTATGCTGTGGTTGCATCTAGACCAATATATTAGCTTATAATTGTCCTCCTAAAACATAGTTTTCGTAAATTTCGGATAGTGACGCGCCTGCCGTTAATTCTTTAATTTTTTAAATTAACAAACTACTAAGGTAAATTACAACTTGAGCCGTATTTGTGCTACATATTGCATATATAGCAACATCATCTACTATAGGTCTAATTTTTTCACGTGAAAAAAAAAAAACGAAAAAAAAAATATCCCGGGGAATATCTAAAAAAACGCTGGGTGGCGAATTTAAAGAAATTTGGCTTAAGATTTTAGCCGAACAAACAGAAAAATAGAATTGCAAGACCCACTTGTGTCGTGTAATAATGTATTCAAATTCAACAAGTATATATGTATGTGAATATGCCCAACCACCCAAATACCTAAAACTTCACAAAAATTCACAAAATAATAAAGAACAAAAATGACGTTCGTCCAAAGCTGTAGACATCACCACTGATGCCATAAAACAAAAATGTTTTAATTTGCTTTTTGTTCAATCGAATTTACCAGAGATTAATTTTTCTTTTGTATATGCAGTGGCGTACATTAAAAAAGCTTTGGAGAAACTTTTTGGGGCAAACGAGTAAAATAATCGAAAAACATCCGTTTAACATTAATTGCAATTAAATTTTAAATATGGGCAATTAAACTTCGGAGTTTTGGTGTGTTGTATTTTTTTTGTTTTTTGTTTATATAAAACAAACTTTTAAGTGAGCGCAAAAATGAGTGTAATGGTAATATTGAATAGTCGTTTTGCCTGGCAATCGTTGTCGCAGTCGTGCTGTCATCGTATAAGAGGATATACAAATATACATATGTACGAAACAGTTATCCAATAATATGTTGAGTATTTTTATTTTTTTTTTCAATTTTTATTTTAAACTCCCTAGGTTAAGCGGTTTTTCAATTCTGTAAATTATATAAGCGTGTGTCTGTGTGTGTGCATGTGTATTTGTACAACTGCAACTGCATATGCATTAACATATCAAACTATTTAGCAATGCAATGGTTTTCATTAATTGTTAATTTTATGGGAGAGCATCATGTCATGGAGCCAGGTGAAGTGTATTTCATGCTTCTAGCAATTAAAATAAATTAATTGAAAAAAAATTGTTAATGAAAGGTTTTTTATTCTGCTCATGACATTTTTGGTTAAACTTCTAGACATTTTGTTTGTATACACAATAAAGTCAATGTATGGTATTTTTATTCTATAAAACAGCATCAAATTAAAATCTGAATATTTTTAAAATTTAATAACATGATAAAACCAAAGCAGTTTTGCAAAAAAAATAATCATTATACTTTTACTTACAAGTATATACCTAATAGGCTTACTGAAATGATAAACATATGTTTTAACATGAAGAGAATAAAGAAGAAAAAAATGGATTCCGTCATACAGATTTTCGCTGTGTGTCTAAGAGAAAGGGTGATTCGCATACGGTGTGACCGAAAGTTGATAAAGGAAACACATTTTAATGAAAGGGGAAAGCGTTAAGCCGCGAGGGGCAATTTTCTAAAATTGACTTAAAACCAAAAACAACGATAACACTTACAATGCACTATAAATAAAGTTGTTTTAGTAAACAGTTTATGGAAGATTCTTTTTTAGACTCAAAATTTTGAAGAAAAAAATGAAAAAAAATATCAAACTAATTTTTTCTAAAATTTTTTAGAAAAATGGTTATAAATGGTACCTCTCATAAAACCATTTTTTTTGATTTTCGATGTTGACCTATTTTTTTTTATAGAAAATCTTTAAAAAAGTATTAAAATATATACCAAAATTTTCAAAATTATTTTTTTTTTGGATTTTTAAAAAAAGTTTAATTTTTTTTTTAGAACTTGATAATTCAAAAACGACCTGTTCGATTTTTATTAAACTTGGCATTTAGCAGATTTTTAAAATTATCTATGTGAACTAATATCAGTACGATGTACTATATTGTTGGAAAAAAATTATCTATCGTTTAAAAATGGAATCTCTCATAGAACCATTTTTTTGGTTTTAGAATATCTCATTATCTATTGAACCGATTTCAATGGAATTTTTTACACATTAGCTCCTAGTAAGTTCAAATGATAAATGCGTATCAAAGTTTTAAAAAAAAAAAAGAATTTTAGATTTAAATTATAATATATAGTTAATATAGTTAATTTATTTCTTTTATCTGATGAATATTTTTTTTTAAATATTAAGACTTTAAAAACACGGAGTGATCGTACATAAGGGAAAATTCGTGCGACACAGTCGTGTGTATTATTTTTTGTAGAGTTAAGCTTAAGTTCAATGACATATTTTTTCTTCACAAAACCAATGGAACAAATAATGAAACCCAAAGTCAGTTAAAAAAAAAAATACTCATACGACCAAGTGACCCAATTGAATGTACTTCGGAAATTAAGTACATTTTTTTTCTTTCCCAATTTTTTCCTCATAAAAAAATTCAATTTAAAAAAATGTTGAATTATTATAATATGGGTGATAAAAAAAGTTAAATGTTAGTTATGTTCGTTTACCAAAAATATAATTCAATTTACTCACTCTTTGTGTCGAGAATCCATCCAAAGTTGTGCGCACAATAGACGATGAAATCTTTTCTTAGTTTTGAATATTTTTGATATTAGAAATTTAATTCTAGGTAGGAAATATATTTTTTTTTAATAAAGAAATTATTTGGTTTTAGGTAAGGTACGTAGGTTATTTTTTTCTTTCTTATTTTTTTCCTTTTTTCTCCCTCACACACTTTAAATATTAAAAATAATAAATTTTCCTTTTCTTTTAATTTAATGTGTATCAAATGATTTATACTTACATACATACATATGTAATGTTTTGAATAATCAATTAAATCCTAAACCAACTAATATAATTAGTTAATTAATATGATTTTTTTTCGTGTATATTTTTTTTATTGCTTTTTCTTTTTGACTTCAGGTCATGGTTGAGCCAAGCAGGACTTTGTCTGGTTTCGAAGCTCTGGTGCTTCAGGCGATGCACAGTGGTACTCTGGCTTAAATTTCGATGTGGTTGCATGAGTCACACTCCTCAGAGCTTCTTTATAGCTCGGTTGTAAATATATTGAAATGCCGAGGTTGTCAAGCTGGTTCGTGACTTTTTGCTATTAGGCCTCGACGACAGAAAAAGTACCAGGGTATCTACATGTGCAATTTGGGCCTCTGAATCTCACGTGCACTGATAGGAAAAGCTTTTAATGTCCTAATGAAAATACCTGTACCTTTTTTATTCGAGCTAGAATTTTGAAATGTCTGATCACATCGATCGAGGTGAAAAAAAATGGCCAAGTCATTGTCCTCGTATAGTTTTTTTATTAGTTGCGTTTATAATTTCATTACAATATAAACCACTTCAAACGCAACATGTACAAAATTTTGATTATATTATATATAACAATTCCTTTTTTAGACATCAACTTTTTTAGAAATCAAACTTTTTAGAAAAAGGCAAAAGGGAACATTTAAGTTTTAGATTTTTTTAAAGTTTATATAATGAAGCATTATTCTACCTGACATTTTAAGACATATAATTTTTTCCTTTAATATATTTAACATGGGTTCTTGGATTCATTAAAAGATTCGGTCGTGATTTTCGGGACCCTTGTGTTCTTAAACTTCTATTTACTTCGTTTGTTAGACCAATTCTAGAATATGGCTGTGTAATGGTCACCTTATTACTCAATACATGTTACAAGAATTGAAGCGATCCAAAAAAGGTTTCTGCGTTTCTGTCTTCGGTCTCTTCCATGGGCAAGGGAAAATCTACTTCCGCCTTATTCTCAAAGACTAGCTTTGATCAGCCTCCCTTCTTTGACTAACCACAGAAAGTATATACAATTTTGTTTTATTGTTGGGATTATTAATGGTTCGATATCATTACCATCAGTTCTAAGAAAATTAAATTTCAGTTACAGTCGTTCAAGTTTAAGGCGACAGCAACCTATTATTCAAATATTTAGCAGATCAAACTATGGTGTATGTAGCCCATTCAATCAATTAATAACAATTTATAACGAATTTCATTTTTGTTTAGAATCTGTAAATGATAATATAAAATGTAATAAATTTAAACTTATGTTTTTCAACAATGATTAATAATAATTGTAAATTATGATATTAGATTATATTAGATTATAAGAACTATTTTTAACATTGTTAACGTTAGATTTAAACGAAATAAATAAATAAACATAGTACATGCATTTTATTATAAAATTAAATTTCTAAAATGTTATTTGGAATATTTTCAACTGAACCAATAACAAAATAAATCGATTTACCCTTTTGTTATTTTATTTCTTCTATGTATGTATATCCTTGAAACACATAATGGTTGATATTTCCCTCTGTAAAATCTGTTTATCCTTATTGCTTATCGCGGAGATGAATTTCGTCAATATCCATACGTACAAATCAAGAAATATTTCTCATCAGAAATGAGAACGAGGACCCAAGATGTTGCATTGATGATGATGAATTTTCTGCATCTGATTAGGACCATCCATTTTAGACTGTATATGATGCTTGCGTTCAATATACGAGTTAGTTGGTAGGTATCATCAGCTCTACGTACTTCGGTACGTATAAACTTGCCTCTGGACTATTTGTTATATCAGGATATAATATTTAGGTTGTATATAGTGTTCATTTGCAACTTTTGGGATCACCATCATCTTATTTAGCCTTACTTTTCAACTTGATGTATGTATGTCGTTCCTATGTATATCTTTTTTGTTTCACTTTTTGTTTGTATCTTTTAGATTTGCCTGTCTTTTCGTTTGTGTTTGGTATCTTTAAATGCAGATTGTTATCTGCAAGAATCATTTAATAAATAACACTGCTTGAATAATTCATGAGTTTTTGTTTTAAGAGAAGATATTTATTATTCTCTTTGTATTATGAATTATGTATTTTTTCGTCACTTTATCTATTCAACGAAAAGAGAAACAAAAACATTTTTAACATAATATAAGAGTAAAAATGTAATTCTTTCAATTCTCATTTACACCCCGGATTATCTTTTTCTTTTTTTTTTTCTTTCTTATTTTCTAACTTCTAAGCCTTAAATGAGTATATAAGTAGAGTGATTGTTAGCTATCTTTCTCAAGGTCCTTAATCAATTTAAAATTCTCCAAATTTGAATTGATTTTAAAACGTTTCATTTTATGATAAAAATTAGCATGAACTTTGTTTATGATGTTGGTCAAATACGGAGCAACGAAATTTTAAGTGAATTTAAATTTTTGGTGAACCATGTTACCAGAACATGAATGTAAGCGAAAAGGTGTATAGTTATAGGGATGACTTTATTAAACGATTAATAATTTTGTACTTTTTTGTAAGAAAAATTATTTTTGAGAATTTAGAGAAACATTTAAACAAAAAATATGGACACCCACGCACATTTGTATGCTTCAAAACTAATAAAGTTGCTAGTGGTAATGTCAATTCATGGTAATAGTTAAATAACTACATCAGCCAAGTAAAAGCACTATTTTAATTGGACTTGTTGAATTATTGATTCAAAACAGCTTTTAACGGCTTTTAGTCCGTTAGTTTAAAAAAAGAAGTGCAAACAAAAATGAATTTTTTGCTTTGATTTGTTTTTGTTTTAAAAAAAATATTATTTAAATTTTCAAAATAGTTAGAAAAACTGGATTGCTAAATTTAAAAAAATCGATCCAAAAATAAAAGGGATTTAGGGGAATAACTCAAAAATAGGTCAATTTAAAAAAAAAAACGCCAAACCCCGATTAATGTTATGTAAATTTTTGCCAAAAGTTTAATCAAAATCGTTAGAGCTGTTTTCAAGATAAACAAAAAACTGCGCTGTACAAAATTGTAAGCAAATTGGTTCAGCTGTTAATACTCTCAATAGCTCTAGTGAGTGCCGCCATCAAGGCCGTAGCCAGACAATTTATTAATTAATTTTTTTATCACGCAGTTCCATTAAATAGGTACCTAAGCAGAAAAATTTACGAAAAGGTATTCTATTATATTATTATTATACAAAATATAATCGTACAGTTATTATTTATTAGGTAGGTACATAATTAAATAGTATCATTACAAAAGTATTACATATTTTTACAAAACTATATTCAGTCTTCTGACCTTCTTAGCTGCAAATACATCGATAACTTCCTCAGTGTCAATCTCAATGTGTCGATGAACTTGGTTGGCAATTTTTCATCTGTCAAAGTGGATGTGAAAGTTTGAGCTCCCAATAAAAATTTGAAAAAGAGTGCGAAAAAGTGCAAATTAATTAAAAAAACCTTTTTGAAAATTTAATAAAAGCAAACACTTTCAAAATAAAAATAAAAACTGAATAAGTCTTAACTCTTAAGTCTCTGTAAGGCAAAAAATAAAGTGCATCCAAAAAGCTAACCTCTAAATGGTAAAAAGAGGAATATATGATACTTCCCCAGAACAACCAGGAAACGAAAAACGCCACCCTAGTTTGAGTAAAACGAATACAAAACTCGCTATGGGAACTGCTACAGGCTTAAGTGCTGAAAAAATGCAAGAGATTTTGCTTGAAAATAACAAGAAGCTCGTCGAACAACTTGCTTCGAAATCAGACCTGCAGCAGCTATATAATCAGATCTCAGACCTGAATATGCGTCACGACCAAATTTCCCAAAAAGTAAATTACCTGGAACAACGAAACAGACAACTCGAGGAACAGCTAGAAAAGGTTATGCAGAAAAACACGGAGACGAACCTTGTAATACACTTACCTGTTGATGGCCAATCCGACATGAGTGAAAAGGCAAAATCCACCTGCGCTGCATTGCTAGACGTCACGCCGGACCAAGTAATTGAGTCAGCTTATGGAATCCATAGTCGAGATCCAAAAAGTGCGACATACATTGTTAAAATGAAATCCAAGGGAGCTGCCTGGGACGTATTGAAGAATGCTAGTAAGCTCAAGGGGACAAAAATAAGCATACATAAAGATTTGCCCTTCAATATTCGTCAACGTCGTGCAAAAATGATTCCGATCATGAAGGAGCTCCGTCTTAAAGTACAGTAAAACCCGCTTAAGAGAAACGGCAAAATGTCACAGTATTTCTTTCACTTAACCGAACCCCGCTTAAGTGAAAAAAAATTTCACTTGAGCGGAGTCCGGATAAGTGAAAAAAAATTTCACTTAAGCGGATTTAAAAATTCCATTTTCTCAACCATTTAAACGCTGTGCATCCAAAAATCCAATTCACAATGGAAATTGAAAATGAAAATTCATTGGCATTTTTAGATGTCAAATTAATCAAAAATCAGGATGGAACGTTAGGACACACCGTATATAGGAAAAGCACGCATACTGATAGATATTTAAACGCTGCCTCACACCACCACCCATCCAACTTCAATTCTGTGGTATCTGCTCTTTTAAACAGAGCACATGCAATTTGTGATAAAAATCACATTAAAGAAGAGTTAAAATGGGTTGATATAGCTCTCAGAAAAAATGGATATAGCTCAAGGCAACGATCTTGGAAGCCAAAACCAAAACTCCAAGAAAATTTGCAAACGCAAAATGAAAAACGAGCATTTCTTCCTTACAGAAGAGGTGTCTCTGAAGGAATTGGAAGAATCTTATCCACTCATGGGATAAAGTCTATTTTCAAACCACCTGCGAAAATAAGAAAGATTTTACGGTCACCAAAAGATAAAACACCTCTACAAAACCCAGGTGTTTACTCCGTTCCTTGTAGCTGTGGTTCAGAATACATCGGAGAGACCAAACGAGCGATATTAACCCGCTTCAACGAACACATTAAAGCTATCAAAAAGAATGAAGTGACCAAATCTGCCATATGTGAACACCTGGCATACAATAATGATCACTACATAAGATTCGACCAAGCAAAATCAATTGCGACAGAAAGGTTCTATGTACCCAGATTAGTGCGTGAGGCGATCGAAATAAAAATGCATAAAAATTTCAATAGAGATCAAAGCTTTAATCTATCAGGTGCATGGGACCCACTCATCAACGAGTTGATGAAAAACAGAAATAAGAACAAGAACAAAAATCAAAACACCGCACCAGCTGATGTGATAAGCTTTGCATGCTCAGAAGCATATTCACAACAACAACAATCAATGCGATTGCAAGAGGTACCACTTCAATTGCAAGCACCAACAACACCAAAACAAAACACCAACCGGTACAATCTCCGCGCGAGAAAATAAAATAAAATAGAGACAACAACATCCACCCACAACCATCAGTCAACTCGTGACCACGACAAGTGGAACCTTGTCGAAACGTCGAGTGATTTCATAAACTTTTATGAAATATAATAAAATTGTCGCGGTAAGTCCGAAAAATGCTTTAATTTTAGAAAAAAATTGATTTTATCTTTTGGAGTTGCCTAAAAAAAATTAAATAAAATCCAACAACGATTTAATATGTAACACAAAAATAATTTTTTGATAGCCAAACGAAAAAGCAATTTGTTTACAAAACGAGAATAAAATGGTTGTGACATACAGAAATTTAAATGTCATTTTTGTGGTGAAAATGGTGGAGGTGAAAAATAAAAAAGAAGTGAAAGCGTTCAGCAAATCTTTTGTTCTGTTCGATTCAATTTTTTTTTTCACTTAAGAGAGTTTTTTTCAATGAGAAATATAAAATTTAACTGAAAATATTTTTCAGGTAAGCGGGTTTTTCACTTAAGCGAGTTTCACTTAAGCGGAGTGTTTTATAGGTGATTGGTCGAAAAATGCTCGGGGATGAAAGATTTGTTTCAGCTAAGCGGGTTTTTCTCTTAAGCGGGTTTTACTGTACCCAAAACGAGGTTATCGTTAAGAGATGATAAACTTCTTATTGAAGGAAGAATCTTTTGCTGGGACTCCGTGCAAGGGTTGATGTGTGGTGAAAAAAATGGAGTTGAAATCATTAAATTACTATTTGGAGACATTCCAATAAATTATAAAATATTTATGAATGAATCTACATTTACAAATCACGAAAACAAAACTTCAAATTTGACGTCAAATGTCATTTCGGTTAGTAATGCCAAATCTCAACTTAGGCAGTCATCTAATGAAAATTCTTTGGGTGATGCCACAAGCTCTAAGGCGCCTGCACACGATGCATGATGTGTTCCAGTCTACCAGAGTGAAATAGAGAATCTTTTAGTAAATAAGAAAATAAAAATATTAAGCTATAACGTATCAGGGTTAAAAAATAAATTAAATTTTGTGGATTTCTTTAATTATGTTAAGGACTTTGATATATTTGTATTGTTTGAAACTCACCTTTTAGAATATGATGAAATTAGATTTAAAAGTATATTTTTGAACTACGAACTTATGTGGGAACCTGCAATTAAAACATCGCTATTTGGAAGAGGAAGTGGAGGCACATTATATGGATTTAGTGAAAATCTTGATGGTATTTCTGTAGATTTTAAAAGAGCGGGCGAATTACAAACCTTAGTTATTAAAACATGCAACTGCGAAGTAGTTTTGGTACTAATTTATTTGAACTGCAACCACTGGCAACGTGATTATGAAAGGTTATGCGACTCCTTACAATCATTGAATACGGCTGATATAATGCTTATCGGAGATTTTAATGGTCGGATAGGGTTCTCCCAAAATAATTTCGTAACTGGATATGATGGTGCGTATTTGAACAAAACTCGCAAATCAAAGGACTCAGTTTGTGACAGTAAAGGTTCAAAAATTCTGGAAATTGCCGATGCTTATGACCGTCGTGTTCTGAATGGAAGCTGTGCAGGTGACTCCGAAGGACAATTTACGTTTATCCGAGGAGCATCGTGTTCGGTAATTGATTACTGTTTTGTAGCTGGGAAATGGAATAGTCTTATGGACGACTTCCGAGTTAGAGCGGCGATTATTTCTGACCACATGCCCCTGGAAGTAACATTTTCCGTATTTTCTAGTTTAAATGAGATGGGATTAAAACAATTAGGACTTCTACCGAAGCTTGTTTGGAATGATCGAATGCGTGAAAACTATCAACGTAACTTGAACGTTAATCTTGAAAATCTGAAGGTTCAAAATAATCCAGCTGATATAAAAAACTTAACCGAAATCATAAAAAAGCAGTGCCACAGAACAAACAATCAAGAGGTAACACTGTCTTTAAACAAAAGTGGTTCGATGCAGAATGCTTGAAAGCCAGAAATAAACCCTTTAAGCTCTTAAAGCTTTTGAGAAAAAATAACGCCAGTATTTTCAAAGTACTGTACAACGAAGCCAACATGAATTATAAGCGACTTTGTTATGAAAAGAAAGCAGCGTTAGAACAAGAAAACATAACTGTAATAAATAACACTAGATCGTCAGCTGAGTCTTGGAAAGCGGTGAAATACGTAAACGGACGTACTAACACCATTGCCATGTCATTGAAAGTCCTCTCCTGAAAACGCACTTTAACAACCTTCTTAATGCACCATTAACATTACCTTTATTTCAGTATGCAGCTCCCATGGTTATAGATGACAAATTAGATACGCCTTTTACACTACAAGAGATTGAGGAAGCTATAAATAATTCAAAACGAAATAAAGCACCAGGCTATGATCGAATTCCATTTGAGTTCTATAAAAATTCCACAAACGAGTTTATACAATCACTTACAGTAGAATTCAACCGAATCTTTGACACAGCTCTGGTCCCCGATATATTTAAAAAATCTATAATTTTCCCGTTGCACAAAAAGGGTGACTACAAAGATCCAGCAAACTACAGGGGTATTTCGTTTCTTAACACTTCAGCCAAGTTGTTTTCGGCGCTAATATACAAAAGGCTTAGTGAATGAGTAAAAGAAAAGAACATCCTTACAGAATTCCAAGCTGGCTTTAGAAAGGGTTATTCGACGATCGACCAGATATTTACACTTACCAACATCGCTGCCACATATAAAGATAAACACAGGAAACTGTATGCTTTTTTTGTTGACTTTCGTGCAGCATTTGACACGATATCTCGAGAAGCACTCTTTTACAAATTGTTCCAAATTGGAGTATCAACCAAAATCATTCGAATTTTGAAAGCACTTTATGAAAATAATGTTGCACTAGTGTGGGATGGAGATTTAGCCTTTGAAGAATTCGAAACCTCAATGGGAGTTAAGCAAAGGTGTATACTCAGCGCATTACTCTTCACTCTATTTATTAATGATATAACTGATGCTGTAAAAGATGGGATAAATTATTACGGAGCAACAATTCCAGCTTTGATGTATGCGGATGACATCGTCTTCTTGAGCGATTCTGTGGATGGGCTGTAGAAGCTGGAATTTAACAGTCAATTTGGTGAAATCCAAAATAATGATATTTAGAGATGGAGGTGGCGGGTACTCTAGTCAAGAAAAATGGAAGTTAAATGGTGAAGATGTGGAGATCGTGCGGAAATACAAATATCTTGGAATGCTATACTTACATCTAGAAGAAAAGTTAGCCGATGCTAAACGAGCTATTTCTGCGATATGGGAACGTTGTATTAAAAACAATTATGTATCACATAGTGCCAAACAAATGGTATTTCGTTCTACAGCTGCATCAATACTACTGTACGGAGCTCAAGTATGGGGTTATAGGTGTTACGAATCTGTTGAAAAGTTCCTTCGATATTTCTTAAAGAGGATGTTCCGATTACCAAAAAATACTCCAAATTATATGTTATACATTGAAACTGGTACTCCACCTATGTTCTTGCGTACATTGGAAATGCACTTCAACTACGTTATCAAAGTACTGGAAATGGAAGAAACGAGACTACCAAACATAATTCTGAGAAATGCAATAAGAACGAGCGGTAGTATATACAATGGTTGGAAGGAAATTGCAGCGGACTGTGGAATGGAACTTGTAATTCACACGAATGAGCATCCGTCCTCGTTTAGAGTTAAATTTAATTTGATGCTGGAAAAAGTGGGTCAAATATCGTATAAAAGATTTACCGAGGATGCTGGAGCCTCTCTGTTTAGGAATTACTACAGCAAACTCAACCATCACCTAAACGAAAATACATACTTTCTAAACTGCTACTCTGTGGATAAAATCAGTACGATCCTTAGAATGAGAGGTGAGATAGTCAATCTGAATTTTATACCACACCGTTCTGAACTACCAATACTCTGTGAACTATGCAACATGAGAACTAGGGAAAATGTGTTCCATTTTCTGGCAATTTGCCCAATTTTGAAGGAACTTCGAGTTATGGTGTTTTCAAAGGATACTATGCAGGAAGATGAAGCTTTAAGCATTTTAAACGCTGAAAAGGGATGGGATGTTTTATACAGATAAGCCGTAGCTGCACTTCGATACAGAAAACGAATTTTAGAGGGAGATTTTTAATAATTTTTTTTTTTTTTATTTTAATAAACTTTTTGTCTGTAAATAAATTCAGGATATATAATTATATTGTCAACCTGGTAGACGGCCCTAGACCAAACCAAATAGGCTTAGTTACTGAATAATTGTTAATTATATAAATTTTAAATAAAAGTCATTTTAAACTAACTAACTAACCGTGTGCGTGGTGGAAAGCCACACTGGTGTGATCACAACTGTGTGCACAATTGTATTGTGGGCATGGGCCGCTTTAGATATACCGCATGCAGTTGAAGCAAAAGGGTTTATGTCGTTTGCGGTTGTATTTAAAAATTGTCAGGGTAGGTACCTTACTATGTTCATTATAAATAATGAAGAAACCTAGATATACTCTTTATACTAAAATCAGAAAATTTTGAACATTATTAATAACTACAGCAGAAATTTGAGTAAAATATCATACCTACTGAAGCGAAAAAGTGTGATTTGGAAATGCACTCCTCACACATTTCGGGGGGGATCAAACCCCTGTGATCCCCCCCCTGGCTACGGCCTTGGCCGCCATTGTTTATGATGATGATTATTTGGGTTTTTTTCACTGCATTTTCGATTTGGCAATAATTTCCGGCCATATGTTCTCGGACACTTGAAAACTATTCTTTTTGAGAGCTTTTAAAGCAAGCTTATTCTCATAGACCGGTTAATTAAAAAAAAAAAAAACTTGAAAGAAAGAAGATCGTTTAAATTGGGTAATCTTGCCAGCCAGTGCAAAAAGCCAAACCGAGTTAGCCGAGTACTCAACGATCTTTAGGAGTAAAGTTTTCTATAGCTTGTCTACCCAGCAGGTACCTGCATGTCCCTTCTTGTAAATGAAGCTTATATCGTAGTTTTTTTAACTTCATTATGCCCAGCCAATCGCATTTCTTAGATTGCTCCATGATAACGTTCTATCTAAGAAGTCGCGTCGGTGTTAGGTGTTCTTTCTTGATGACACCATATATATACATACTTGCACTTGTCCCTCTCCTTACCGTGCTCAATCCATATCGACGGTTAAAGTGCAGAACCGCGTAAGTCGAAAAACTCGACAAAGATATTATAAATGCAAAAACATCAAAAAAACCGGAGCCACCTTTTGGCAATTTCAAAGTAACAATGTTATTCTGAACAGTTTACAGAAAAGAGCAGATTTAATTACAGATCGCCATACAAAATTTGACAGGTTTCTTTTGATTTCTGAAAAACAAACAAATAACCAACTAAAGAGGTTTTGCACTTTAACCGTCGATATTCTAAATATGTAGATACTCACAAAAGTGCAAGTGACATCATACTTCTGATTGTTTCAGTGCAGTGGCGGCGTTTGCTAGTAATTTGAAGTACATTTATATGATTTTTCTTCTACTGTTAACGCGAGAGTTTTGCACTATTCTCTTATGAATAAAGATGTTAAGGAATTATAACAGCGCATCTTAACACATAATGAACGAAAAAATTTGCCGGGCATGATTTCCTCCGACAATATTTTTGCAAGTTATCTAGAACATACTTCCTATAAGCAACTCACTACTACAGCTTGGCAGCAAGTTCAGCAGCTCCAGTATTGGACTTAAGCTTAGACAATTTGATTGGAAAGCACTGATGTTCTAAGACATCTAGGTTGAATGTCATGATCTTATTGTAATAATTCGTCTGTCCTGTTTTATGGTTTGCAGAAATGATTTCTCCCTTTCTTCAGAATCGATTACTAAGGATCTAACTAATATTTTTTCTTGACTGTATTTGCAGACTTTGGCTAAAATCATGTAATCATTGAGACTTTTTTATTTATTGGTAAAACTTCTGAACATGATTTCTGATTTAGGAATTTATTATATTTACGATTGCGTGCTTCTGATGCTCCTTCTTTTTCCTTCTTAGAAGGTCTTCTTACCTCTTCGCGATCGAGCTCTTATCCTTTTATGGAAGCGTCGCCGGTGTGTACACCCCGTTTAGTTACATGCTCTTCCCAGTACTCATGGTCAAATAAGATGTTTCATTGTAATTATTAAATATAAAACCGCCACGCCATCCGGAGGCAGCATCTCTGATGGCTTCTTGGCAATGCCACCACTGGTTCTTAATACTTTATGTCGGTGGCATAGGACTTCTTAGAAAGTTGTTAGAGGAGATCGGTTGAAAGAGCACCTGACGATCTCTTGCAATATGCAGTCGTCAAACGTCGAATTCTTTTTCAGTATTTACTTGTTTTGGCTTTAATCTGGGTATCCACAGCAGTAACTCGGCTACAATGAAATATGAGTCCAATACTCCAATATAAAGTTAGTCCTTCGGATATCTATAAGACTGGCGGAGGACTTTGATAAATCAATAAATAAATTTGGTAGCACGATAGCTCGTGTAGAACAAGAACCTATATTGACTTACAACTCTCAACCATTCGTGTGTGCGTGTTTTTGGCAGAAATGAGCGGGCCTACAATTTTCTGCCGAACACAAACGGCTAAGTGAGACGCACTTCCTCTTAACAAGTGATACTCTTGGAGGATTTCCCAATTTCTCTCAAGAAAACAAAATTCTGTTTTTTTTATGCGGCCATAGCCTTGGAATTGTAATCAAGACCTTTGACGTGAAAGTTCTACGCACTAAATATTATGCCTCGGGAGGACTTTGATGTTCTAAAAAAATATAAGATATAACTTCGGGCACCAAGAGTTCTTTATTTCCAAGAAGCGCGAAGCTCGTTAATGCGCGCCCACTTTTAATGGCGATAAACTATTATAACTGTTATAAATTGGCATTTCTCTAGTCTCGACTATAAAATATACACAATTTCTTCAAAACTGTTTTAAGAAATTTTTTGTTTACAAACAAAATCCATTTTAAAAAAGGCACAGGGTCATAAGTCCACAGGCAAAATGTACATAATGGATTTTTGACACACTCATATGAGTGGGTTCGCAAAATATCGCTCGCGAATCATAAAATACGGATCTTTATCATTCTTTATCGATCTTCTCACGAACCATAACAAATATAGTTCGCGAACGATAAAATTTTCGATCTATACAAATTTATGGTTCTCTCACGAACGAACTATATCCATTTTTTGTGTATCTCTCGTTCGTAAGAGATCGGAAAAATAAAATTCAGGTAGAATATGGTTCGCTCGCGATAAGGATCAGCGTTGCCGCCCAAAAAAAAATTCCGTGCCACATTTCCTAAAAAATCGTGTCATTTTCGTGCCATATGAAAAAACCAAAAATTCGTATGTTAACGAAAAATATATAAATCAATTGTGGGATGAAATACAACAAAAAAAATTGTAGAAATAATTTTTTCTATAAAAAATAAGAGTTTATGCCAGTTTTTCCTCCATCTGGCCTCCATTTGGAGTAAAATATGGAAACAAAAAAATCGTGCCATATTGAATTTTTTCGTGCCATCGTGCCATGATAAAATTTTCGTGTCAAAAAGGCACAATCGTGCCACTTAGGATAAATATGTTTCTTGTAATGAAGATGTAGTTGGCGAATCAAGATGTTTAATTTGTGAAAAATGATTCGGGGGTTACTGAACAACCATCAGGAACTGGAAGTGTGTCAGTTCGACAAGAAAAAAGTAAATCGGTCTTAATTGACATGAAGAAGAGTGATTTTAAAATGTTGTGTGGTATTAGTTACGATAAAAAATATTCCTATTTACTATAATATATGATATTTATATAAAATCTAAAATTACATTTTTTTCTTATTCGAACGGTTCGCGAATGGATCTTCAATAGTTCCCACGTGATAAATTCGCGAACGAACCATATTTTACAGATCGCGACAGATATGATTCGTTCGCAAACACGAATTTTATTTTAAAGGAACCAAAAAATAAGATTCGCGATCGAATATAAAATAAAATTCCTTTACGAATTTTTCGCGAGAGAACAAATCATATTTTATCGTTCTTCGAACCTTGATTATAAGTCCACAAATATGTTGTGAATTTTTAATCCACTTCTGGTCTATCGATTGTGGATTTCTAACTCACTTTAGAGATTTCAAAAATATTATAGTTTATTATTATTGAAAAAAATGTATTCTGCATTTTTTAAACTTTAGATTAAATAGGAATTAGTATTTTTTTGGGCTTTTGGCCTGTGGACTTATGAGCCTGCGCCTTTTAAAAATACTTCAACTTAATATACCTAGCCATCGGGCATTATACATCAACAAATTCTTAGTGCATAACTAAGCCCAATGTCCTTATAAATCTCAGTTTTGTATATCATTTCGGATTCGTTATAATCATCGACAACTTGGGTATGATGGCATCTAACTATAAATTCATCATCATATCTGGGCAAAAAGTGTTCAATGGCAAGTAGGTACAGTCGAAAATACCTACTTATTGAATATTGTGAATAAAGTCTTTGTATATAAATATATAAGTAGGTATATTAAAAAATTTATATGTATATGATATCCCAGACAGTTTAAGTTCTTAGACAAATACTTTCTCGAGTCTTACGATTTCACTCAACGATTCTTTTACTGCTGATGTTATTGTTGTTAATCAACAGCTCTTAAAAAACCGTCAATTCACTTACTTTTTTAGTAGCTAGTCCTTTATCTTATTTTATATCAAACATACGCAGACACCACCAAGTCCAATTGATTATACTCGTAATTGTACTACAAAAAATAATAATTTTTTCTAGAAAAAAAAAAAACAAGTCAAAACACAAAAACAGAAATATACTTATTCTATACCTACCTGCTACTGGAGCATAAGGAAGGGACTGATGTCTATTTGGTTTTTGTTGTTGTTGTCCTCAGTCCTTGGTTCTAATTCATATATAAATACATAATAATCTTCAGTAAAAGTACTGCCTCGAGAAGTATTTTCTTTTCATCTTCGTTCGATATGAATGTACATGTACATTGTACATATCCGTGTGCTTGTATTTGTCATCATAATCAACGGTATACTTTCGTCCTTATTTTCGAAATTAACTGACGAAAATTAAACTCAAACCAACAACAAAAACAAAAAAACACAAAAGCGAAGAAATAAAAGAAAAACAAAATGGATTACATCTACAATAGGTAGATATATATAAGGTCCAAATTCTTAAAGAATGTATAGGTACACACACACAATGTGGGGATGCCTTCATTCGATGGTTCAGGTTAAAGTGAAATGGGGATTACTTAGAACTGTTGGATACGTATTTTTCCTCACTTTACCATAAAGACCGCACACCAAGACAGAGACGGTGGAGCAGTATACAAAAAGTAATTAGCGTATTTAGCATTTTTATGACGAAACATAATTGTGTTTCTTTTTTTTGTATTTTCATCAACTTGATTTTTTTGTTTGTTTTTGTCTCGATACTGTCAAAAATACCCTCCCTTAGATCATCTTATACACCGCCGACGACGTCTTAGTCCGTCGTCCTCGTTGTCCTCGACTTCGACATCGTTGAACCGCATATAAGAAGTAGGTAGAGTTTTTTTGTTCTCTTATTTTGTTTGAGTGCCTTGGTATAAAGAGGACATTGCTATACAACGTATAATCCTATGAAATGTTTATAATCACACCTCCCTCTGTGTTTTGTTTAGCTTGTGTTGTTATTGTTAGGAGAGATAAGGGTCAAGTTAATATTCAAGTTTTTGTTTAAGAGTTGTGCTTTTTGTATTTGTATGCTAACTTATGACAAATGCAAATTTTTCAAACAGTATGGGTCCAAGGCTATTGCCTTGAGGAACTTCACTCATATTCAAGAGGTCATATTACATATTTATCTAGCTCTTTCGGATTCAATTTTCACGTTATTTCAACGACTATTTTCGATGTGTCCCTTGATCAGAAAAGAAGGCTATTTCTTTGTCGTTATTGAGGTCTATAAAAACCTTGCCAAGTAGTCCCAGCGTTCCATGGTAACTACTAACTACACTGCATATGTCTGCACTGGATGTCTTGGCTGGCTTACATTCCTCATATTAGTAGATTCAGGTGGTTTTATAAAGTTTTGGAGGCATCTTCTACTAGATTGTAGCAGGTATCTTTTATTCAGCTGAATTATTTTGGCTTCTTGATATTGGTAAATTCATCTTTTCTTCATATTCTTTCTTAGTGGAAGCAAATTGGAAACACAAATATTTGGTGGACAAATAGCACAACTTGTCAAACGGAAGAATAGATTTGGGCAAATCAAAAAGCACGATAGTCCCTAAAAGAGAAGAGTTCTGAAGGTAGGAATCATCTCAGACGGTTTTTCTTCCCTCTATAATTTCAGAACCACAACCAAATAATCAGAATCTTGTGGTGCATACAAAGGAGAATTTGAGGTTTACTTAAATAAAATAAAATAATTTAACAAAGTATGAGACATTTCTTCCCATTCTCAAACAAACATATTATAGATAGTACATAGGTAGATAGCACAAAGTAGCTTTTTTACCGTTTTTGTTTTTAGTGCTTTTTGTGCTCTCTCTGAAGTCTCTCTGTGTGAACAATTAATTTTAGAATACAATTTAATTAAGAATGGGGCATCGCACACCATCAGAGTAATTCAACCTGGGGAAATCGAAAATTGTAGGCGAGGGAGCTGAAGAGTTCAGAATGAAACGGGCAAAACGTTCCTCCCCGGCAAACATTTTCCTTCAGAACTGTATTATAAATTATTGAAATAAGTTAACAAATACTTCGATTTTGGTTATAATAAATAAATAATTGATTAATAACTTAATACAGTTTTTAGGTAAGTGTCTAAAATTCTTACCCCAAATCCATTAAACACTGAATTGAACTGACTAATTCTTTATATAACTTTTATCTCAATTTCGGTCGCTAAAAGGTCTCGTTATAGTTTTTTGAAGTGAAATGAAAAGAATATTCACTTAACACTTCACCTAACACAAGTTGTTTGTTTCTAGACAAAAAAAAATCGGTTGTCAATTGTTATTTTTCTAAAAGCAAACAATTTTTTTTGTTCGAGTGTCAAATTGAAAAAATAAATAATCCTACAATTAATTTATACACACAATTTTTCGCAAGCTTTCTTTACTCCGTGTGCGATCGAGGCAAAAGTTATCTAGTCTCCTTCAAAACAAACCCGATGTGTGATGGTCCAATAAGTTTAATGAACGAAACAAGCATTCCTATATGGGTGGACTTTTCACATAGCGGGACATTTTTTTTTTTTTTTGGGACAGCTGGACATAAAGCTCGAAAGCGCGACTGTCAAATTATAGGAGACATTTGTTATTTAATGGTGCGACTGCTCACGAAGAATCATCAGACCAGGGACTAGTGCCATAGTGATTTACAACTTTCAATCATTTCTTTCTATGCATTTTGTAAGTCGACAAAAATGGAAGGGACCTAAAATTGTTTGCAGAATCCAAATTGTTTAGATGAGTTGCACTTGCATTTCTCCCCTGGAACAATTCAATTGTAATACTTGTGCTTTAACTAATGCTCATCAGTTTACCCCTAAGCTTAACATCGTACATTCTGTTAAATATAGAGATTCTTTCTTTGGGCGCACAACACGAATGTGGAATGCTTTGACCTGGCTCTTTACTTGTCCCTCTCATTTTGGTATTCAGAACTTCAAAACCAATGTTCCTCGGTATTTCTCGTTAAATCCTTCCTTATTTTCCTAACGCCGCGCCGCCTGTGTGTTTAAACTTTTTAAGGATAGTCAAAAAACCCTTTATTGCCCGTATAATAAAACAAAAATTATAACTGATAAATTATTCTCTCGGAGAATTTTCCACTATCTACCACAAAAAAAGTTTTTATTTAAAGTTGTGGAACAGGCTGGAGTTTCAATGCCCAGATTCCAGTATGACAGTCCAATGTATACTAACCAATACCTTACGGGATACCTAATACTTGAAATTGTTTAGATTCCTGATTTTTTAATTTAAATGTATTTAGTAATATCGAAAAGTTGCCTAAATTCGACCATGAAATTGAAAATGTCTCCCGTTTCCAACAAGCCATGTTGCCTAACATACTCTTCCATATAAAACCCCTAACCCAGTCACTCTCTATAAACAAATTTCACTTAAAAGTAATTTCAAAAAAAAAAAATCAATAAACCGTTTTCGAAATATCAAATTTTCCAAAAATATTTTCTTAGATTCCAAAAACATTTTGATGAAATGATTTTTTTTAATTTAAATACAATTTTACTGAAAACTTTGGCATAAATACAATAATATTTAAATTTCAAAACCATACTCGAGAAGTCAAAGATAAGATGATAAAATGTATCAACAATCAATTTAGATTTTTTGTGTTATAAAAGTCAAATGGATTAATGTACGCGGTGTTTGAAAGGTCTCCACTTTGGGATTAACAAAATGAGACTCAGAATGGTTGTGGACAAGAAGTGAAAGAAAGTAGCTGTGGAGTCGGAAAATTGTAAGTTTTTTTTTTCACAACATTTATATTTAATTATATGAAGAGGACTCAATTTTGTATCATCAAGTAAAACAACAGCACAACAGCGATCTGAAATGCGACATTGTGTGTGCACAGTCAAAGTTCGGATCGCTTCTCGAATCGCACTTCTGTACAAAATATGCGATTTATTACATAAAAGAAAACTCATTTAAGAATTCAGTACGTGTTTTTTTTTTTATTTTCAGAAGAAAAACATAATTTCTTCATAACTTAACCCCTTCTCCCCTATGAGTTTGTACGCTTTTTGTTTATTTTTTCACCAAGAAAATTTAGAATTTAGAGGTTTTTTAGGGCTCTCCTGTTTTTCTGTAGTCCCTCACATTAGGAGGGAAAATCCCACTTAAACACGAAACCATAAGCTTGAGATTCATGCATGTTCTCCTATAATATTACATATATTTACAGGGTGTCCCATAATCAATGGTCCAAACTGGAACTGATGACAAGCCACAGCCTTTCACAATTTAGTAACTTGTCCGTACCGAATCATAACGGTTTTCGATTAACGGATGTTTTTTTTTTTTTAATTTCAAAAACACCTACTTTGAACGAGGTTTAAGGTCACCCTATCCATAATCTATTTTTGTTTTTTAATTTTTTGTCTAGATAATAGTAAGGCAAATTTTAAGCATTAAAATATAAAAAAATGTTTGATTTCCTGCACCATTTTTCTCGAGATTAATAGATAATATGACACTGTGATCAAATATTTTTTTACTTAAATCTTTAAACGAGCATCCTGAATAAAATTGTACGACTCAATACTGGTTTTCACTTTTAAAAATTTGAAATGTTTTGTCGTGTCTTGTGATTCCCGAATTTATGTTATGTATCTATGTTATGGAAAACACAATACCTCGTTCAAAGTAAGTCTTTTTGAAGTTTCAAAAAAACATCCGTTAATAGAAAACCGTTTTGATTCGGTACGGACAAGTTACTAAATTTTAAGAGATCATGACCTGGCCTATCACCAGTCTCAGTTTGGACTGTTAATTATGGGACACCCTGTATACGTTAGGATGTAATTGTAATGATATGGCACACAGGTTATGTTGAGACACAACAAATTCAAACAACCGTCGTCGTCGTCCCTCTCCCAAAAAAAGTTAGTTATTTGTATGTCAAGAGAGCTGGTTTACATTTAAGTTATAACGGTGCGGATAATTTCAAGTGATATTCTAAAGCTATAAACAGAGGAATTGTGTGCTGCAAATTGAAATTGTGGATGGACGTTTTTTAGGTTTTATTTTTTTCTGTTTACCTTAAAAATAAAATATGTATGTAAGGGTGATAAAAATAATAAGAAAAAAAAAAAACGAAAAAATATGCGATTCCAAATAAAAAATAAAAATAAGATTTATTGTTTCAACCCCCACGTGGTCTTTATATATTCGGATTATGTAAGCGTGTTGCGCGACTACTGGGTGCTAAGTGGAAATCCCGTGTGAAGGATTATAAAATACAGACTATGGTTGGGTCGCGGTTAGTGTATGTGTGATTGAATACTCTATAAGCACGGTTACCATTTAAGTAGTTTTTTTTTTTTATTTTAACTCGCAAAATACATAAATAATAATGACACGTTATTCTAATTTTTTTAAGACCAAAAATAACGGTCTGTTTCATAAATTTAAATTTTGTAATTAAAGAAAATCTATATAAATGGTATATATCTTCCATATAACCATTTTTTTTATTTTGGATTTTTTCAAAAACGGTTCAACTGATCTCGATAAATTTTAACATTAGAAATGTTTAAACGGAGGCATACAATACAAAAAAATCAACAGAATTTCAAAAATATGAAACGCCTAGTAGACAAAGGGGGCGAAACGTGAGGGGAATAAACATAATAAACAATGAACAAAATAAAAAAAATAAACAAACTAAACAAAATAAACAAAATTATTTCATTCATGCTTTGTTGTTACTAGTTTGAGGAAACAGAAAACGAAGAAGATGATAAAACGGACAGAAAAAAAGGAGAAATGTTCGTAGGAAAAAAATGGGTATGTTTTTGATGATTATTTTTGCGAAATCCGAAAAATACCCTATTTGCGTTTACTTAAATGCTTATATCTTTCGATCCAATTATCCGATTTTCAATATTAAGGTATACAATTAAAGGAAAAATGACTGGCGTGTTAGAGCAAACAATTTTTTTCAAAATCATTCAAAATTTTATACTAAAAACATGAAAATAAATATCGGACAAATAATTTAATTCAATGAGGAAGTTGATAAAAACAAAAAAAGCATTAAAATACTTTCAACCACCAATTGGCGAGAGGGAGATAGTATTCCAAAGCAGGCGGCGGCGGAGTTTGTGCAATAAAAAACCACAATCGTGGCAAATTTGCTTCGCGTCGGAAAAAAAAGCTAAATGTTCATATGTACCTACCTAAGTTTGTAGTCGGTATAATAATTGTAAAGATACATTGTGTTTGGTTTGGCTTGCTTATAACTTCGGTTCTAATAATCCGTTCATTAATAGAAACAAAAATTTAATACAAAACAATAATTTTTTAAACCACATGTATTTGACCCTTTTTAGGAAAGTTATGATGTTGGTACCTATGTTCAGAAAAGTTGCTCAACATTTAAATTTGACATTCAATGTACATACATAAATACATAAAGCTTTTTTCATTTCTAATGTTCCTCAACTATGCTGGAATGGCAAATCGGGTAAATTTTTTATAGAAAATAGTTTTGTGTACCAACATTTATTTTTGAAAACTTAATAATTTTTTGAAAACGATTTGGTCGATTTTTACAAAACTTCGCTCTCAGCAGTTTTTTAACATTATCTAGCAGATTTTAAACATAAATTATTCCTTTAACCAAAAGTAATTGTACCTACCATACATACAACTGTTTAAAAACCGTTAAGAGAAATCTCATTTTTCTCAAAATTGACTCCCACGATTTTAGTGAGCTTATATCAGTAATTTTTTAAATCCCTTATTTACGGTATATCTCTTAAAATTATTTTAACATTGAAAATGTTTATAGGGTCGTTCTGAGAAAAGCATTTTGGTAGCAAAATTAACAAAGTTAATGAATGAACTTTGGAATAAAGGGTGACAACGATTGACTTTTTGGTTGGTGTTACCAAAGAAATTACCAAAATGAATTAAATGACCAAAAGAACAAGCGATAAATTTCAGCCAGCGTACCTACACGTTGATCATCGCCAACTGACGACGAGCTTCAGTGAAGGATTGTTGAATTTGTACAAAATTCGAAAAACGCTCGATTCGAGCCCACTTAGAAACCAATATTCGTATTGTATTTTATTGTTTCCCCTAAGGGTTACAAGTCTTCCACCACACTCTCCTCTCTTCCCATCCCTCTCTCTTTACTCCTCACAACCTCCAGTGCCTTTATCCACTCTTCCACCCTCCCTCCAATAACTTTAATTATAATTATTGGATCTACATCAACATTTTTGCAAAGGCGTACAACATTTTTGAGAACTAATTTCACGGCAAATGACGCACGGGAAAAGAAGAAGAAGAAACCGAAAAATAAAAAATAAAAATAAAAATAAAATAAAATAAAATAAAATAAAATAAAATAAAATAAAAATAAAAATAAAAATAAAAATAAAAATAAAAATAAAAATAAAAATAAAAATAAAAATAAAAATAAAAATAAAAATAAAAATAAAAATAAAAATAAAAATAAAAATAAAAATAAAAATAAAAATAAAAATAAAAATAAAAATAAAAATAAAAATAAAAATAAAAATAAAAATAAAAATAAAAATACCTAAAAATAAAAATAAAAATAAAAATAAAAATAAAAATAAAAATAAAAATAAAAATAAAAATAAAAATAAAAATAAAAATAAAAATAAAAATAAAAATAAAAATAAAAATAAAAATAAAAATAAAAATAAAAATAAAAATAAAAATAAAAATAAAAATAAAAATAAAAATAAAAATAAAAATAAAAATAAAAATAAAAATAAAAATAAAAATAAAAATAAAAATAAAAATAAAAATAAAAATAAAAATAAAAATAAAAATAAAAATAAAAATAAAAATAAAAATAAAAATAAAAATAAAAATAAAAATAAAAATAAAAATAAAAATAAAAATAAAAATAAAAATAAAAATAAAAATAAAAATAAAAATAAAAATAAAAATAAAAATAAAAATAAAAATAAAAATAAAAATAAAAATAAAAATAAAAATAAAAATAAAAATAAAAATAAAAATAAAAATAAAAATAAAAATAAAAATAAAAATAAAAATAAAAATAAAAATAAAAATAAAAATAAAAATAAAAATAAAAATAAAAATAAAAATAAAAATAAAAATAAAAATAAAAATAAAAATAAAAATAAAAATAAAAATAAAAATAAAAATAAAAATAAAAATAAAAATAAAAATAAAAATAAAAATAAAAATAAAAATAAAAATAAAAATAAAAATAAAAATAAAAAATGTTCTTCAACATCAACCGGCAAATTGATCAAATAACAAGCCAACAAGCGGGTTGATTTGATCAACAACCGACTTATTCGAAAACCTAGTTCAATCGTGTATGATATTACAGTTCGAACTCGCCGCGTTCTGTGATGCAAAACGAGCACTTGAATATTTAATTTGATGTTAACACATCTTATCCGTAAGTCCCGGCACTCCAACTTTTTTTTAGGATTTCGACTATCATATAACCGGACACTGACGGTTTTGAGAGGTGTCCAATTATGAAAAAACAAAAAATAAAATTGAGAACCTTAAAAAACTCATTAGCATACCTATTCATAATCTAGAATTTTCTTATTTTAGCCCGAGTTCGCTTCCCATATTCAAAAATTGCAATTGCAATTTCACCTCTATACTCTTTAAAATTCGACAAGTTGTAAGTTACTATCCAAAAAGTACTGGAATGGACCTTATAAAAAACTTGAAAAGTAATATCTACTTCACGTGCACTTTGTCCGCTTATAAGAGAGCCGAACTCTATTGCGGTTATTCCGCTTATGTGTGTCCGTTAGGAGAGAGTTTACACTGTATTTCAAAAATGGTTAGGTGATTATTTTTTAAAATTAAGTTATTTAACTCCGCATTAAGAAATACTAAAAAATGGCGTACCAATTTTTTTTTTTTTTTTAAATATTTTCAAAATTTTAAATATAAAAAATTAAAAATATTTTTTTTTAAACTATTAAAATAAAAATACATTTTGAATTGCTTTAAACAGTTTAGTTGTTGGTATATTAGGAGAACTTTTTATGTTTTTGTGTTGATTTTTCTGCTTTTTGAATAGATTTTTTTTTCAATGCAAAATGGGATACCACGTCTTTTGCATATAAAATTTCAATTTTTTTAGTATTTCAATGAACCCTTACGCTCTAGCAATCTTTTTCCTTCGATAGCAGTAAATGATAATAGTTGTGAAAAGAGGGTAGATGCCACGCCTCCAGAATAAAAAATCTCAAATTTTCAATTTGTATTAAAAGTCCGACCGATTTACAATATTTCAGAGTTCTACATCAACCAGAAAGCGCTCAATGGAATTGAAAACAATTCTGAGAAATTTAGTAGTTGCCAGTGGGCGTGGAATGGAAGATTTAAAATTTTTAAAACAAAAGTGAGTTTGAGTTCAAAGATGAAAATAACGTTTGGGTTTAAGTTGAAAGTGAGAAATGAGTAGAGATGTCCATAGACATTTTTTATGAATATTTTTTTGAAATACTTCAGATACATACATATGTAGGTATAGGCATCTTCCTTTACAATACAAAAAATTAAACATATTTTGACTTAAACGGTAGGGTTTTTCTTTAACTTTTTCAGTAGTGAATTTTTTCAAGTGGCAACCGTGCCAATATCAAACCAACCAAACGAATTACTGGTGCTTTGTGCATTCCTTTTTTATTTCATTGCTTTTATTGTTTTTTTTTTTATGTATGTCCAGCTCTGGATCAAAACTATTGATTTCAGCCGTGAGGTTTAGCTGAAAAGGTTCATATGTAGGTATTCATGGCTTCAATACTTAATGATAGTGCAAGTTGTGCGAATAATACTTCTAGCTGTTGTTCTCACACAGACAATGCGTTTTTAATTGGCTGCAGCAATTTGTTTCACGATGATACAACAAATAAGAGTTTGGTCTGTTTTATTTATTCCAATTCATAAAATCACAATAAAAGTTAAAACGTGCCGTGATTGAATTTACGGTGTGAAATTCTTTTTTTACCTTGTTATCGACAAAAAAATTATATTGCAAACAATAAGTAATTGTCGCTATTCACACAATTGATAGCTGCTGTGTGTTTGGTTTAAAAAGGTTTCAATTCAAACTTACTTTAGATTTCCGGGTTCCGGTTACTGTGCGATAAAGTGGGTATATACACAAAAACAATTGGTTGGTCATATCGAAAAATCAATCTTGATAAAATTGACGTGGGTTTGTTTTTCCCTTTTTTTTTTTCTTTTCCTTTCTTTTCTTTTGGTTTGTTTTCATTTTTTTCAGTTTTTATTTGCATGTTTTCTATTCAATTAAGGATGATACCTTAGTGGAAATCTTGACATTATTTGATATGGAAACACTTGAATCCTTGCTGTAGTAAGTTCATTGTTCAAAGGAAAAAAATAACTTTAAAGTGAAATATTTTGGTACTTAAAATGACAGGTACAAAATACTTTTTTTATAGCTTTAAGATTAAAATTGGACTCCAGATCAATGGTAAAGGGTATAAATGAGAAATTAACAGAAAAAGTAATTTTAATGAATGTATAAATAAGATACTGAATGACACTTAATACAAATACACCTTAAGGAATCATTATGACAACACACAAGTTCTAAAGATCTTTGAGATTTTTACCTGTATCTTATTAGGTTGAAACTGGTGATGTGCATGACCTCTAAAAATTTTGTAACTTTTTTTGAAATATTTAAAAAAAATGTTTATAGGGTGATTCGTATAAGATGATACCTGCATAATATGCCATTGATTTTTTAAATTTTGTTTTTAGTCAATTAATTTTTTTAATAACTGTCCCTCAAATCTAAAAGGGGAGGAAAAAACCCCTTCCCATACGTTTTTTTTTTTGTATTGACCCAAACTACACGCTCTAGCTTTTTGTCACATCTAATCTTATGTCAATCACCCTTTATATAAACTAATTCTATTTTTGTTAAAAGCCGCTCCAACGATTTTTTATTTTTTTTTTAAAGTGAGAATCTTAATCAACTAATTTAAGCTGTAAAGGATGATACTACATATGATACTGAGAGCTATCACATCAAAATAAATTAAACAAAAATTGTATAACTTTTTCTGCGTCTTTGTTAACCATTTGAACAAACAAAATTAACATACCTTTATACTAAAGAAGTTACTATATCCAGAAGATGAAGAAAAAATAAAAAAATTATCGCAAAAACGTCATTTTGGTTTTATTGTTTCGAAAGCTCATTAATATAATTTAAAAATGTCACTATAGCAACCATGATTTTGACAAATGTCATTGGAAATGTCAAACGAAAAACTCAGTGACATTTACATATCGAAAAATTTAATAAAAATTTAACCGATTTGCCATTCCAGCATAGTTGAGGAACATTAGAAATGAAAAAAGCATTTATGTATTTATGTATGTACATTGAATGTCAAATTTAAATGTTGAGCAACTTTTCTGAACATATGTAGGTACCAACATTATAACATTATTAAAAAATTATTGTTTTGTATTAAATTTGCGTTTCTATTTAATACAAGGTTTTTTATATATGTAAGTATAGTTTTATGTGACTGTGCAAAAATATAATACAAAAATGTAGTCCGATATTCTAGCTAAATTTTAAGACCTTAATGAACGGATTATTAGAACCGAAGTTATAAGCAAGCCAAACCAAACACAATGTATCTTTACAATTATTATACCGACTACAAATGTAGGTACATATGAACATTTAACGTTTTTTTTCCGACGCGAAGCAAATTTGCCACGATTGTGGTTTTTTATTGCACAAACTCCGCCGCCGCCTGCTTTGGAATACTATCTCCCTCTCGCCAATTGGTGGTTAAAAGTATTTTAATGCTTTTTTTGTTTTTATCAACTTCCTCATTGAATTAAATTATTTGTCCGATATTTATTTTCATGTTTTTAGTATAAAATTTTGAATGATTTTGAAAAAAATTGTTTGCTCTAACACGCCAGTCATTTTTCCTTTAATTACATACCTTAATATTGAAAATCGGATAATTGGATCGAAAGATATAAGCATTTAAGTAAACGCAAATCGGGTATTTTTCGGATTTCGCAAAAATAATCATCAAAAACATACCCATTTTTTGTCTACGAACATTTCTCCTTTTTTTCTGTCCGCTTTATCATCTTCTTCGTATTTTGTTTCCTAAAACTAGTAAAAGATGGACGAAATAATTTTCTTTATTTTGTTTATTTTGTGTATTTTGTTTATTCCCCTCACGTTTCACCCCCTTTGTCTACTAGGCGTTTCATATTTTTGAAATTCTGTTGATTTTTTTACATTGTATGCCTCCGTTTAAACATTTCTAATGTTAAAATAGTATTATAAATCCCAAAAAATAAACTTTAACCGTCGATTATAAATCTTTGAAAATTCTAAGCCACTTGAGTCACAAAAATACAAGTTCTCTCTAATCTTTTCTGGCGAGATCTGCTAGACGGCTGCAAAAGCCTCGGTAAATTTCAATTCAAAAAAGATAGTCTAGTCTCGGTTAAGATTTAGTTTTGTCTCGGATGTCTTGAAGGTAATATCGTCTTGGTATTTTGACACGAGACTTTAATTAGTTTATTTTAACAATTTTTATTATATTAAACTTATAGAACCAATGGACTTAGGAATTAAGTAATACAGAACATCGACCTTCAAAGCTTTTGTAATTTTTTGAAACCCATTAAGGCCTTTAATCAATGATTTTTCAACTTTAACTCTTTTTATCAATCTCTGCAATTTTAATATTTTGCTTTGAAAATTCTATGCCCTCCTAAATTCAATTCGTGGATCTGCGCCTTCTTAACGATTTTAAGAGATAAAATTATTTCAATTAAAATATTTTTCATTGCCTCCTCTAAATCAAGGAATGCCAAGTGGGAGTGTGTTTTTTATGAATTACCTTTGAAAATCTTATACCAATAATTAAATTGATTAACCTCTGACATATTAAATCTTCAATCTTCGTATATCTATTGTTTTCCAACAATGCGAAACGTATAATCAATTTGACCTTAATGGCGTGATTGTCCGATAGTCCCCAATCTTTAAACAATTAATATTAAAATTTAATTGATTTACCTAATGTTCGGAAGGGCTCAACAAATTCTATTTACATTCAGTAAGAAGATTTTTGGTGTTAAATTCATTTGGACTTGGATTTATTTTACATATGGCGCCACAATAATTTTGTCTCGCATTCCTTATACATATTTAGATACATGTTTTGTTTTGTTGTTTTATTTTCGTTATTTTTGTTATTTTTTGTTCTTTAAATTAATTTCTAGACGAAGTACGACAATGACTCCCTTGACTAACTCGCATATGTGACCTTTGAATAATTTATGTATTGGCTTCTACCCATTTATCTCATACACGATGTAATTTTGAGAGTTCTATCCTTGTCTCCTTACTCCCTATTCCTATATAATAAACCAGTCCCTGTTGCAGCCCACCATCAGCTATATATTTATCTTCTACACATTAATCTCTCTTATCTGCGATCTACGGGACGGCGAAATGACAAACTACCACACACAGCTATAAGAACTTCCCGACAACAGCCCTAAAAACAACCATCACTCCCCCTCTCCCCAAAAAAAATGGGGCTTCTTTCGAAAAGGGAAGGTACGTATTAACTCTTGGTTTTGTGTATTTTCATATTCCCATTTGGACGTGCAGTTGACATTTAAATTTACTTCTTTTTCGGTTCAAAAAGGACCTTGAATTTAATGTGCCGCAGAAAATTTGTTCTATTATATACGCAACGCAGTGTTGTATACCTAAGGATAAAGATCAATAAATTGTTGACCAGCTTTTTTATAATGAAATAATTCAAATTATGTACATACTCGTACATATATGCGGAAGGGAAGCAAATTTTATTTTATTAAGGTTATACATAAATTGACCTTTGACAGATGTCTTGATTTTCTTACTTGTCCGTATAGAAGTCTACAGTAAGAAAAAATAAAATCGATATCTTATGTATGGTATAAGGTTTATCCAGAGTCGAATGTTAAAACAAACAAAACGTACCTTCATAATTGTTTAACTTGAGACTTTATATTTATGTCGGAAACTAATTATTATAAAATGAAAATTTAGGAAAAATCACATTTGGTGATTTCAACAAAAATATATCTACTGTTAGCCCTGATTCGATTGTTTTTTTTTTTTTTTTGATAACTGCGTGTATAAAGAGTGGCCTTTTGTCAGTTTACAGTTTATGTCAGCTTTGCTGTTTGCCCAAATGTTTTGTTTAGAATTCCTTCATAATTGTATCCTCTTTTTCTGACAAAAAATTAATTAACTGAAGAACTTGTTCTTATGTAGGATCACACTGTGGTTTAAAAGTCCTAGGGTCTGTTTCACAATGTCTGAATAAAATTCGTATTAGTTATCCGACAATTTATTTATCCGAAACAGACCATGGTCTGTCTGATTAAAGTTCCAACTAAGCTACATGCAACTTATCCGACACCTTACTGTTAAATATCAAGTAGGAAAGTCCGAGAGAACAAAGACACGTCAGTTCTAGTTAAGTACAATTTATTCAATGATTAATATAAAAGTGTGAACAAAGTGGAAAGTAATATAATAAAGATAATAGGTAATGAGAGCTATCGCAGTTGGGTTGCCAATGTGCTCTTTTCAAATCCAACAATCTCCGCCTCAACCCAGATGCGATTTACATAGTATATATAATTAATTTTATAGTTCATAGTATTTATTAAATTTACAAGATTTCATTATTTTAATATTCATAATTAATTTTTTCAAGCAAAAAACAAAATTTTGAGTTATGATAAATTAGTTTAAAAATTTAATCTTTAACATTGCACAAGCAAGTTCATGTTTTTTCAAAGATAAAGTTTTAGTAAATATATCGGCAGCATTCTCTGATGATGGTACATACTTGATCTCAATTTCACCAGACCCATACTTTTCTCTTATAAAATGAAAGCGTATGTCTATGTGTTTGCTCCTCTTATGGACAGTAGGATTTTTTACCGCAAATTGAGCTCCTTGATTGTCACACATCAACGTAGTGGCTACTTTAACATACTCGTTGAAGCCCATTTCCTCTAACAGGCTACGATGAAAACAAACTTCTTTCACGCCCTGACACATTGCAATATACTCAGCTTCCATCGTGCTTAAAGAAACAACGTGTTGTTTTTTCGACTCCCATGCAATAAGACAACCATTAAAAAACAGAGCGTAACCACTCAAGGACTTTCTATCAACTGGGTCTGATCCCCAGTCTGCATCTGTGAAGCAAATTAAATTTTCATTATTGGGCATATAAGTTAACATACCTTTGGGTTTCAGTTTGAGGTATCTGAGAACCCTTTTCGCTGCTACAAAATGCTATTTGTGTTGGTGGCTATAGTATTGAGCTAACCTGGACACAATATGCACGATGTCAGGTCTCGACATTGTAGCCAAATATGTGAGACCTCCAAGTAATGATTGGAATTCTTTAATATTGAAGCCGGAACAATTTTCGTGACCGCATTTTTCCAGTAGGGTACCTTCCGCACAGGGTGTAGCTGCACCCTTGCAATCGACCATTCCCCATTTATTAATTAAGTCTGCCGTGTATCTCTCCTGATGTATGGTGAAATCACCTCGAAGACCATCTCTCTGAATCTCTAATCCCAAATAATATTTATCTACAGCTTCAACTTGCGCCAACAACTTATTGATTATATTCTTCATGGTTGATTCTTCAGAGCAGGCTATAATCAAATCGTCAACGTAAATTGATATTATGTTAACTTGATTTTCATAATTCATAAAATAAACACAGTTATCAGCTTTGCACCTATGGAAACCAATGTCTATTAAAAGCGAATTAATGTTATCGTTCCAATATCTTCCAGCCTGCTTAAGGCCATAAAGCGATTTTTTTAGTTTACAAACCTTTTTTGGGTACTTTTTACTCACAAACATTTGAGGCTGTTCCATAAACACTTCTTCTTCTAAGTCTCCGTTCAGATACGCCGATACGACGTCAATGTGATTGACCAGCAACTTATGCTTAGCTGATAGCGCCAAAACGAGACGTGTGGTTGCATGCCTGGCCACAGGTGAGTAAGTTTCATACAAATCTTCGCCGTAAATTTGAGAACAGCCTTGAGCAACTAATCGTGCTTTCAGTTTCTCGACCGTGCCATCTGGATTATATTTAGTTGTAAAAACCCACCTGGAACCAATTACATTTTTATCACTCGGACGATCTACCAAATACCATGTTTCATTTTTAAGCAACGAATCATACTCCGCCTGCATGGCCTGCTTTCACTTAATGCTGTTTTCTGATTTCATTGCATCATTCAAACTAGTTGGGTTGACGTTCAAAGCGTTCAACATTATACGATTGTCAGCGATATACTTTTTCCTCGGGCGTCCCACCTTTCCAGTTCTTATAATCCTAGGCCTGCCACGTTTGCGAGTTCCTGGTATAATCACATCTTCCTCTTCTTCCGAACTTTTTTCTGAATCCGTTGCAATCTGATCTCTCTCAGCAGCTTCGACACCCTCAGCTTCTTCACTCACAACAATAGTTTTTTCAGCCGTTTCCAGAATTGAGTTTTCCTGATCGCCTGCTTGTACCTCTTTGTCCTTTCTAATTGCGGGAAAAACAAGCTCATAAGAGTCATCTTGCTTCTGATCCTGCTCGTGCAAATCATCTTTACCACAATTTTTCTTATCATTTTCCAAGAAAATGATATCTCCGCAACAACAATCGATTTATTCAGCTTATTGTAAAGCCTATAGCCTTTAGAGGCATCAGCATACCCAAAAAATATTAGGCTCGTCCCCTTTGGCTCGAATTGGATCTGCTTCTTTGGTTCTTCAAGGCTATTGCTTCACAACCGAATATTTTAAAGTGTGACACCGATGGTTTTCTACCAAACCAGCATTCATAGGGGGTCTTTGTCTTTAAAACTTTTGTGGGTGAACGGTTTCTAATGTAGGTAGCAGTATTAAGAGCCTCAGGCCAAAGACTTTGACCTACTTTACCATTTACATTTACAAGCATGCATCGCCCAATCTCTACCAGAGTTCTATTGGCCCTTTCAGCAATACCATTCTGCTGTGGGCTATAGCTTACAGTATTCTGATGACGGATTCCATTGTCTTTGAATAAATTCCTGAATTGTGTTGCCCCCGTTGTCACTTCTTACGCATTTTATTTTACAGCCAGTTTGTTTCTCGCTTTCAGTCATGAAATTTTTGAAGGATTCGAAAGCATCCGATTTATTTTTTAAGAAACGTGTCACCGTGTACCTGGAGAAGTCGTCAATAAACGTAATAAAATAACGAGATCCCCCTTGCCAAGCTACAGTCATTGGGCCGCATATATCGGTATGCACTAGCTCCAGAACATTTTTTGTAAAAATTTGTGAGAATGTAGGAAATGGTTTTTTATTAATTTTGCACAACGCACATGTGCTGCAACTAAAATTTGTTGGCATTTTCACCACCATTTCTCGCACCATATCATTTTTTGGCAACATGCACAAATCGTTGACATTAAGGTGTCCAAACCTGGAGTGCCACATCTCAACCTGGTTTTCGTACTTGGTTGATGCAAATGCAACATTAATACATTCAGTATGATTTTTTAATAACTTCACGTAAAAAATACTATTGTCCATTTTTGCATCAAGAATAGGAATATTATTTTTCGTATAAACAACTGTTTCTTTTTCATTAAACTGTACAATATTACCATTTTCAATAATTTTGCTAACCGAGAGGAAACAACCATGCAAACTGGGCACAAACAAAACATCATGCAAGATAACATCACAAAAACTCGATCTAGCTTTAACATTGCCTATCCCTTTTGCTATTACACAATCTCCTGACGGTAAAACAACAGTTTGATCGTATTCGACTAGAGAAGTAAACATTTTTTCATCATTTGTCATGTGTGATGTGGCACCGCTATCTAAAATCCAAACGGTATGGTTTCTCCATTTTTCGGATGGCGTGATCAAACCCAAAACTGCCGCTATAGACTCTTTCTTTTTCGCATCACACTGTGATTGAATATGGCCCCTCTTACCACAGGAATAACACTTCACCTTTCTCCAATTTCGCGCTTTTGAATTAGATTTTTGATGTTCAGTTCCATTATCGAAACGTTGACGCTCCCCACCTGTTTTTTCCCCATCAAACTTTTTCCATCTAGCTACCTTAGCTGCTAGTACACTTTCGGTAGTGCGCTCCGTTTTTTCATTCCGCCGCCGTTCTTCCTCCAACACTTTAACCTTCAACTGTTCAAATTTAGGCAAATTGTCTCTGCTCTCAATTGCGACAACAAAACTGTCCATTTCGTCAGGCAGACTACAGAGGAGTAAAATGCAAAGAAGATCTTCTGGAACCTCGATTTCGATTTCGTTTAGGTTATAAATAATTGTACAGAAATTGTTCATTTGACTCGAGAACTTTTCAGTAGATCCAAATTTAAAACGCACTAATTTCTTAAACAAGTTGACCTTTCGAGCAGGTCCATCTGCATTGTATAAATTACCTAAAATGGTCCACGCTTGCATAATTATCGGCACATAATTTATCTATTTGTGTTAAGGAACTCATCCCACTAATATTAATTATTTATAAATCAAAAAAAAAAATTATAAAAAATACCGAAACTACCATATGGAGGACTGGGCCCATAACCTTTGTTAAATATCAAGTAGGAAAGTCCGAGAGAACAAAGACACGTCAGTTCTAGTTAAGTACAATTTATTCAATGATTAATATAAAAAGTGTGAACAAAGTGGAAAGTAATATAATAAAGATAATAGGTAATGAGAGCTATCGCAGTTGGGTTGCCAATGTGCTCTTTTCAAATCCAACACTTACAACCTCATTTACTTTTCAAATTATCTGAACAGGTTTGTCTAGCAATTAAAGTTCTGATATTTTTACTGGCCAAAGGAAGTGCAGATTAGCAAATTAAACTGACAATTAAAACATTAAAATCTGTCATCACCCACACTCAGACTACAATTCTACACACACACTTAACTGTTATTATCCGGAGCTCTTGAAAACAATCCTCACGACACTTTCAACACGAACAATAAGCGACGATCGACATTGCTTAATTAACTATTTGATAATTATAAATAATTTTCTTTAATGTCTGTTGTGAAACAGACCCTTAATATTTAAAAAAAACTATTTATTTGATTAAAAAAAAAAAATAAATTAGTTATGGGAGCTCTTATTTTATTCCACCTGCCAAAAACGTAGTTTAGTTTAAGGTAATAACATAATGTGAGTTTATAAATATGAACAATATGGCACTGTGTTGCATAGAACATACTGAAAAATCATTTACCTATTTTTGAAATATCGAATTTCCAAAAAATAATTTTGGAATTTTGATACACAATATTTTTAAAGTTTATTAGAAGCAATTTTGTAAAAAATTTCACTAAAATCGGTTCAACATATAATAAGATAGGTGACAGTTCTATGAGAGAAGCCGTTAATAATGGATTAATAAAAAAAAATGTTCCAATAATATGGTAGATGGTACTGAGCACACAAAAAAAAAAAAATTAAACAAAATCGTACAAGTTGTTTTTAAGAAGAATGAGATTTTCCTCAAGGGTTTTTAAATACTTGTATGTTATAAGTACCGTTATTTTCGGGTGTAAGAATATTTTTTGTTTAAGATTAGCTAAATAATGTTTAAAACTGCTGCGTGTCTAATTTAATAAAAATTGATCAATTTATTTTTAAATTTTTAAGTTTCCAAAAAAAGAAACATTTTTAGAAATCTAAAAAAAAAGGAAAATGTATACAAGACTTTTAAAACTTTTGAAAATAATCTTCATACAAAAATTATCAAAATAAGTTGAATCAGTTTTGAGAAAATCGAAAATTTAAAAATGGTCCAATATAGGAGGCACGATTTATAACATTTTTCGGAAATTTTTTTAACAAATTGGTAGCCTTTTTATATACTGAATGTTTTGAAAAAAAAAATTGTGGGCACGTTTTTGAGAAAATAAGATTTCCATGAATTGCTAGAAAATATTTCAAGGACCTACCGTTATTTTTGGTCTTAAAAAAATTTAAAAAAACGTGTCGGAAGAATTCCCAAAAATGCTAGACACTAAGTTTAACGGAAATCGACCCACCGTCGAAGAAAAAATTTTAATTGTTGTATTGTATTCACTTCTTTTAGTTGATATCCTCTTAACGCATATTTGTATAAATATATTTTGAAACTCAACGTTCTAAAAAATGTAGTGCATTTATGTACTACATTTTTCAGAACTTTGAGTTCTATTTTCTTTCGAAATTGAGTACGCAACTAGAAGTAATGTACACTCGTTTGTAAATTAAGACTTGTTTGGCTTTTATTTCTATACGAATACAAAAAACATATGATGGTTCTTGACATAATTAAAAGTTAAATTATTTTATTTTTACCTTTTAATAGTAAAACTAATCTTTATAAAAAAAATTAGGGAAAAATTAAAATAATCTGTAACAGCCACATTAATAAAAACGCTTATTCCACCTTAATTCCTAGAGTTTACTAAACCAGGGAATAAGAGTTAAGCTATGGTTTAACATGTTCCATGAATAAAACCAAAATGTTCGTGGAATAGTAAAGTGACGTTTACCAAAAATTTCTTAAGAAAATCTACTACACTAACTTGAAATTTTCACCAAGTTCCGCAGACTTGGGTTTTTTTCGTATGGGTTTTGACAGCAAATTGTGATAATTTGTAAAAATAAAAACTCAAGTTACCAAACACACCTAAGAATTCTCTTGTTAATATATTTCTGTAAAAATTATTATCATTTTTCAATTGTTTGTGTTGTGTTTGTTTTCTGTTTTGTTTTAATTTATTTAAATGGAATGTATCTGATGGAAGCCAAAACTTGCAAACCGACAGAAATATTATGTCCACCTCTTGGGTTCCCATTTAGGTCATCGTCAAGAACCGCAATGAGTTTCCTCATATTTTTCTTGGAAAATCTACATATATTTCTTCCTGAAATCCTCCTCACTTAGCACTTCCATTAGATCATATACAATTATTTTTGTATAGTTTTCTTTTTATGGGGGTTGATGGCTGATTGTCCAATAATTTATTATAAATTGTTTTAAAAACTCGATAAATCTAGCAGACTTTATTAATTTTATTCAAAGTTAAATTAACAATCTTCAATTAGGTATTTTTTTTTATTTCAGAATAAATTTGACACATCTGGTTCTTATTCCTTCGCTAAACCATCTTCTCCGGTAGTTTAACTTAGTACGCGTCACTTTTTAGAAATGTTCTCTTATTCATAACATTTTGCACTTAGTCCACGGAATAAGACCTAACCCTTCGCTTTTCCACGTTTATTAATTTGGCTGTAACAGACTGGATGTCAATTAACCCTTTGCGTAATGGTTAGTGCGTAGGACTGTTACGCTTAAGGTCTTGGATTCGATTCCCAGCCCATACCACCTACAAAAACAGATATATTTTTCACGGATTACTGTATCTTACAAAGAATTGACATTGACATCTACATGAGCTGTTGCACCACCCAATTTATTTAATTTTTTATTGACAGACTAGACTTTTTATATGTTCCTCAAAGTCTTAGGCATATGTACAATAAGTAAGCATAGCGTTTACCACTTTCCAGCGCTTTCCCCCCATTTTGGTGATTTTTTTTATCGAATTATTTCAATTCATATTTGATATTAGTCTGAAAGTGTTTCTGTGAAGTTTAATCAAAATCTGTTTACCAGTTTGCCAAAAACCCATGCACCTTCTTAACCTTCCTGCTGCTATAATAGGATCAAAATCTGAAAAGCTGGTGGAGTAGTTTTTTAATCTATAGGTGATAGCGATCTTCCAGTAAGGAGACTTTGTTGAAATTTTCAGATTTTGATCTTATTATAAAGGCAGGTAGGTTAAGAAAGCGCGGTTTCAGTAAAAGTCTCCAACTGCCAACACAACATTTGTATATTTGATTGTTGTTGTTATTAAAGCAAACACTTTGTATACTAGGCTCTAAACATTTGAGTATGAAATGTTTGATTTTTGCAGCTCAATTTAAATTACATAAATTACATCTGGATTTAAGTATTAATCTGGACTAATCCCGTGAAAAAAAAATCCGGTCAGAAGGGAAATACTTAAAGTTCAAATAAGACGTATTCATAGGGCTTTACGAATACACCTCTTTCTGAGTCCTGATCGTAACCAAATTGCTTTCTGTTTATAAAAATATAAATTTATTAAATAATTTGAAGAGCGAACATGCACAACCTACTCATGCACTTTAAAATTTGATGTATATATGTGTATGTCTATTGTAATATATGTACATATTTACTCAAAGGCATTTTTGTGTAACTGTACAATGTACATAAAAGGATTTAAAGTTAGTAACATTTTTAATAAAGTAAAAAATATCCAAACACATCTTTCCTTCATCGTTGTAATGCATCACGTAGGTATCTACCTACATATTTCGAAAAGTTCTCTAGAATAAAAAAATAATATATAAAATATAATGTTTACTCTTGTTGGGAATGTGCTGCTGAAATACAGTTATTTGCTTTTTTTATTTAATATTTCATTGACGTGTGTTGTAGATTTATGAAAATAAAAAAATTCCACAAAAAGTCACCATGTTGAATTTATCTAAAAAAAAAAATATAATAAAAAAACAGCACGAATTTGTCATTTTTAACCAGAAACTATATAACACATGAATGTGTAACAAACCCACATACTGAAAAAAAACATTCTAAAACTAAATAAAAAAAAGTAATTCAGCTTCAAAGTGATAATTTAGAGAATAGAAATTTCAATATTTTTTAATATTTTGGAAAAATATTAAATACAAATATTATTGGATTAAAACCGCATATAATATGCAGTATACATAGAATTGAATGTTCTATATTTGAAAGACATTTTGTGCGCAGAAATCGAATGAATACATGTATATGTGGGTGTAAAAAATGATTGGAATGCAAATTATATTGCATAGAAATATATGCAAATAAATAAAAAGAAAGAAGTCAAAGAATTTTTGTATCCACTTATCTTGAGAGGATGAATAATTTTTTCAAACCATGCGTGAATTAAGTTTCAAAGAAATTCAAGTTCGAGATTTAACTTCGAGAATAATGGGATCACTTAATTAGGAGTCCAGATTTTAAAATTTGTTTATAGAAAACTTATACTTATCGCCATATTATTCACTTGTTTAATCCAGCTAAAACTATTAATCCGGATGTAAATTAATATAAATTCAATGTTAATACATTCGGAATTAAGTTTTTAACTGTATTCTCATCGAGTGTATAATATTGTAGTTACACTTAACTGGCTCGCGAGTCTGAGACATGGCAGTTTTTCATCGCGGGCACGCTGTTTCAATTCATCCACATTAAGCGCTCTAACATTCTCAGTGTTCTTCATCGCCTCGAACTTGGAACTAACTAGTACCTACCGTGCAATTCAGGTTGCATTTAAATTGAACTTAGGTCTTACAGGCCGTACATCAGGAATAGCAGTATCAGGGCTTTGTAGAGCGAGATTTTTGAAAATATTTATTTCACCAAACTGAAGTGAAGTGTTTGCTAGTTCCTTCACTGGATGATTAATTGAGTGAAATTATTGCTATCAATAGATACGATTTCCTTAATTTTGCCTCCAGGCCCATCCCGAGATATTTTGCCTCATTTTCAAACGTGGGCTGATTTTAGTTCGTTGAGAGCTATCCACCATGTTTTTGTATTCATTAACATTATCAAGAGTGTGAGAAAAATGTACAAAAGTAAACCTAGAACACTTCCTATTTCTTTGATATCCGAATATGCAATCATTTCCGTGTCTTAAACGACGACGTAGTCTTTGGTCAATGCTCTAGATATCCCTTTAAAATCTTAAAGTCCTGCATGGAGATCTGTCTTAATTTGAATTTAAAGCCTTCGTACCAAACCTTTGTTAAAAACTTGCCCCACATATAGAAAGTTCGTCGAACAAGTTATCTTTTCTTCAAGAGCTTCCTCATTGAGACAATTAGCAAGTGCTTGCTTCTAAATCCGAACTGATGTGCAGGTGATGATACGGCACTATCCTCCTATTATTAGCTAGAAGCGAGGAAGTCAATATATCTATAAGAAATATATCTACGTATAAGATTTTTTACATGATTTCAGAACTATTATAACTTCCGCAAACTTTTCATTGGCTCGGAACGTATTCTATAGTACCTATCCGTGGCATTTATTATATGAAGGAAGTTAATTGTCGTAATTATTTTTTTTAAATTTATTCATACAAAACTTCCTTTAGTTGATTTTTATTTCTATCTTCTTTTAATGTCAATACATACAATTATTTAAGACCTTCTGCACAAAATGTCATCAATTGAAAAATTATGTAAGATTATTCGGACTTGATTGACTCATTTACAGTCTTCCTCTTTTAAGCCAAAATGTTCAAACTATTTTTTTGCGAAAACATCTTTTGCTTTTAAGTGTTGTACATTGTACATTCTTGGAGAAAATTAAATATTCCCATCGAGGGCTTGGATCCTTATTGACCACATCATGGTTTTCAATCTATTTAGTAAAATTTCGACAAAAAGTATTTAGAGTATTGGATCACTCTTTTTTTTTAATTGTTCGGCAGCCATGTCCCTTAATCAAGCCTGGCGCTTTTTTAAAATTATTTTTAAAATTTCGAGAAATTATAAGACGTGTAATTGAATGGAAGCCAAATAAATTCAAAAGCGAAACAACAAAATGTCAAATAAAAAATACGTAATAATGAAATGCCAAATAATTTGCGAAACATACCCTTTCCGTTTACCACATTTGAGAATCGTACTAAAAGAATACTTAATCTGGCCCAGCTTCACATTAAGAACAGCTCCATCTGGTCACAAGCGCTATATTTTTTTTTTTCAAAAATACAAATAAATAAAAACAATCATTATACATTCTTTAATCTCGTTCTTCTTTATTGATTTGTTCATCATCAAAAATTTTATTTAATATTTTTTGTATCGCGTATTTTTCAATCGATCCTTATTACACAACTTTGTTTTCTAGAATTCTCACATTTTTTGTTATCAATGCAAATTCTGAAAACTACTTTACTTTATTTTACTTATTTTCACGTTTCATTGTTTATACTTATATTTTTAATTTTTTTTTACAAATTTACTACTTTACAAGGTCAGTTTACGAGTTCGATTTATTAAAAAAAAATATTTTTTAATAATTATTTTATTAATTTTCTTAAGGACATGCATTTTTTTAGGTTTTATTCTATACATTTTTAATTTCTAATTAATTGTATGAACAATAATACCTTTTTGTTGTTGCAATGGTTAATAGAATAAATTTGGTTTTATAATAGTTAAAATTTATTTTATTTATTATATATGAATTGGCAAATGCTTGTTTTTTCTATTTTTATTTTTTAAAACACATTTATGTATAGGTGTGTCTAAACATATTGTCTATACATTTATATATTCAACAGATGTATATAATGGTTATGAAGTTAAAAACCAATTTATAAATTTAGAATATTGATTAATTTATTTTTTTTTTTAATATTAAATAAATTATTTTGTATAGTGATAAAACTTAACAAAATTAATTATGATGAGTTTGGTTTTTTCGTTATATATTTACAGACTTGTAAGGCTTTTTGATATAGAAACTTTTGGTTCTGTTTTAAATTGAAAAACAAAAAAATGGATTAACCAGATGAGTGTGTGTGTGTGTGAGTAATAAAACACTGCCTGAATATTTGAATTTTTTACAACTATAAGATAAAAGTTTTTTTTTTACTTTTAAATTATTTTTAGTATCAAAAAGTTATTAATATATACTTTGATTTTTTGTTTAAGTTTAGTTATATTTATTTTACATTTATCCTAATTATATTTGGCTTGTAATTTGGCATTTATGAATTTATTATGCCTGAATTATTGGTGAAAAGAAAATAATTAAAAATTGCAATTTCAAGTTAAGCGACGCACGTATACTTTGCGTCAAATGACGCAATCTGCCCTTTGAAAACCACTTACTCTACTATTAAAAAAAAAAAAACAAATACTAAAAGATATAATGAGCTTTGACTATTTTCATGATGAAAAATGAGCATTTTATTTAAAGAGCTGGAACAGGATTCAATTCAATTCAATACAATTCAATTCAATTCAATTCAATTCAATTCAATTCAATTCAATTCAATTCAATTCAATTCAATTCAATTCAATTCAATTCAATTCAATTCAATTCAATTCAATTCAATTCAATTCAATTCAATTCAATTCAATTCAATTCAATTCAATTCAATTCAATTCAATTCAATTCAATTCAATTCAATTCAATTCAATTCAATTCAATTCAATTCAATTCAATTCAATTCAATTCAATTCAATTCAATTCAATTCAATTCAATTCAATTCAATTCAATTCAATTCAATTCAATTCAATTCAATTCAATTCAATTCAATTCAATTCAATTCAATTCAATTCAATTCAATTCAATTCAATTCAATTCAATTCAATTCAATTCAATTCAATTCAATTCAATTCAATTCAATTCAATTCAATTCAATTCAATTCAATTCAATTCAATTCAATTCAATTCAATTCAATTCAATTCAATTCAATTCAATTCAATTCAATTCAATTCAATTCAATTCAATTCAATTCAATTCAATTCAATTCAATTCAATTCAATTCAATTCAATTCAATTCAATTCAATTCAATTCAATTCAATTCAATTCAATTCAATTCAATTCAATTCAATTCAATTCAATTCAATTCAATTCAATTCAATTCAATTCAATTCAATTCAATTCAATTCAATTCAATTCAATTCAATTCAATTCAATTCAATTCAATTCAATTCAATTCAATTCAATTCAATTCAATTCAATTCAATTCAATTCAATTCAATTCAATTCAATTCAATTCAATTCAATTCAATTCAATTCAATTCAATTCAATTCAATTCAATTCAATTCAATTCAATTCAATTCAATTCAATTCAATTCAATTCAATTCAATTCAATTCAATTCAATTCAATTCAATTCAATTCAATTCAATTCAATTCAATTCAATTCAATTCAATTCAATTCAATTCAATTCAATTCAATTCAATTCAATTCAATTCAATTCAATTCAATTCAATTCAATTCAATTCAATTCAATTCAATTCAATTCAATTCAATTCAATTCAATTCAATTCAATTCAATTCAATTCAATTCAATTCAATTCAATTCAATTCAATTCAATTCAATTCAATTCAATTCAATTCAATTCAATTCAATTCAATTCAATTCAATTCAGAGTTTTGAGGTCTAATGACGTTTACTTGGTTCTATTACGAAATAGTTTTTGAAAAACTATGCGAGCTCAATCTAGAGAGACGAAGTGTATTAAAGAATAAAATGCACATTTTCATGATTTTATAAGAAAAAATAAATGAAATTTTGTTCTTGTCACCGCGTAATACCACATCAACACTTAATAATAGTCATCTATTCTTACATCTAAGCATCATACATCTTACATTATAAAATATTCTCTCATCTATATTAGTTTATACACATATAACATCGCCTGGCGATGAGCTTTTGAGATCATTGCCATCATCTTCAAGGCTACACGTTTCTTTACCTTCAACCACCCTGTACTCGACAACTTCTTCGTCGTTGATGCCTTCGGATGGTCACAACTGTTCACGTCACATAAACACATCCCCACTTACCGGACCTGTCACTTTTCTGGGTGTTGTTGGCACACCATGCGGACAAGTTGTTCCTTTTCCACTGGACTCGTCCTCGAACGTAACCATTTTTTCACGAGGTTTCATTAGAATTTGTGGTGGGGGCGGCGGAGGTGGGGCACACAGAATTGTCTGAGCTTGCAAATTATGACTAGTATTGCTCACTTGTATGGGTGAACGTCTTGGCGGTGGCAGAGCTAGATCGCCCACACCAGAAAGATTGAACTCACTTATGCTACGTGGCACAAAATATTCCATGTGATTTTCTGGAACTCCAGTTGATCGACGAATTGGAGTATTGCGTTGGAATGCGGATGAACGACGCGGCAGCGAGCTGTATTGTGTGAGTGTATGTTGAGCGAAGAGTGTATTTTGATGGTTATTGGGTATGAATTCGGTTTGGCGCTGTCAGGATTTTGGAGTCACGGACACTGACACCAAAGCAACATCATCGGAAGCCGGAAGAACATGGTCTTGTACGCTGAACTTGCGCAGCCAAAGAATTATTTCTGTCTGGATAAGACTGAAGCACATGGCGACTACAGCCATTCCGATGAGAATATAGCCAGAGGCCAGGTAGAGACTTAGATTGCCCGTGGGAGCAAGGTCGCCGAAACCGATAGTACCGAGGGAGGTGAAGCAAAAATACAGTGACTCCAGTACACTCCAGTTTTGCATTTTATGAAATATAACCGCCCCCAGAGTGACGTAGCATATGAGTACCATGATGCATATAGATATTGGTACACTAGGCGAAGTGGCAAGTTGATATGATGGCATTGTATAATGATGAATCTTGCCGGCTGTGTGATGGGCAAAGTGATTGGCTGCTACAGTGGCCGATGTATCTTGCGGAGGTGCCTTTGTCCCAGATGGCCCTCCTGAATTTTTCGAACGTGCCTTCCGGAACAGACAACGCATTGCCGACGATAATCCCTCACCCATAGCAGAGAGATACAACAGGATAATGGGTATGCCAAAGAGGGCATAGATTAAGGCAGCAATCCGTCCCCACTGAGTTCGAGGGGATACCCCGCCATATCCTGGAAGAAAAAAAGAAAAAAGAAAACAAAAAAGAAGGAATGAAAATCTTTGAAAAACGATTAAAAAGACAGATAATGGGGATTGGTTTGGATTTTGGAGTTTAGGAATTTTTTGTTTGTTACTTTTTTAAGTGTTTTTTCTTCGTATCCAAGAGTTTTTTTTGCGGAGCACAAAACAGACAAATTAAATGATGTTTTTTTTTGCTTTTCACTGTGATTGGAACCAAGACAAATTGGTTTTACTACGTTTTACAAATTTCTAGACAGGTACCAGAAATCTATTGATTTTTTTAATATACCTACATACATATAAAATGTAATTAACGTAACTTTACAACTTTTTAATGTTTTAATAGATTTTTTTTTGAAAGTTCGAAAAAAAATTATCCAAGTATGCAAGTTATGTCTTTTTTTAAAAGTCTAGATATGATTTCTTTAAACAATTCCTTAAGAGTATAATAATTATTATTCCTTTTTCTTATCCTTTTAATTCAAAATAGTTGAAACATTACCTATGATATTTATATTCTGATGGTCTTTTTTATAAACGTTGTCTAACTTTAGACAACTGTCCAACTTTGGAAAATGTGTTCAAAAACCTTGTTTATTGTTGTCTTATAGCTGCCTAACCTAGACATAAGACTAGATTGTCTTAACCGTGAATAATGTGATATTTATTTTTATTAAATAAAGCATATTTCCCTCAATTTTAAAATAGTTAGACATTGTCTAAGTAGACAAAATTCTAATAAATACGACTGTGATAGTCCTAAATAAAATTTTTAGAGAAGAAGGCTTGTTTTTAACTCTCTCTTTTCAGATACTTGAAACGTGTGACAAATTCGTTTCAAGATTAAAGCGTTTATTGGTTTCGGAACAGTTATAAATAGAAGTTCATCAGTTGGTCCAAAAAATATTAAAGATGATCAGATCACTATACCTATACGTATTTTATCTACCAACGTTCCACGTTTTTTGTGGATTTATGATAAATATCAATTTGCAATGAAATATTTCAAATGAGAGAAAATATTTGGGGTGGCTTTATTTACCCAATAACTTTTTTTTCATAAATTTGTGTTTATCGGTAACAAAATTTGTCTCATATTTTTTTTTCTCCTCATGATTATATCTATGTACCTACTTTCCAATCATATACATAGGTACACAAATTTCGACAAAAAGCTAAAAATTTCATGGAAAAAAATCAAGTACATATGTAAGAAATCTTTTTTCCGAGAAAAAAAACGTCTTTTTCATGAAAAAAATTCGAGATTTTGATCAAACTTGACATTACGTTCATAGCGAAATCGAAAAAAGTGGGTCTGTCCTTTTGACTGCAGCTTAAGAAGGTGGGTCGATTTTGTTTAAACTTGGTCCCTATTGTTTTTTGGGCACTTCTTCGACACGTTTTTATCATTTTTTTAAGAACAAAACATAACGGTACGTGCCATAAAATTTTGTTCGCAATTAATGAAAATCTTATTTTTTTTTATTTATTTTTATTTATTTATTTAAATTTTATTTATTTAAATTTCGATTTTCTGGAAATCGTGCCCAAAACTTTTTTTTAAAAAACAATTTTAATTTGCAGAAAAATGCTTATTAATGTCACCTGCCTAAAACCATTTTTTTATTTTCGATTTTCTAAAAAATGGTTCAACTGATTTTGATAATTTTTTTATAGCGAATGTTTCCAAAAATTTTAAAGTATTGTAGGTATACAAAAATTAAATTTTTATTTTGATTTTTAAAAAAGTTTCAAAATTTCTTTCGATAACTTTTTTTCAAAATAAATTTTTTAACTGCGCATTAATAAACACTAAGATATGGCGTAGCAATTTTTCCTTTTAAAATGTTTTTAAAATTTTATATACAAAAATTTAATTAATTCATTAATTATTAATTATTAATTATTAATTAATTCAAGAAATCAGATTTTGTAGGTACATCGCGTTGGTGTAAAAACAATTTCAGAAGTTGTTTAATCAATTTATTTCTACTTATATTGATCTTTTAACAATTTTATAGTAAACTTTAAAACCACAGTGTAATCGTAGATAAGAGCAACTTCGTGCGAGTGCATTTTATTTCAATGTATGTCCTAAATTTAAATTTAAGTAGATTCTAAGGAGAAGACTGACAACTTACAAAGGATTTCTTGTATTGTAGGGGAAGATTAAAACTTTAAGAAGCTGTAATGAGCTTTTAGAAACAGATTATTTCATCACCGTGCCTAACAATTCCTTAACAAATCTATTCTTGTATCTCTATAGTTGATTTTGGTGTAGAGAACTACTTTAGAAAATAATCGATAATTTCCATGCTCAGAGATATAGAAATTCAAGCCTTTTTAGGAAATATAAATTCAACCAAGCAAGTCAGTATCCATATAGGGGAACACCTCTGGGTGGTCTCCTTTTCTATGGCTTTTAGTTATGAATAAGATTCTTGTGAAAATAGAGAGATGTTTTTGCGTATTGACGGGGGATGATTTGGTACTATGGTTGTCAGCAAAGTAAACACCTGGGAAGTTAAGGCGAAAAATAATTGTAGGCTAGGAGTTAACAAAAAGAACTGACAACAAAAGAACGATGCTTTTAAAGCTAAGATACACCCCTTCACTTTTTAACTCTACCCAAATGAAACTACCAAACACTTTTGCTCTCTTCCAGTGCTCTCTTCCTTCCTATTCAGAAAGGATTTTGAAGATGGTGACAAGAAACTTTGACACTACTAAATTTACTGATGGCTCAAAATCCAGGAATTTCGTTTCTGAGATTTTATATTTTCTAGGTTTTTTTTTGGTAGCTGAATAACTTTGCTAGAATTTTAGGAAGCAGAAATGTTGACAATCTATAAAATAAATAAATTTTATGTTGTAAAAGCTATAGTGTAGAACTAGGGTCTAGAGGCTTAGAACTCTCAACTATTCATGTGCGAGTGTTATCGGCAGGAATATACGGGACGAATCTGAACTGCATTTTTTCATATAGGTACTCTTGGAGGTTTTGTCAATTTCTCTCAAGAGGCACAGACGTTACTAAACCACAGTCTAAGACGTAACTAAATTACAGTCTAAAATAGCAGACGTCACTAAATCACAGCCTAAGATATAGCAGACGTCACTAATTGATAGTCTGAAATAGCAGACGTCACTAACTAACTACTTTAAATCACTTCTGGAACGTAAGTCCTTAAAAAGGGAGATTCTGCTATGGCTATCGATTTTCTTGTATTCGTCGGTTTGTTGAATATGTATTGCAGTTGTAACCAGGTGTAAATTATAATTTCACAGAAAAACTAACACCGCTGACTTCAGTGGAATAGGCATGGTTGTATGTATTTATTAACGGAATTGCTTTGAATGCTGTTCTGTTATGATAAACGGTGGCACTTCATAGCCCGGATCGTTCTAACCTGTACTGGATGCTGGCCGATAGGAGAACATGCGTCAAAAGAAGGCATGTTGAAGTTATGGGGACTAGCAATAAAAGGGAACAAGCATTCGTGGCCTTTCGTTTCGATGTTCTTTTCTGGCCAACTCAATTATTTGGAATGCCGTTCATTGACAACATTAACGAGCTTCCTGAAGATAAAATAAGAACCTTGAATTTTTTCAATCCGATGTAATGGCTCTAAGGCAACATTTCTGTTTCAATAAATATAATTAAAATATAAATAAAGCTATGGCATTTTCGCAATGACCCACATCCTTTACATTATTGTGCATTAATTTTTTTAAATCATGTCTGGGTTTCGAGAAGTCAATTCTTTGATCTAAAGAAAGTTAAAAAAACCTATTATTCTCTTTTGAATACACATTTCTTTGATTCAAAGAAATTTAATTGAAATCATGACATTGACTTTATTTTCTTTGAAATCAAGTAAATGTGTTTAATGTGGATAATGGTTTCCATTTCAAAAAAAAAAAATATACTTATACTCTAGAGAATGAGAATTGAAAGAGTATAGAAGCGTTTAAATTTGCTTGGGATCTAGTACCTAAAATCAAGTATTATACTGCTAAAATAAAACTTAAAAGTGCACCCAAGAAGCGACAAAGTCGGTTTCACCCTTCAACTTTTGCTTTTTTATCCTGGACTTTTATATAAACTTAACTTTAGCCAAAAAGAAAAAAAAAGAACAAAGTGGGCCAAAGGTGTGCCAATTCTTTTTGTTTCTTTTCGCAACATTATATATATAATATACGTATTAAACACATACAACACAAATATGCCATCCGAAACACGAAACCAAACCAAAACCCAATTGCCACACCATTACTTACAAAGCCTCCTGCAGCTGCAAGTGAAAAATAGTAAAAAATTATCTCTTAACACCAACTGGCTCCGATAAAAAAAAAACGAAAAACAGCCGAAGATAGTCTCTTAAAACCAACTTTAACTTTAAAGTGTTCCCCTCCAATCAAAGTCACTACAACAGTACAAACCCCGTCCAAAATCATGCTGCTGCTGTGTAATTGGACGACCGACTAAATAAACAAAAAACCACACATATAGACTTTCTTACAAAAGAAATCCAAAAGCTTCGTAATGACTTTAACTCTAAACTCGTAGAACTTAAGAAAACTTTTCAGTTAAAATGTCAACTCAACAGCGTCCCATGTTATCAAACAAGTGGAGAAAATTGAAATATCACCTGATTCCTCGTGAGTCTGTAGTTGGCATTCCCCACTCCTGCCCTCTGGTGTTGAAATCTCCGGCGGCCAAAATCTCTCCTTCTGTGCTTTCAATGAAGTCTTCTAAACCTTCAAGTTTTTGTCGAAACTCGTTGATCCTGTCGGTTGGGCTGAGGTAGGTGCTTATTATTATAAGCCCTTCGCTTTTCACCCAGACGAAGCCTCTTTCGGTTCCTTGGTTTTTGATGAGGAATTTCCTCGGGTCCGGGATCCATATAGCAGCGGTACCCAGTGAGTCTGAGATCCAGTTTGGTTGGTTTTTGTTCGTATATTGTTCGCTGATGATGAGAACATCTGCTTGCAATTCCGCTATAAGTTTAACCATTAGGTTGTTCGCTGTCAGACTTCTGTGGATATTCGCTTGCATTATTTTTGTCATTTTGAGGAGGCCTTCTTCGCCCTTTCAAGTGCCTCCCTGAAAACTTGGCACTTGCCTGACCCCGGCACATGATCCAAAATGGGTGATGGTGTCTCAAGGTCCGCACATAGACAGCATCTTGGTGGATTTTTGCAGGTTACCTTTATGTGACCCTTTTCACCGCAGTTAAAGCACAGTCCTTGCCCTTTGCGGTCTTTACCGCTACATGTTGCTTGTTGATGTCCATACCCGAAGCACTTGAAGCAACGTATGACTTCTGTTCTGCGTCGGACTCGACATTGAACCCATCCTATTTTTATGACCGGAGTTTTTAGTAGCTCGTAGGCTGCTCGTGAATTGACTTTGATTATGGCCATCTTTAAAGAGCTTCTGTTCTTGCCTGTGAGCCCCCGTGATGAGATCGGCAGCTTTCTTCTTTACGGCTTCTCGGACTTCCTCTGCTGTGGTCAGTTCATCCAGGTCTCTTATTTCCAACGATATTTTCGGTTCGAGGTTCTGGACTGTTGCCCTGTCCCCTAGAATCTCTTTAAGAGTTTTCCCGAAAACATCCTTGTTCTTAGTTTTTGGTCCCAGTTCCAGAAGAACATCTCCGGTGCCTCCTTTTCTTCGGTTTCGGTCTTTCTTTGGGGACTTCTTCCGCGTGTTCCTTTGTTGGAGGCTTTGCTGTGACCCGTTTGTTGCCACTTTTCTTCTTCAGGACTTGAGCAAAACTGGCTCCTGCTAAGTTTAAGCTATCAGCGTCCGCATTTCCCATCTCACCCGTGGCTTTCTGCTCATTGGCTTGTCGGCCATGTTCTATTGGTTGTTCCGCTGGGTTTGGGGACTTCCGAGTCTTTTTGTCTGTCTGTTTAGTCAGAGGACTGGATGGAGGTCTCTTATTTGCAGCTGCCTTGCCTCGTGGAGATATTCTTGGGGTTGTCTCCTCTCCTGGTTTGGGGATTTCATCTGGGGATGTGGTTTTCGCATCAGAATGTTGTGGTTGTATACATGCCATGCTCCGAGTCTTAGCTTTCCACTTCATCTTGTCCAAAGATTCCTCAAGTGCAGCAATGCCGTTTTTGATATCCATGCTGATATTTTTCTGCTTTGTACAGGCGATCTTCATTACCTTCAAGGTTTCTCTTCATTTTTGCAGTTCCTCGGAGAATGTGTCAGCCGAATCAGGTTCACTTAGGACCAATGGGGTCTGATCTAATACAGCGGTGAGATCGATCAGTTCCTCTTCTGCATTGCTGTTCTTTGTTTGTGGGGGTTCCGCCTCGAAAATATCCCTGGCTGCTGGAGACTTTCCTGCTGGAATTTTTTCTACCAGTAATTCGATAGATCTTACAGGGGCTATTGCTGCAGCTGGTGGTGTCCGTTGCAGGCGTGCGCCTCTCCTGAAGGGATCCCTCCTGGGTTCACTTGTAGCTTTTTGTTCCACGGGAGCCAAGTGTTCCACTCCCGAGGTTCCGATTTTTGCATTTGTTTTGCGGTCGTTGTATATCGACGTCCCGGAGCCCGCGCGCTCACTCCTGACAGACGCCGGTACTGGGGATCCGAGTCCCTGCACCGTAAACTTTTCTCCTCTCGTTGTTCTCTCCATATTTGGTTTCATTTCTGTGTTCCTTCACATAGTTGTTTTGTTGGTCCGCGAGTGGTATTTTATTTCCCACCTACCCTGCTTTAGTAACAAAGCTGAGCGTTCCTCTATCCGCCACCTGAGGACGCGCCCTCTAGGGGAAAACAACAAACCCCCGAGGATAAGACGTTTTTCACATTCAGCCAAATAAAAATCAAAACAACCGTTCACCACCAACAATAACATTACAATCGGCCATACCAAATGTCCGTGCCACATTTTCCAGAAAAACGTGACATTTTCTAAAAAAAACGTGATATTTCGTTTCCATATGAAAAAACGCAAATTCTTGTGTATATTAAAAAAAGTTTAATTCAATTACGGGGTAAAGTACAACAAAAAATTAGAAGAAATTATTTGTATTGTCGAAAAATAAGAGTTTCTGCCAGTTTTTACTCCATTTGGAACAGTTTTCTTAAAATTTCTTCAAAATTGGCTTTATGTGAAGTATAAAATGGGAATAAGAAGATCGTGCCATATTGAATTTTTCGTGCCACAATGACTTTTTCGTGCCAAAATAGCATGATTGTGCCACTTCGGCAACGCTGTACAATAAGTCGATCAGCGCAAAAGACACTGTCTTACGTGTGGCTGATATTTACAGAAAAAACAAAAAAGAGAACTTTGTCTCTGTGCCTTGGGAATCGATTCAGATACCAGCTGTTACATCAACGAAAGCTTAACGGAGAAAAATCGCTTTTTAATTACTTACTGAATTACTTTTGTCATCCATAACCATGAAATACTAGAAGAAATCACCGTACAAAAACAAAATGAAAACATCATCGCAAGAGAAAATCCGTGAGTTGCTTTTTCGTTTTTTTCGTAGCCTTTTCTTCTAAAACAATGCCTTTATGCACCTTTTTTTATTTTTTTATTTATTATTTTTATCTATGTATATATGTATATAAAAATTAATCCCTATTTCCCTTGGTCACGCCATCACTTGAGTATGACTTTAACGATTTAATTAATTCTTTTATCAAATGTTCTAATGTTTTGCAGACGGTTCTTACGGAAAAATATTAACAAAATTGCGTAGGAAAATGGATAGTTTCAGAAAACATTAAAACTATCACTTAATGACTCCTTTTGTTTTTATTCTCAAATATCAGAAATTTGAAAAAGATTAGGTATTCTTTAAAATTATTACCCCAAAATCGCAATATCAATCAAAAAGTTAATACATTTATTTTATAGTGCACACTTCATAATCGATTAGATCTGAACGTATATCTAAATTTTACTTTGTTCAGTAAGTTTTTTAAAAAAGTGTTTGTTAATCGCAGTAAGTTTAAAGCCCGTCGCCTGTTCCCGTGTCGGAAAAGCATCAACATTTTTTATTTACGCGCCAGAAAACAACAACGTCTGTCGGGCATGGAATATGACAATGGACATAAAATAAAAAAAATGATACTTTAGTTGCCTATCTGTTTTGGATGGAATGATTTGCTTTTTTTTTAATACACTCGGGCGTATACGCACTTTTTTATTATTATTTTAGGATTATTTTTTTAATTTTGTCCTTAAATAGTTTCCACATATATACAAAATGTATATTAATTATACCATAATATCAATATTATTTTTATATAAGATATTGGAATTGGTAAAATGCAATTAGATGTATGTAGGTATATATGTACACATCTTGTTTATGGATATAAGTATAAACAAAATGTGTATACCTATGGCGGTAATATATGTAAATAGAATAAAAAGGTTATTTTTAATTGCTACATTTATGTATAAAAGCTATTCGAGCAGTGTAAAAAACTCCATTGCGCTATAATTTGTATTTTAACTTATTTTTCAAAATTATAAAATCGATCGAATACCGTGCGAAGCCGGGTGGTCCAGCTAGTTTTTTATAATATTTAATTTAGCTTTCTTTTACTTTTCTTTGTTGTTTTTAAATATTAATAGCGTATCGGATAAATTTTCATTGGTCATGGTAAGTAATTTAAATTCTTTTAATACAAATGAAATAGTGCTACTAACTTTTCTATTACTCTCTCATGAATATGGGTAGTGTACATGGTCATGGTTATTCCGCGACTAATGGTGCTAATGAGAAACTGTGTAATATGGTTCGTGTTCTTCAGGCACAGTATGAAGGTCTTACCATTTGCCACTTAAATGCCCAAAGCCTTAACCCTAAAATCGACGAACTAAGGAATGTATTCGTAAATTCAAAAGTAGACGTAATCTGCGTCTCTGAAATATGGTTCCGCTCAGAGGTGACGAGTGAAATTTATAAATTGGAAGGTTATGAGCTTTTTCGATGCGACAGAGTTAGGCGCGCTAGAGGGGAGTTGTGCAATGTACATACATTCGAAATATGCTGAGATGTAAAATTGTATGCAAATGGGACACGGGTTGTCTCATTGATTTTATTTTAGATGTAATCTGTAACAAGGGTAAATTCTTGGTAGGAGTCACTTATAGGCCAAATAGTTCTATTCCGATTGAGCCACTATATAATGTTATACAAGAACAACCCAGTAGTGCTAATAATATTGTTGTATGTGACGATTTCAACTGCAATCTCCTAGATATTCCTCGCTCCATTGTCTTTTTAGAATACACGACATCAATTGATTTGACTGTAAACACCTCTCTCCAGACTCATTTTACCATCTCTGCATCAACGCTTATCGATGCAATTTTTGTGTCAGATAAAAATAAAATTTTGCTTTACCGCACCTGGTTTCTCTAAATATGATCTCTAAAATCACTTTTTGAGATTTTCGTAATATTCGTTATGCTGATTTGCACCAAGATATTTTAAATACAAATTGGGAGGCCGTTTACCGGTTCCCTTTGGTAAGTTACCAAACTAACCATCTACAAAACTAGTTTCAGTTTTTCATAAACATGTGCCCTTGAAATACAAAAAACTAGAGTGTAAATCACCACAGTGGTTTACTGAAAATATACACGAACTCACAAAAAAAACGCGATGATGCTTTTAAAAGCTGGAAGAAATATAGGGTTTCTGAATTATGAAAAATATACATACATAGATCACTTCGTAACATACTTGTTTCAAAAACTCAAAAATTAGAAGTGCAAAAACGTTTTTTTATATGAGAAAATTTGGAGGTTGTTCCTCAAGTAAAGAAGTTTGACAACAAATTCGAGAAGTTGGATTAGGGAAACAAAAGCCGAAAATCCCCGATAATATAGATTGTGACTAACTTAACTTTAACTTTTCAGTGCAAATTAGTCCTTCTAGAGCAAAGTGCGGAGTACCCAAGGTTCGATATTTGGCCCGCTACTTTTCTCTTTTTATGTTAACAAACTTCCTAAAGTTGTAAAACGTTGCTTGATGCACATGTTTGCAGATGATACCCAAATTCATTTAAGTTGTCCTCTGAATTTGATATACGAAGCTACATTTTTAATAAATGAAGATCTACAGCGTATCTTTGATTGGTCAACACAAAATTATCTACGTCTCAATGCACAAAAAACAAAAGCTCTTGTTATACATAAAAGGAAGCTTTATATATCTTTTATACCAACAATCCACCTCAACAAAAGTCCTATAGAGTATGTTGAATCCGCCAAGAATCTTGGTCTGATTTCCAATAGGATCCTTACTTGGTCTCTTCATATAAATACCGCCATCGGAAAAGTCTATGGCGGACTACGTGCTCTCTGGATGACTCAGCATATTCTGCCCGTAAAATCAAAGCTCCTGCTAGTGAGAACTCTGCTTCTGCCAACGATGCTTTTTCGACTTAAAACAAATCAACGGATGTTCTTTTGATAATCTTCTTAAATATAGGGCATTGTGCCTTTTAGATAACATAATGCAAACAAAGCAACCAGACCAGAGTATTTATACGACAAGCTACGTTTTTTTTTGAATAAGCAAGATCGTGAAGCTTATACAAACAAGCTATGCCTGTTTGGTTTTTTAACTTAACATACTTTCAAGGCTTTCAATCTTTAAAAGATGTTTTTTATCTTATCGTTGTAAGTAATACTGTCTAAAATAAACCGAAAATTGAAATTGAACTTCTGGTGAGAAATTAAACCCAATTCAATTAATTCATTCAAAACTGTTCTGTATTGAGAACAATTAAGAACACGTATCTTATAATTCAGAAATATAATGTTTATTCAATATGATTAATTATTAATACAAATGCTTCTTAACTGGAGGACGACTTAAACTTGAGTGAGGAAACTTTCGCTAGCACCATCACTAGTTGGTAATACTTGCATATAGTCCGTTATGTAAAACTCAACAGTTAAATGACATGATGTTAATGTTATGTTTAGGATGTATATAAGATGTATGTAAATACATAACAAAAACCAAATATCTACTTAAATTAAATAAAAATCAAGGAGTTAAGTATAATGAAAGTTTGTTTTATGAAATAAAAAAAAATCTATTAAAAATCCAGCATGCCTTTCTTGTCAATTGTTTATTGTTTTTTTTTGTGCTATCCCTGCAGCATCCGAAGGCAAACTATTCCGAGATTATATATCTCCACTTAAGTGCACCATACGGGCAGCCGATAAAATGTTTATCTCGTTTTTAGAGACCAATAATATAAATACATACCTACATATATCCTCATGTGTTAAGTGCTTTTCCTGTCACACACCCAAACACATCCAACACACAAAAGAAATTATTTTAATAGAATGCGATTAAGCCTATGGATATATGTATGTAGGTTCATGTTGCCATAATGTTTCAATTAGTTTGACCCAAATTATATCCACAAACTATATTAAAAACAAAAACATAAAATAAAACCGTAACAAAAAACAAAAACAAGAACAACAAAAATACAAATTCAAATAAAACAATTTCCTTTTATCCCAAACAATTTAATCTCTAAGATAAAATCTACCATTAGTCGTCATCACTTAACAGAAATTTCATTAAAAATTACGCATGCAAAATGCAAATGGTAATACTTTCATCTGCAAAACTTCACAATTTAATTAAACATGATTATATATATGTATGTATGTAGATTTTAGAGGATACAATATATATGTATGTAGGTATAGGTAAAAAGCACAAAACCAACAAATTGTTGTTTCCCTCGATATTATTGGCTCAACATTTCCGGATCGTAATTCTATTTATTGTATGTTAGTCCTTTCAACCCTGAACTGAACATTGAACAAAAGTCTGGTTCAGATTCACACAGAAACTGGAAGCGACAGTTTATTCAATGTCCTTACTCCCAATGTACAGCAGAAAATGACCACATTTTGGCATATTATCAGTGTGATTATCCTTTCCTTTGGCTATCGACAATGTGCGTATTTTATATATATGTATGTTTTCCTTTGTTGAATGTGTCGTCATAGTCATTTGTGTTCGAAGTATCGATGTATCGGGGGCTACTATACAACGAAATTAACTCCACAATCAATAAGCATAAATTAAGATTATATCACATCATCATACAAAGCACCAATTTATGCAGTTATATGCACAGATTCCTCTAGCTAGACGGCCGGTAGCGGCAGCAGCAGTTGCCGTTCGCTGTCTGCCACTGCACACTGGTGATTATATGACAGCTGCCTGCCTTAGTGTGCCATGACCGCAGGCAGTTTTCCAGCTTATAAGACGATTCTTTGACTAAAAACCAAAAGAGTCACAACGGCTGACAACATAAATAGGGGAATGTGGAGTACTTTTAAGTTGCAGGTATGTTGAAAAATTCATTTCCTAAACACAGTAGAGTGATGCAACTGAATTGTAGCTGAAATTGGTGGTTAAAAGCGTTGTGGGTCCTTTTTGTATACGTATTCATAATGCAGCTGTGCACGGGCTTAGCAAAAACATAGTTGTATTGTTAAACAAATTATTTGTACAATGTTTAAATGCAATATTTTTTTTAAATCAATTTAAAGCACGTGATTGCAAAGATTTAACTAATTCGATCGTGAATAATCCCAAAACGACATTTTTCTTAAAAGACGTCAAAACCTTATTTAGTTTATGGAATATTTTCTGGTGAAAAATCGGAAATGCAATATTACAGTACTATTCTGGCCATCCTCACTGATACCTCACAAGTCACAACCACTGATCTCTATATGTAATACACTGGATAGCGTATCCATACAAAATAGGTGACTCCATTTGAACAATTGTTATACTTGAAGCTGCCTATTTTTGTTGTATAGCAGTAACTGTATAACTTATTAACTACGACATTAGGCGCGTTTCTTTATCTACCACAAAGTACTTCTGGCTACAGTCAACTACTTCTACTCTGTGGTTAAAGTACTTCAAAGCACTTAAATATTTTACTAACGAAATGAATCCACGCAAGAAAGCGACACCATCATAAAAAGAAATTACTTAGTAAATTATTGTTGTTGATGTTTTTCTTATCTAAAATAAAATGCAAATATAAACAACAAAAGTTACATCTATACTTTAAAATAGATTTTTCTTTTGGCAAAATTATAATTATAGCGTTCCATTCATCATCTACTGAGAAATACTAAAAAGTTCTTTGCAAGGCCCAAAGGAACACCCACAGTTTTTTTAACACCTGCACCAAAGAATTCGGCCCGAACCACTGTCCAACTTTCTTGTCTTCGGATAAGCACTAATTCCTTAATGACATTGTAATTGTTTCCAAGAAACCAGACTGTAGTCTTTGTTTTGAAAATATTATCAAGCTCAGCGAAGAGACCTTTTTTCCTTTTGGTGTTCTTCAACTAAGTTTTCCCAAATACCGTTTTCATGTTTTCAAAATAATAAAACTTTCTATTTCATGGATAGCTTTATTTATTCTGAATAAATTAAATAAATGGCTGAAAATTCTCACCTTCCCGTTTTGTTTTGTTTGCTCAGTAACAATTGGCGCGTTCAGAAAAATGAGACCTCAGAGATTTTTCTCATTCAAAAGGTGAGCAAGCGAATCCAGTTTTTTTTTCAGAGGTTTGACAGCAAAACTGAGAAATTTTGCTGAGGAATCCTGGGGGACGATTCTGGTTCTGTGAAAATGTGAATCGAATGGCTTTTCAGTCTTTCACTCTTAAATGTGATTCTCGTTCTGTGAAAAGGTGAAACCAAACATTGAAACATTCAGATGAATGTTTTGCTTTCACGCCTTGTTTTGGATGTGAATCTTTGAAAAGAAAGGGTGAATACGAACAAACAATGCTCAATTCAACCACATCTCCTTCTCTGTCCTATTCATGAAGAAAAAACTATTTCTATCTCAAGCGTTTCTCATTTCTCTTCCAAAAATAATAAAATTGAGAGAATTGCACCGAACTGTGCAGTGCATGCGCATCAGGGGAAATGATAAGGTGGTTCGGGATCGATATTATAGTTCGTCGGAGAATTTTACTCACTGAACCAGAATCGCTTTTATACACCAAGTGAATCGAAAAAGTAAAAGCAGTGCATGCTAGCGAATGTGAAAATTATTTAGTCGAATCACTTTTTCACAGAACCAGAATCGGCACCCTGTTCATGTAACAGAGATTGAGATCTCCGAGATCTCATTCTCCTGAACACGCCTTATTTGTACGCCAGTCGTCAAAATACTTTTTTTTTGTGCCGATGTCAAATCTTGAAACTGCCTTCGATAGTGTCATCTTCAATTGGAGTCAAAATAACTGTTATACTTTGTAGGGAATACACTATCCAGTGTATTATAGAGATCAGTGGTCACAACAACCTTGGAAGGTGAGGTAGAATTGATTTTGTGAGGTTTTCGTATTCTGGTAGCATCGTCACAAATTGTGAGCCTCACAAGAACCTCAAAAGAACTCGCAAGTTTGACTTTTCATAGTGACGAACAAAAAAATTATTCAATAGGCAATTACAATAAAATAAAAAGTTCACCTTGCTGTGGTGAGGTTTTTGTGAGAGTTGTCTGAGAATACCGAAAATGTTATCAAATCACAACAATCTCACAAGAGCTTGTGGCTTGTGACTTGTTTGCCCTCACAACACTATAACATCCCTGTTATTTTAAATACCTAAAACATTGGTTGTAAGTTTGATTGGTTGAAGTTTGATCAAAATCTCTTAAGTCGTTTTCGAGAAATTTTAAAATCGTTGTATCGTAGGTATCCGTTCTAAATGAGCTGAAACAGAAATTCGAATTTATCTCTTCAAGCAAATTCCTCCATTCCTCAAGAACAGAAACATAGATGCTCGAACGCACAAACAAACAGACCGACGAACGGTAATTTGAAAGCCAAATTTGTGAACTTCATTATAATTTAATGGAAGTTTTGAATAAAACCAATACTTGCCCTGTATATAGAATAAAATTAAAAACTCGGAATATAAGTAGGTACTGTTAGGCTCTCAAAATCACCCAGTCTAGATCGACTGGAAATATCTGCCTGATAGCGGAATTAGATTCATCATTGCCATCGTTATATTGATTTCTACATATCATTGAAATCGACTGCAATTCTACTACGTTGTTTCCTTGAACGTCCTTGACAGATTTAGGTTAAAGGTTCTTCCACCTTTTAATAAAACTTCCGAACCTTTTTCCCACTATGACATCCTTAATTTCCTGGAACGCTTCTTCTTTTTCTTTTTGAGAAGTCGATGTTCCTATCTCTTATTTTTTATATATAGAGCTCGCAAACTACAGAGCTGTTCTTTTTATCTCCGTTTTGTATGAATTTAGTATAGCTGCATGTGCTTGCTAGCACTCATCGTTCAACATGGGGTTTGCTTTCGTATCAGTGTAAGCCCAGCACGTCAGAGGTGGCATTCTGAGGACTTTTTAACAATGTTACCATTGGGTTTTCAATGTTTGATGACTGATGACTCAATCGGTTAATGGAGACCTTAATCTGTTATCGGAGATTCGTTTTCGGACTAGAGTTTTTATTTTTGGACCAGTTTTAAAGTTTTAAATAGCTAAGGCTCTGATCATAAGTCTTTTCGCTGTAATTATGTCTTTAATGTCAAGTTTCTTCTCTATGGGCATGGCCCATATGAGGGTCATATTGGCAAATTTTGTCTTAACGTGAATTAAGTAAGAGACTCGTTTGCATAGTTAAAACTCATGATTGATTGCCTAAGTCTACCTTCAAAAAAATCCACAACAAATTGACGTTGCTTTTTTCTCGGTCACAGCCCCCTCATCAGAGTTTTTTATAATTCTTTAGTCCAACCCGAAACATTCTGTCATATTTCTTGAGTGACTAATTCTTAGGCTAGATATATGCTGCCTATTAAGGGGAGTTCGCCTACAGATCGAAAGTTCATTGTCCTTATTTCATTCCCAGTATTCGTTATTAGTAAATCCTTCGCAACAGAATCTGACTGGGAAGTTACCCTGACATCATTCGCAGGTCGAAGCCCCATATACCTATAACAGTATAACACCTAGAACAGGGAACCCGATAAACCGCTTTTTATAGACCTGTGCTCCTGAGCAGTTAACTTTAAGTATAGCTCAGCTTGAATGAAACTATAGACACCACCGTTTAATTAATCTGTGAAATTCTTGGCCAGCTGCCTGGAAACACGAAGAAATGCCTTAGTCCCTTAAAGGAAACAATCATCCACCCTCTCTCGTTTGCTGCCCCAAACAACCTTTCAAAGGGATTGAAACCCAATCTTCAGTTGAGTTACTGTGTAGGCACCAAATGTTCATCGCCGAGAGATAAGAATAGGAGTTTATATAGTTTTTGAACAAAACAGTGGAAATGCTGATATCCTCTTAAATCTAAGTGTCTATACCCTTTAAATATTTCAACTAATAACCCTAGTGGTTTTTAAATTAAATTAATTTAGTTCTAAATAAATTTAAATTAATTAAAGAAATAAATCATCGCATTAAGATTTAAGAAAAAGTGTCCTACAACTGAACATCCTTTTTTCCCCTAAATGTTTATATAGGAACTTTGACTTTGTAATATATTTTTAGGATACTAACTGACACACTTCCACACATTCGTACATAAATTGAGAATGAAATGGCAAATGAAAGAAGCATTCGGGCCCGTTCAGCCATTCAGACTATTCCGCATCAGATTTATTGAATCATACTTTTCCGGTTGACATTGTTACGGCCTCTTCTTCTACTGCTATACATTTATACTTTTCTCATTTTAGCTTCTGTCGTTATTGGTGTTCCGGGGTAATAAAAAACAAACGAGAGCAAATAAAGTCAAGCAGAAAAGAAGACGAGGAAGCGAACATCCGAGTCCGACACGAAACGAAACCAACACACAAGAAGTTTAAGGAACAAAATCAAAAGAAACAAGGGTGTGGGAATTAAGCGAGGAAAATGTCCTCTTTATAGGGCATTGTATCTTCGACATGTTGACAAATGCACACCATTGACACATATTTCAATATTTAACACATACACACAAAGAATTCAACAAAGAAAACTAAGTTTTTTATAGTTTTTCTTTTTGCTTGCTTGTTTGGTCGTACTACTATGATGTGATAGGATATACATAGTTTGTATTTCAATTAGAGAAAGATGACAGAAGAAGAATAATAGAAAATATATTTATCTATGTATATAGGGAAGATGTGGCTAAAAAAACACAGAAACGAGAGTCATCATCATTAGGGATATCAAATGAACTAATACTTCAAGTCTTAAGAAGACGATGATGACTATGAAGACAAACGAAAGACTCATCATCAGTCTGAGCTTAAAATGATGCCAGCTAGCTCAAAAAAACTGGGGTGTTAAAATAGGTCCATGCCTAACTGCAGGGGTGGATTTAAAGAGCGATAGGCCCCAATAAATGAAATTGCGTGTTTTGTTACATTTCTCAGAAGTATGATATTTCGTCAAAATTTTGTTTATGCGCCCATACCCCAAAATTAACTGAGAATCTTAGTATTCTAGGTTATGGTGGTGATCGAAATCAAGACAACACCCAGACGAGACTTATTTATACGAGATCGATATCGAAATGATACTGAAATTTGTACATTTTAAAGAGACCAATACGCCACAAAATACAAGACAAAAGTCTTGTCTCTTATCGTGAGCAGCGGTCTTGAGATTAAGCCTTAACTTCATCATTTTCTATTCTATTTTCTTATGTATATATACAAGTTACCTAATCTTTGTACCGGATTTCAAAAAATTCTAGGACAGTTATGCGAGAAATTCAGAAATTCTTGCTGATTTTGATTTATCTAAATATTGAAATATTGAAGTTAGGTTAATTCGACCCAATTTCAGTCATATTTATTTCCCTACAAACAAAACTCGTTTAAAAAATGTTGCCCTTTTTCTGTTTAAGATGGAACTTGCCGAAGCTGTATTATATAAATCCAACTCTGCTTTATTTTGTTGAAAGTCCTTAAACAAATTCAAATAACCCGAGGACTTTTTTTTCACATTTTCTTCTGGTCTTTTGGGAGTCGGTGTAGGTCTACTCGAAATTCGAAGTCAGGGGGAGAGTATACTGGTTAAAGGAATTGATGAAGACGTCAAGACGAAAAGTACACAAACACAAGGGAACACAGAGGGGCGTAGTTTTTTTTTTCAGGAAGGAACGGAAATTATTGGACTGACTCCAGGAAGTTGTTATGTGATTAAAAATAATATACACGAAAAATCGAGATTTGACAAAAAATATTTGGCATTTCTGCCATACAAATCAATAATTGTAGCATTTTCCTAAAGGATTTGAGAACAAAGCAAATCTTTGCTGAAAATGGATCGTATTTTTAAGGACGACAGCAAAAAATATAACTAAACTAGAACATTGATTGGATTTAATATAATACTTACCGATGGTTGTAATAAGAGTGAGTGAGTAAAGGAAGGCTGAAGCGTAGGACCATTTGTGTCCAGTAGGTAGCATCAACTGGACACCGGGTTGTTGCACTTTCGATTGACGCACAGCACGGAGTAGAGTGTCCTGGAAATTGAAATGAAGATTTTTAGAATATATTTATACATATCATGCAAAAAGTATGCATTACACAGTGCCTGTCGTGAGGAAGAAAAAACATAAATATAAATTGTCAGACTGAAGAATGTCTCATCTCATTTTCGATTTTAATCTTTTAAATTGTAAATTCATTCAATCAAAATCAAGAAGTTTCATAAAAATTCATCAAGTAATTGCAACACATATAGTACATATTAAGGACATATATTTTAATTTGTGTATTGTAAAGAAAGCGTAAGAAAACGACGAGGAGAAACACAACCATTCGACTTTTTGATCGTTTTGTTGTTTTTTCCGTAAATGAAGTCACGAAGTTTTAAAAAGTTTTTGACATAAATAGAGATTAATTTCTTTAAGGGAAAACCGCAACGGTAAAGTATGTATTAATTATTCAAAGTAAGCTTCATAGATTTTAATCCTTCTTCTATTATTTACAGTGAACGATAAATTTTCTAGGGTTCAATTTCTTTAGTTTTAATGAAAATTGTTTTAATGACTATGACGACAAATCAATGTACCTACATATGTATTAGCAAAATGTTGCGGTAAATTAGGATTAAGGAAAGGATGAGAATTTATCTGGTTTATTATGAGATTTTAGCTTATATTTGTTGAGCATTGTTTTATATTTTAATGATTCGGTATGCCTACAGTCAAATTTGTTGGAAATCACTTGGTAATAAATCAATTTTTTTTTAAATTGTAGTAATTTAATTTTACAGGCAAAACTTAGCTTAGCTTAGGCGTCAGTTATAGCGATCAGGAAAAACCATCAGGAAAAGTTGAAACAGATGGATATGATTTTTTTTTCCTTTTACAAATCTGTCAGTGGAACAAGTAAAAGCTGGAACGCAAATAATTGGAACGATTTGTTCCATTTTGTATGAAGTGACAATCAGCTGGCACGAAAAATGAATTTACATCAGGAAAACACATTAATGCATTTTTAACAATAAAATAATCGTTGAGTTGAAAATTTTATTTGCATAAAAAATTCATTGAGTTATTTGTCATCGATTAGTACAATATTTGCGTTTCAAATCGAATGAAAACCTAGTAAATAATCTATGTATTTGAAAGTTTTTCCTGTTTCGTTTTCCTGATCGCTATAACTGACGCCTTACTGAGAAAATTTTGTAAGGAAATTTAAATATAATTCGACATTCAATAAATGTTTGATATACATATATGTATCAAGCAAAACCAAAGAACAAATAAATATTTACTGTCGGTATATCAAATTGCCACGGCCTCATGTCAATTACAAACAAATCTTATTTTGAAAGAATAAATATGTAATTAATTTAATTTATTAGATATGTACATATGTTCCCTTTCTTTGTCAACCATATGTCAAGACCAGCAATCATCTCTGTATGTAGCGTCTGTCTAGTAGCTTGTTCTTGATTTCTTCTTTGAAGGTAATTGTGAGAAAATAACGCTCATACGCCATTGTATGTATACACATACATTATTACATTTAAGAACTACTTTTTGTGCAGTTTCATACCAAAACTTGAAAAACTGACGTGCTGTGAGTTTAAGTCTAAAAGTATATTAATGAACCTCGTATTTGCGGTATTCTACCTAATTTTGGTATATATGAACTTTTCAAATCAATCCATAAGTCCTTTTAAATGAGTTATTTTATTTTCACAAACTTTTCATATACACAATAGTTTGATGTAGTTATGCGTATGCGCTCATCCTTTCATAGGCAGAGATGTACCTACTACATCATATATACAATGTCTATTTTTTTATTATCGAAAGTGAAAAGATATTCTCCGAAATTCATTTGAGTTAGCAATCTCTGTACATTATGACTGGGAGTTGCATCATTATATCCTTTTGTTTGAACTGGATTTGAACTTTTATGATATAGAGACCATCCATTTTGTCCTTTGTAATACCTATGTAACATTGTAGCAAACATTTCATGAAAATTAAAAAAAAAAAAAACAAGTTTCTTTTTTTGTATAAACATACAAAATGTCTGAAAGAATTTATCTGTACAGGCATCGACTTTATTGGTCATAAATTGTTACCCAGATAATTGGCCAACAGAACTTGCACATATAATTTTTGTTTTTTTTTTAAGTAAAAGCTTTCATACCTTAATATGCCCTCAAGTCACCCAAAATGCATAAAATCTCATCCCAATGCATTAGTACGTGTTACACGCGTTAAAGAGTTTTCTACATCATAGCCCATTAAAGTGGTCTCTTTCTCTCTATACATATATCTGAATGGTCAACGTGCGGTTTTCTAATATAACATTGATTTACTGCCATCGCAACTTTCAACCCCCTCCCCAGAGAACAATCGATGTGGTACCATACCATCACGACTAGAAAAGAAAGATAAACACAGCCAACGAGACTTACCTCGTTAAAAGAAAAAAACTACATTGGCTCTGCCAAACTGCAAACGAAACACCTTATAGCTGACGCCCAACCTTTTACCCCCGAGTTAGCAATTTCCATACTATGTGCTGCTGAATTGGCAGCTTTCATCTTTACCTCTATCCTTTTAATACCCGACCCCACCGCACCACAGCAGCATCGCCAGTAAGTTCGCGATGGTAATTTTTTTTTTCTGCAATGAGGGCAATTCCCAAGTTAACTTACCTGAAAATGTTGCACTTCTTGGGCAGCCAATCGTGTCCAATTTTCCTTATACAAAATGTTCAAATCTTCAGTAATTGACCACAGTCGATCGACGGTCCTGCAACGAAGATAAAAAATATTTTAATATTGTTGAAAGCAAACTTTTATCGCTATCTATATATGTATTTACTTCTTTGTTGCTGCTTCGTGCTATTTGAATCAAAGGTGCAAAAGTAAAAAATCAGCAATTTATTTCAGGAGTAGAGAAAAAGGTATTTTCCTCAATATTCATTCAAATAGCATTCACTGACTGCGAGACAACAACCAAAGACTACGAAGAAGACAAACACTGGGGCAAAATAGTTTCAAAGCAAGAATTAAATCAACAAATAGAACTGATGATGGCTGCAGAAGAACAAAATGATATTATTGTGTACGAACAGATATTTGCAGAACGAAACTTTGAAACGTCAATATGCTCAATTTTTTAAAACGTTTTTTATTAACTTGCTTTCTTGTCTGTCTGTTTGCTTTTTTGGTACAAATTGTGCAATGGAAATTTTAAAGATAGATCGGAACTGAATGACAATTTGTTGGTTTAAAGTTTAAAGTCTGTATCTTATCGATAAATAATTTTAAATTAAGGCTGGTTACGAGACGAGGCAATACTTTTTTTTAGTCTTGTTCAAATCGATAAATTTCCGTATGGCCTTGGTATTGGTCTCAATATCGTCTCTCTATGACTTGTCTTGCTAAAATTTCGGCCTCCGTGCGTTTAGTGGATGAAATATGTAAAAAAATTTTAATCTAGATTTAACTTAAAATGCAATTTTTTATTTTATATATTTTCTACCGAGACCACCGAGACTTTTGGCAAATTTCAGTCAAAAAAATACGGTCTTACTTTTTTCGTCTCATGGCCAGCATTTTAAAATCGGAAAAATAAATTGAAAATTTCCCATCAAGTCGATATTGGCCTTGAGGAAAAATTAAAACTTTATAATTTTCTCAGGTTTTAGATATTCGCACCATTAAAACCGTTTTAAATTTGAAAAAAATATTTTAAATTTATAGTTAAAACATAGTTAAATTAATTTAACCAGCATTTAAAATGTATATGGTTTTTAATTTTTTTTTTCAGAAGCTTTGAATAAAACAAAGGTAAGTAAGTTTATTAATTTCAAGTACAATACCATTTTTTCAAAAAATTTGCATTTAAGATAATGTGATAGTCCTATTTCTCTGACACTTCTCCGCGGAAGTTATCATTTAACACTGCAATGAAAAAATTAGTAAAAACGAAGAGAAAAATATTGGCGCAAAATTTTAGCTAAATTTTTTTTTACTATTTTAGCGTAATAGCGTGGCTCTTTTCTCCTGTAAAAAAGCCATTGGGAATAAATGGGGTCTTCAACCCCGCATCACTAACTAGCTATACACTTCGGTAATAAGACCGATTCTAACATATGGGGTAGCAGTCTGATGGACCGCTCTAGATAAAACCACAAATTGTGATAAACTTAGTAAGGTCCAACGAACTGCCTGTCTGTGCACGAGCGGAGCACTTCGCTCCACCCCCTCTGCGGCACTAAACATTCTTTTCAATTTGATACCCCTAGACATTTTTAGTAAACAAACGGCCGCAAGTACAGCTCAATATTCATTCAAATAGCATTCACTGACTGCGAGACAACAACCAAAGACTACGAAGAAGACAAACACTGGGGCAAAATAGTTTCAAAGCAAGAATTAAATCAACAAATAGAACTGATGATGGCTGCAGAAGAACAAAATGATATTATTGTGTACGAACAGATATTTGCAGAACGAAACTTTGAAACGTCAATATGCTCAATTTTTTAAAACGTTTTTTATTAACTTGCTTTCTTGTCTGTCTGTTTGCTTTTTTGGTACAAATTGTGCAATGGAAATTTTAAAGATAGATCGGAACTGAATGACAATTTGTTGGTTTAAAGTTTAAAGTCTGTATCTTATCGATAAATAATTTTAAATTAAGGCTGGTTACGAGACGAGGCAATACTTTTTTTTAGTCTTGTTCAAATCGATAAATTTCCGTATGGCCTTGGTATTGGTCTCAATATCGTCTCTCTATGACTTGTCTTGCTAAAATTTCGGCCTCCGTGCGTTTAGTGGATGAAATATGTAAAAAAATTTTAATCTAGATTTAACTTAAAATGCAATTTTTTATTTTATATATTTTCTACCGAGACCACCGAGACTTTTGGCAAATTTCAGTCAAAAAAATACGGTCTTACTTTTTTCGTCTCATGGCCAGCATTTTAAAATCGGAAAAATAAATTGAAAATTTCCCATCAAGTCGATATTGGCCTTGAGGAAAAATTAAAACTTTATAATTTTCTCAGGTTTTAGATATTCGCACCATTAAAACCGTTTTAAATTTGAAAAAAATATTTTAAATTTATAGTTAAAACATAGTTAAATTAATTTAACCAGCATTTAAAATGTATATGGTTTTTAATTTTTTTTTTCAGAAGCTTTGAATAAAACAAAGGTAAGTAAGTTTATTAATTTCAAGTACAATACCATTTTTTCAAAAAATTTGCATTTAAGATAATGTGATAGTCCTATTTCTCTGACACTTCTCCGCGGAAGTTATCATTTAACACTGCAATGAAAAAATTAGTAAAAACGAAGAGAAAAATATTGGCGCAAAATTTTAGCTAAATTTTTTTTTACTATTTTAGCGTAATAGCGTGGCTCTTTTCTCCTGTAAAAAAGCCATTGGGAATAAATGGGGTCTTCAACCCCGCATCACTAACTAGCTATACACTTCGGTAATAAGACCGATTCTAACATATGGGGTAGCAGTCTGATGGACCGCTCTAGATAAAACCACAAATTGTGATAAACTTAGTAAGGTCCAACGAACTGCCTGTCTGTGCACGAGCGGAGCACTTCGCTCCACCCCCTCTGCGGCACTAAACATTCTTTTCAATTTGATACCCCTAGACATTTTTAGTAAACAAACGGCCGCAAGTACAGCTATCCGTCTTAAAGCCTCTTCACAGTGCATCAACAATAAAATTGGCCATTAATTCTGAATTCATTCAGATCTTTTTCAAGTAACATCGACTACACTATACCCCAAGCACATTTCAACAAAAACTTTCAAGTTACCATCCCATCCAGATCAACTTGGGAGGATGAGAATTTCTTGAAAGATGAATCAGTTTACTTTTATACTGATGGATCAAAAACCGCCGACGGGGTTGGTGGAGGCGTGTACTCAGACAGACTTAATTTAGGTCTCTCATTCCGTCTTCCTAATCATTGTAGCGTGTCCCAGGCGGAACTTTTAGTGATCAATGAAGCTTTATCTTGGCTTCAAGAAACCGGATATCAACTACTGATATCCGCATCTTCTCAGACAGCCAAGCTGCCATCAAATCTCTGGACTCTGTTTCTACAAACTCTATAACAGCCCAAAACTGTCGATCATCTCTCATTGAAATGGCGGAGCAGTTCAACATTCACCTTTGTTGGGTGCCGGGCCACAGGGACATTCCCGGAAACTGTAAGGCTGACGAACTTGCAAAAAGTGGAACAACAGTACCCATACTACCAAACAAGACAACTATTGGTATACCTATCGCTACTTTTAAACATATGCTAAAGCAAGATGCTATAAAGAAAACAAACCTTAGGTGGAACAACCTCACCACTTGCTTAACGACAAAACAAATCTGGCCAATGCTGGATCTGAAACGCTCTAAGCAATTGATATAAGCAGATTGCACATTAGTTCCGTAACGACTTTGCAAATTAGTGTAATCAAGCTCCTTACAACCTCTGATATTTAAATAAAGTTAAAATCATCAATTATTATTTATTTTATTTTTTTAGTACAGCACTGACACCATATGACATTTTGACATATGTAGGTGTTTGTTCTGTTAGGAATAAATTGATTACAAAACTTTTAAAACTGTTTAGACACCAACGCGATGCACACCATCTGTTTTCTTTAATAAATTTTTATTTATGGGAAAAAAAACTTTGAAAAACGTATTTTTGTGTTCGTTAATGCAAAGTTAATAATTAATTTAAAAAAATCATTTCCCTATCGAATATCGAATTTTCAAAGTATAATTTTACTAAAATAAAATAATTTTTTTTTTTAAATCATATTTTTAAATTTTTTTTTATATATATTTAAATTTTAATATACAATATTATTTAAATATTAGAAGCTTTTGTGTAAAAAATTTCATTAAAATCGTTTCAACAGGTAATAAGATAATACAAAAGCAGAAAAAAATAGTGCTATGGTTAATTATGGAATGATAAAAAAATTGTTCCAATAATATGGTCGATCGATTTCATTTAAGAGAAAAATGTGATTTTTCTCAAAGGTTTTTAAACATATGGTGTGTACCGTTATTTTTGGTTATAAATAGTAAAAAAAACTTAAATTTTGATGTAAGAAACTTTTAAAGATTTTTTTAATATTACCCACCATATTATAATATTATTTGGAAAAAATCGAAAATAAACTTATGGTTCTATGGGAGGTACCTAGCATTTATAACCATTGTCAAATAAAATTGTAGTCTCTTTTAAAAAAAATGAATGAATTTTTTTTCACGATGTGGTCACGTTTTTGAGAATAATAAGATTTTCATTAATTGTTAAAACAAATTGTAGGGTACCGCGGGTACCGTAATATTTAAACCAAACCAAATGCAAAAATCGTCTCACAGGGGAGTGCCAAAAAATTGTACGTACCTGGTTTAAGGAAAGTCAACCCACTCGTTTAGGCTGCGGCCGAACGGACAGATAGACAGACGGACAGAATTAAGAGACCCACTTTATTAGACTTCGGTATCATCGTAAGGCAAATAAATTTAAAATAAATAAATAAATTACAAATAAATCCTAAGATCGGAATTTGTAAGACCTATAAATATTGCATACAACTATGAATTCCACTAAAATCAAGTCAGCAATTCCCTTTAATGGATTTTTGTGCGTTTTTGTTTTTTTTTTTAATTCCAATCATAAGTAATGTTGCCCACTGTATTTCGATGATTTTATAAGAAAAAGACCGGATGAATGTAAAAGTACACTATCTTGATTTTCGTAGACATAGAATATAAAAGGTTCAAAAGACCGAAAGAAATGACGAAAAAATGTACATGTGCACTACGGTTTATTTCCTGTCCGAGAAAGTAAGGTATTCGAAAAGAATTGATTATAAAACAGGAACGAAAAACGTTTACCCAATAATCCCTAGCAGTATATACAGAATCAGCATCAACATCAGCACAAAAAGGTGCGTATTTGTCTTTCTTTACTAGAAATTTCCTTTTTGACATAACAGTACGTAAAATATTTGCCAAGAACAGAGTAGAATATAGAAAAGTATAGGACAGGTGTATTGCCCCTTTCTCTAAAATACAAAGAATAGTTTCCGTTTACAGAGGACCAACAGCAACAACAACCACACGATGACGATGGACGAATCCATTGCAAACACAGCATCCGGAGAATCAGAATCAGAAACAGAATCAGCTCAGGAACAACAGTAGTGCAAAACAATTTTTAAATCAACAATGCACAAGCAGTGATTGGTCAAGGCATTCCAAAAGCCGATCCGGACATACTATACTATATACACAAAGAATACTACATCTTGCCACTTCACATAGATAGAAAGGTAGATATATATTTAGATGGACAGAATAAAGCAACAGACGGTTTCCTGCTTATCGGTCCAAGGAGTTTTTTTTTTGTTTGTTGCCCTCATTCTACTCCGTATCCATCCAACTACGGCGGCGATGTTGACGGCGGAAGGATACGATAACGACAACAACGAATTGAAGAAAATAAAATTAAATGACATACACAATACAGCAAGGACAAAAACAGCACCAGGAGAATACTTTACTACTACCTTGTCATTTTAATACATAGCTTGGAATAGGTATACCAATGAGAACTTACCTTGATCTTATTTCAGCATTCGCCAGTTCTGTCCTGGGATATGGCTTTGATGCGGCCACAGCAGTTTCCAAGGAGTTGCTATCATCGACTTCGCCCTCGAGTGTTACGAAAATAATCGAACCCATTGCGATGTACAGGAGCACCAATATTAGGACACCTATAAAAAATAATATAAAAGAATGATAAAATTAAGTTAATAGAATTACCACCAGAGGGGGTTCCGGCCACCAAACACCAAAGTCAGGACACAGGTCAGTCAAAACCAAACAAAAAGTATAGGAAAAATAAAATTAAATAAAAAACGAAGGCCGAGACGGAGATGATAGTGATAACATTATAAGCAATGGTGGTTTATACATACATAGGTAAGGTGGGATTTCCAGCATCAGCACCGTGTCGTTGAATGCGGTAATTTTATTATAAAAATCCCCAATTAGATGAAGAATATCATCGTTTCGTAGGACTTTAAGGTAGAAAATTGTCTTTTTGAACTTTTCACCTTTTTTTTGCTGGGAAGAAATTTCCTTCTAATCAGGAAGAAGTGTGTATTTATTAAGATAGGTCAATTTTTAAAGTGGTTGACGTTGCCAAATAGTTAGTTATGCTGTGGCGGGGATTTTTTTTAATAAAAAAGCATTAAAATTCAAGAATCATTAGCATTACATTTTGATTGGAAATTTAATTGACACTTCAAAGATATTAAGTTGGACAAAATTAAGCTCCTATAGAGTTTTTTTTCTTTTTGAGAAGCCATGAATGTAGGGTATAATTTAGTAGGGTATAATTTTTAGTAGCTCTGATAGCGGTTTTAAATTAATGTAAAATTTTACGTTTGGTGAAAAAAGAATTTTTATTCTTTTTTCATATTTTGGTGTTTTTTATCTTTTTTTTCACCATAAACATATAATCTTCCATTCATTAGTGAAGCGTTTTCGATAATTCTAGCTTAAATGCATTGAATCCATTTATTTAAAAATTGATTCCTATAATTTATAGAACCATTTTTTTTTAGATTTTCTAAAAAGTGATTCGAATCAGTTTGATCTTTTTTATGGAGATTATTGAAAAAAGCTTTAAGAGTTTTGTGTATAAAATTTTCATTTTTTTTTTTGATTTTAAAAACAAGTGTCAAATTTTGTTTGAAAGTTTAATAATGAATAATTAATAATTAATAATTAATAATTAATAATTAATAATTAATAATTAATAATTAATAATTAATAATTCATAATTAATAATTAATAATTAATAATTAATAATTAATAATTAATAATTAATAATTAATAATTAATAATTCATAATTAATAATTAATAATTAATAATTAATAATTAATAATTAATAATTAATAATTAATAATTAATAATTAATAATTAATAATTAATAATTAATAATTAATAATTAATAATTAATAATTAATAATTAATAATTAATAATTAATAATTAATAATTAATAATTAATAATTAATAATTAATAATTAATAATTAATAATTAATAATTAATAATTAATAATTAATAATTAATAATTAATAATTAATAATTAATAATTAATAATTAATAATTAATAATTAATAATTAATAATTAATAATTAATAATTAATAATTAATAATTAATAATTAATAATTAATAATTAATAATTAATAATTAATAATTAATAATTAATAATTAATAATTAATAATTAATAATTAATAATTAATAATTAATAATTAATAATTAATAATTAATAATTAATAATTAATAATTAATAATTAATAATTAATAATTAATAATTAATAATTAATAATTAATAATTAATAATTAATAATTAATAATTAATAATTAATAATTAATAATTAATAATTAATAATTAATAATTAATAATTAATAATTAATAATTAATAATTAATAATTAATAATTAATAATTAATAATTAATAATTAATAATTAATAATTAATAATTAATAATTAATAATTAATAATTAATAATTAATAATTAATAATTAATAATTAATAATTAATAATTAATAATTAATAATTAATAATTAATAATTAATAATTAATAATTAATAATTAATAATTAATAATTAATAATTAATAATTAATAATTAATAATTAATAATTAATAATTAATAATTAATAATTAATAATTAATAATTAATAATTAATAATTAATAATTAATAATTAATAATTAATAATTAATAATTAATAATTAATAATTAATAATTAATAATTAATAATTAATAATTAATAATTAATAATTAATAATTAATAATTAATAATTAATAATTAATAATTAATAATTAATAATTAATAATTAATAATTAATAATTAATAATTAATAATTAATAATTAATAATTAATAATTAATAATTAATAATTAATAATTAATAATTAATAATTAATAATTAATAATTAATAATTAATAATTAATAATTAATAATTAATAATTAATAATTAATAATTAATAATTAATAATTAATAATTAATAATTAATAATTAATAATTAATAATTAATAATTAATAATTAATAATTAATAATTAATAATTAATAATTAATAATTAATAATTAATAATTAATAATTAATAATTAATAATTAATAATTAATAATTAATAATTAATAATTAATAATTAATAATTAATAATTAATAATTAATAATTAATAATTAATAATTAATAATTAATAATTAATAATTAATAATTAATAATTAATAATTAATAATTAATAATTAATAATTAATAATTAATAATTAATAATTAATAATTAATAATTAATAATTAATAATTAATAATTAATAATTAATAATTAATAATTAATAATTAATAATTAATAATTAATAATTAATAATTAATAATTAATAATTAATAATTAATAATTAATAATTAATAATTAATAATTAATAATTAATAATTAATAATTAATAATTAATAATTAATAATTAATAATTAATAATTAATAATTAATAATTAATAATTAATAATTAATAATTAATAATTAATAATTAATAATTAATAATTAATAATTAATAATTAATAATTAATAATTAATAATTAATAATTAATAATTAATAATTAATAATTAATAATTAATAATTAATAATTAATAATTAATAATTAATAATTAATAATTAATAATTAATAATTAATAATTAATAATTAATAATTAATAATTAATAATTAATAATTAATAATTAATAATTAATAATTAATAATTAATAATTAATAATTAATAATTAATAATTAATAATTAATAATTAATAATTAATAATTAATAATTAATAATTAATAATTAATAATTAATAATTAATAATTAATAATTAATAATTAATAATTAATAATTAATAATTAATAATTAATAATTAATAATTAATAATTAATAATTAATAATTAATAATTAATAATTAATAATTAATAATTAATAATTAATAATTAATAATTAATAATTAATAATTAATAATTAATAATTAATAATTAATAATTAATAATTAATAATTAATAATTAATAATTAATAATTAATAATTAATAATTAATAATTAATAATTAATAATTAATAATTAATAATTAATAATTAATAATTAATAATTAATAATTAATAATTAATAATTAATAATTAATAATTAATAATTAATAATTAATAATTAATAATTAATAATTAATAATTAATATTTAATAATTAATAATTAATAATTAATAATTAATAATTAATAATTAATAATTAATAATTAATAATTAATAATTAATAATTAATAATTAATAATTAATAATTAATAATTAATAATTAATAATTAATAATTAATAATTAATAATTAATAATTAATAATTAATAATTAATAATTAATAATTAATAATTAATAATTAATAATTAATAATTAATAATTAATAATTAATAATTAATAATTAATAATTAATAATTAATAATTAATAATTAATAATTAATAATT